>CM069296.1:40252500-40570000 GCA_035609425.1 Epinephelus awoara | reverse complement strand
TTACAGTGACACTGACTGCCACAGGGCGGCGGCAGAGTGTTTCTGTTTACAGCTGTTCATTCATCCTCCTCAGACACATGTTGCCCCTGGGATGCTGTCATCAGCTCTCTAATGTAAACAATGAACTAAACCAGCAGCACAATCAAAGAGTTTCCTGCAGCAGAACTGAGCTGTCAATCACAGCGGAGGAATTCAAAGTATGAGAGGAACGAAGCAGGAAGCTGTGTCACACGACAGAAACAGGTCAGATTCTTTCACCGCTGATATCAACACTCCTCTCTCTGCGTCTCTCTCTCTCTCGCCAGCCCTCCCCTGCTCCCCCATAGCTGCTTCACCCAGGAGGTGTGACCTAGACAGATGTGTTCATACAATATATCATCATATACAATCACCTGTTGTGCACAGAGCAGAGGATGCCAGGACAACACCGGAAAGAAAATCCTGACAGTATCAAATACTCACTGCCTGCAGGAGCCTCTAAATTAGTGGTTCCCAACTGGTGGGTCGTGTTTCATAAGTGGGTCAAGGGTCCATTCTGAATTGACCGCAAGTGACAAGTGAAGCAACTTTATTTTTAGGTACAGTGAATTTCCAGCAGAGAGCTTTAATTTTGAAGTGCCGTTTTCTGCTGTAGAATGAGTGACGAACAGACAGTTACTTGACAGAGACAGAAAACTAGCTTGACACATGGCCGAAAGCAAGTATTATGTTATATTAAACTGTGGGACCTCGAACTCATGACTAAGGAGAAATCTGGACCCAGAGGCTCGACCAGTTGGGAACCACTGCTCTAAATGTTGTGTAGAAGAACAATTAGTCATAAAATGAAATTTACACCAGATTTTGATATTATCTCAATATATCTATACACATGAATCCTCATCCTCACCATCCTGGTGGATGGCTACAGATTCTTCACAAGAATCTTCGGGTATATTGCTCCATTTTTCTTCCCTTTTTATGATGTGGATTCTGCTGGTACCATGAGAGGATAAACAGTCCCATACCATGGTGCTTCCACCTCCAAACTACACTGTAGATATGGTATTTTTGCAGTGGTTCTGCTCTCTTTAATTTAAAACTCTTTCATGTATTTTTGTACTTGCTTTGTGCAGGTAGGTGATGAAGCATGATTGTGTGAGTGTGTGTTCTGCTCAGGAAGGTTAAATTGATGAATTTCCTGTCAGGATGTTTCTGCCTTGAGATCATCGCCAGCACACACCAAGGGGAAAAGAGCGTGTGTGTGTGTGTGTGTTGCTCTCAGACAATATAAAGGTGACTGTTTGTCTGCATGTTTAAGTGTGGAAACTGCCGTCACACCAAATAAAACCGTCTGTGGGGGAATTCCTGCCTTAATTATCACTCTGTGTATATGTGTGTGTATTTCTTACCGTCTCCAGCTCCTGAACAGTCCACGGTGAAGTGCGTGGGCTCGTTGGCCTTCAGTCCAGTTCTCTCCACTCCAGGACCAAACACCTTCACCTTGCTGGGGTGGCTGCCTTTTCCAACGTTCACCTACAAGCACCACAACAGGAAATGACATCACTTACTTCCATTTTGAAAAGGTTATTTAAGGAAATTAGAATAGATCCTGCAGTGTTAAAAGCAGCACAACAGTTGAAATGTTTTGGTATTCTTAGTATTACAAATAATTAAAACAAAACATGGAGTTCCACAGGGCTCCATCGTGAATCCTCTACTTTTTTTTAATCTTTATATATTAACTACAATTTGTGATGTTGGATCTCATAGAGCTTAATTTCACTAAACTTTAACGCTGTAGTGACATGTTATTGTAGTTAGGGTAAGAACGGTGAATTTGAAACAGTGAAACTATCGGCTAATTTTCACATCAGCAGCCTTTTTCAAAACTTTGAATGAATTCAGGGAGCCTGGACTGGAGCCCCTAAACATGCCAAGAATTACAGATAATGCATCATTTAGAGCCCCTGAGAGTGACGTCTTAGTAAAGTCTTATGTTACTTTGCAAATATAGTGTTCCTATGTGTGACATTAAAACAATTTGTACATCAGAACTTTAGATACAGTATGTATTTAAAAAAGGATAAGGAGCTCGACTTGTTGGTCAAAAACTGATGATGGTGTTCAAGTGAAGATATTTCCCTAATAAACTGTATGTTAGTTCACTTTTAGCTGCAGCCTCAGCAATAAAGAATTGATGACTGGTGTCAAAAGTGATCTTAAAGAGTTTTAAGTCTGTATGAATATGCAGAGGTAGATCATATGTAGAGATAGATTATATCCATGATTTTGCACTGTGTTCACAAATGATGTGACCTATAAAATAATTTATAAAAATGGTCAGTTCATTATAAATCAGAAATGCTTAAAGTTTTACCAGTACTTTAAAGGGTTGTGCTCTAGTTTTGTCTTTTATAACTGCTCACGTTTTGCAGCACATGGGCGGTCAGAAAGAGCAATAGGTAAACTTTTTAAACTTGAAGTATACAGACAAATCCCACAGGGTGGGGTCAGTAAACTAGATTTCATATCAAAGATTGAATTTTTATGTAAATAAAATAAAAGTAAAGAAAGAACAAAAGGGTAAAACAGTCACAATTTCTTCAAGTAACTGGATGTTTTTTTGCTTTGGTAATCACAAAAACACAACTATCACACACGCAGCTGCAGAATTTTTTATGTACACACTGTTTCTGTTGTTGCCATTATTTCTGTTTTTAATGTTATGATTAAAAATATATTATTATATATATTATATTATTTATTTCTGGTTGGTGCTGTGAAGTAAAATATAACATTGAACTGACACTTGAAACATGAAATATACTATTAAATGGTTGGAAAATATATTAAGAGTAAGAAAGAGGAGAAGGAGAAAGACAGAAGAATAAAAAAATTAAAAAACAACATCAAGGTCAAGTAAGTCAGAAAACTAAAGCAAATGAACCAAACAACACAGTTTTTACATTTCAATGACATGTCATGATTTATTTTTAAACCAACCTCTTACGATTAAAGTAGATAGAAGAGATGTTGGGTTTTAGTACAGCTGATGAGGTGAGTTTCACTGAACATGTTAGTCACAAATTCACCGTTGTAAGACGAACGAAAAAAAGAAGGAAATAATCAAAAAATGCATCCATTGCATGAATGCATTTACAAACCACCGACTAAATGATCCTTTCACTTCAAAGTTACTCAATCATTTTAACATATTACACAGTAAGTCAACACCCACCTAATACACAAAAACTAGACCCCAGTGTGCAAAGTGCAAAGCATTCAAGTTTGTTTATCAGCCATCTTCCAGGTTTGTTTTAAAAAAATGAAGACCGAACACCCCCGAAGTTTTATCTGTCAACGAAACTCCAACCAAATCTCTTTTAAACCTCAAAGCCAACACTGCAGAGGATTCAAACATCCACAGATGTGCTTACTGAAGGTGTAGATTTGTGCACTGACTGCTTGTGGTAGCATGCTAGTGCTCGAAAGCCACAGTAGCCCCCGAGTTAGCAATACCAGCTTGTTCTGTTAGCAACCGAGCTAAATCACATCAGCTGTGTTCATTCATTCATTCATTCATTTTCCGTATCCGCTTATTCTGTTATGAGTTGCAGGAGGGCTGGAGCCTATCCCAGCTGACACTGGGCGAGAGGCGGGGTTCACCCTGGACAGGTCACCAGACTATCACAGGGCTGACACATAGAGACAGACAACCATTCACACTCACATTCACACATACGGACAATTTAGAGTCACCAATTATCCTGCATGTCTTTGGACTGTGGGAGGAAGCCGGAGTACCTGGAGAAAAACCCACACTGACAAGGGGTGATGCAAAGTCCACACAGAGGGGCTCCCTCGTCCCGGGATCGAACAAAGAACCCTCTTGTGGCAAGGCGACAATGCTAACCACTGCACCAGTGGTGCAGGGTAGAGACATATTTGTGCCATTGATGCAGGTCATGTCTCTTCTGACATACAGTGTCATATTCAAGCAGAGCAGGTTTACAGCATGAATTATTGCATCAAAGTTGAACTCAACACCAAACCTCTTAGCAGATTAACATCACCATAGTTCCACTGCAAGTACTTGATTTCAGTCTAAAACTGAACTTAAGTAGATTCTGAGGTGGCTGAGTCTGAGCTAAAAGTTGTAGTAAACCTAACAATGTCTTGCCGTCCATATTCTGTTTTCAGTACAATTACACAACAACACAAAAACTGCATTATGTGTTGTTTTCCATCACAGCTGTGAATATTAGTGACAGTTAGGGTCATGTCAGGTTGGGTCAGGTTTCCCCCATGAACTTCTCTTCTTCCACTCTGACTTCTTTACCTTCCCACTTCTAATGAAAAGGTGTCACGGCTGTGTGTTCCCAGCAGTGCTGAGAGCTGGGTGTGACTGTTTACTTTCCATCCATCTACTGTATCAACATTAAAGCTGGAGAAAGGTGCAGTCGGTGCCTGCAGGCTGCTGCAGCTCAAGACAAGCCTGCTGATTCATCACAGTGACATCAGCTCTAAACTTTGGAATAATACTTTTTAGACAAGTACAAACTTCCCTGCACCAGTTGCAATGATTTGTGGACAAGTACAAATACTTCCAGCAGAGCCAGAAAAAACACGCAGGATGTTCTTTTTTACCATGATTGCTAAGGAAAACACTCATCTCTCTTTTTTTTATGATTGTGCAATCAAATGCTCTCTAAAGACTCTCAAAAGCTGCATCGACTTGTCTTGTCTGAGGAGTCTCTATCCTATGACTTCTGGACTTTGTACCTCAGATGTCTCAACACAAAGAAAGGAACATATTTGCCAACTCCTGCGGCCTGTTGGCATTGTCATAAATTCCTGAGCAGCACACAAACACATATCCAGACATATCTAAGGCCCATTGGAAGTTTCTCATAAGGCTTATTTGCCCTGCGGGTGCAACTATAAAAACCACGTAAGAACAGGGAGACGGGAAGACAGCTGATAAACAAAGTCTGTAACCTCACAGTGATAAATACAAGGCAAAGAAAACTCTCAAACTGTGATTAAGAAAACTGAAAAAGGTGGTTACAGTGCAAAGAAGACTGGTTAGTGCATATCTCAGCTGTAAAATGAAAACCTTTTCACTTTTTTATTTATTTTATATAATTTAGCTTTCAGCACAGTGAGTATCCTGAAGTCATGTTTGAAATGAATATTCTAAATTTCATTGGTTAATGAAACTTTATTCTAATACAAGATAGTTTTAATTTGAGAGTTAACATAAAGTGAAAAGGTTTTCATTCAACAGGAACAAGATTTACTTCATAAAAAAAATATAAGTCACATGCTGTAAAGATGACAGCAGAGCTTCACTGATATGAACCCCTCACGTGTAAATATAAATTACTGCACATATGTTTGTGCTCTCAATGTTTCACAAGCTTCTTTTAACCAGCTTCACCTGGAGGGCAAGTTTTTGATATCCAGTCAACCAGGAGGAGTAATTAGTGCAGCACCAAGGATGCGGTCCTTCTGATTTCAACTTTAACTTCACTGATTTGACTTTTAATTAAACCAGCAACTAACACTGAAGCAAAAATATCAAACGCTACGGCGGAGCTAAACGCACTGGACCTTAAGAAAACACACTCAAATGGAGAAAATGCTGTGTTTGCATGTGTTTTCTGTGTGCCACATGGTGAATATGTTTTTGAACATGTGTTTTATTTATTGGTTGGGCTTTTTCTAAATGCTACATTACGTGTTGTCAAAGCAATGTAGGTGTTTACTTCGTTTGATTGTGTTTTCTTATGCTGAGTATTGATTAAACAGAAAAAGACATTGCTTATTTTAATTTTAAAAAAAGGGTTATATAAGAAGATTTGCCCCCTCAAATCCCTTGATTTGTTTAAAAACGGCAAAGCAGTTTATGTGTTTATTGTATTTCTAACATTAAAAAGAGTGAACACTAATTATGGAGTGCCACAGAGCTCAGTCCTGGATCCCCTACTTTTCAGTCTTTATATATTACTCAATGCAACATTTATGTGTTGTCAAAGCAGTGCAGATGTTGGATATGTTTTCTTAAATTGAGCACTGATTGACCTTTGAGCTCTCTTGGCCATTTAAGTGCAACAATAGGAATTTTCGATCCAAACAGTTCTGGGGACTCCCTGAGAGGAACTGCCCACTGGGGATAGTACCTACTCTGGACTATGATGGATAATAATTTTCATGATGCAGACACAGCAAAAATGTGAGTTCTTAAAAACTAAAAAAAAATTAGGTCCAAAACGCCAATGAAGCCTGACAGGCTCGTACGTCAGAAATTAGTAAAACAGAAAACAAAGTAAAATAATTGTCTAGTTCGGCAAAACACACTGTGAGTCGATCAGATTCTTTAAAAGTCAGTTCAGTGTTATTTGTATTCCTTGATGCTGCATGTGTTGTAAAGTTACAGTAAGATGTCCTAAGTCAATCCCAAGTATCATATCAGGGCCAATCCTAGCATATATAACAGCATGTTAGTTATGAGAGTCACATTTTCCCAGTTCATTTCAGATCATGAATTTAATCATAAAACTTTCCATTTTTTTTATCAGAATCTCCAGTATGTGGATCAAGTAGCTCGGGAAAACAGGGTGTGCCAGATTAAGTAGACTCCAGCTATTATTTCTTTTTGTCGGTTATATATTTAATGAACATTTAAGTAAATATAAGTGTCGGATTGCATTCGGATCAGAATTGGGGCTGAAAATAATTGGACATCCCTTTCTCCATGTTTCAGGTTGTTGCCAATTCTCTTAAATTCAGAAAAGGTTCAGATTAGTGAAGCTCTAGTGCAGCTCAACCCAAATAAGTGTTTTTAAAAAAACACACACACAAAAAAAGCAAAGTGGGTTACAGTGCTTGGGCAGTGGTTACAGTGCAGAAAAGACTAGTTAGTGCATGTGGTGATTAAATCATCTTTAACAACATTCACATAAAAACAACTTCATGTAAAAAAAACAAAAAACTTAAATCCAGTTTTGATTAGTGACGTTCAAAGTGACCTTACGAAAGACAAACCAAAGGTTGTTAATCAATGTATTCTTTTTTTTTGAAAATATCAGTTTACTTGTGTGATTTATATAACTAGAAGGTGTACCTCTCCTCAGTGTATGTAGTCATGATGATGAGAGGCTTTTTAGTTTTATGACTCGCATCTTTAGATTTCGGCTGCTCGGTCTTAAAACTTTCCTCTGGAACAATCGTCTCCGATTGCACGACTGTGACGGTCTCTGCCTTAATTAAAGCTTGTGATTGGCTGCTTACCCTGAAGGGGCTGTTGGGGACGCTGACTCCTCCCCAGGCGACAGACACGGTGTGTTTGAGAGGGGAGTTGGGCGTGTAAGAGCAGGAGTACATCCCGTCACCTTTACTCCTCACCTTCACGTCCACAGGAAGCCCCTCTGCGTCCTGACAGATAGACGGACAGAGCGTTAAGAAGCTGGTCAAAGCTTCAAACAAATAAAACAAAAGTCCAAACATGCAGCTGCATACAACTGTTTGTTTGGAGGTTTGCAGACTGACCAATTCATCAGTTCATACAACAACAAAAAAATCAACAGATTAATCAAGAATGAAAATAATAAAATACTTGCAGTGTAACAGTTGTTTTTATTACAAAAGTCTCTCACGGTCTTACTTGTATCAAACAAAAAGTTGTAAACACACACACGATAAAATGATTGAGTATGAGAGACTCTTACCCGAGCCATGATTTTCAGAGGTCCGTTCCCAGCATTCTTAGCGTTGACAGTGAATTCTGCAGGTTGGCTGACCAGGCAGCCGGTCTTCTCAAGACCTGGCCCGTAAGCCTGAACCTGCAACCACAAAACCAATTCTCACTATTACACACACAACAGTTATTGATCAGACAGTAACTTTTAATGGAAACTCAGAAAGCATTGACAAGGGAGCCAATCATTGCCTAGTTTTAAATCAGGAAGCTGATGAGCTTTGGTGTGAGCCAGCACATACTCATAATACCATACAGAAGCCTGGTTGAAAGCATTTTATCATTTAACATTACAGCATGGTACGGCAACCTGAGTGCAAGGAGTAAAGACGAGCTCTCAAAGACTGTCGTCACAGGGAAAGTGCAGGAAGGTCAAACATATAACTGCTGATGCCTCACATCAAATACACTCAGTGTTTGAGCTGCTCCCGTCTGGGCATCAATTTAGGGTCCCTTGAGCCAGATGAAACATATGTATTATTATCATCAACAGATCAGACTCAGACTTTGTTTAGTAGATACCAAAATATTGCAAGATATTGCAAAAAGATCAGGAAATCCCTACATATCATATTCATCTCTAGACCTAACCGCATCTATCTCAAGTCTTGTATCTTAAAGAGACAGCTCAACCCAAAATCAAAAATACATATCTTTCCTCTTACCTGTAGAGCTATTTATCAGTCTATATTGTTTTAGTCTTAGCTAAGGAGTGTTGGAGATGTGTGCTGTAGAGACGTCTGCCTTCTCGCCAATATAACGGTTCTCAGAGCACCAAAATAAATACATTTGAAAAACTCAAAAGTAATGTCTCTTTCCAGAAATCACGACCCCGTTACTCAAGATAATCCACAGACGTTGTTGTGAAAAAACTCATATAGGAACTACTTTCTTTCTACCGATACACCCGCCAACTGTATCACTGCACAGAAGGAAACGTGCATACTGCTAGCTCACCTAGCACCACCGAACTGGCTAATGTTACACCTCAGCTGCCATTAATGTTTTCATCTTCTCGTCTATGAGTAGATGCACGCTCCCTTCTGTGTGGTGATGCAGTTGTTGATGGGTGAAGTTTGATGGGCCAATCACAATGCAATAGCACAACAGCACCCTGGCTTTGTCTCTTGCTGACCTTATCTGGGTCACTGGCGTTGTTGTCGGGAACGATGGTGGCCATGAAAGGGCTGTGTTCAATGTCCTCTTCATCGCAGGTCACATGGACGGCGTACTCTCCAGGTTCCGTTGGCCAGTAACAGACATCACATGATCCGTCATTCTGGTCCTCACACTCAATTTTAGCCTGAGAGGGTCCCTCGATGGCAAAACCTGAAGAAACAGCAGGTCAGATTAGACTGAATGTAAAGTGATGACGTTATCTCATCAATCTGATTCCAGTTTCAAATCCTCGGATCTAATCTGAATTATTTTCAGTCTCAACAAATCCTCAGCTTTCAACACTAGTAGTTAACAGCAAAGAAGGAAGAGACCATTTTTAGGGGAAGCCTAATTAATTGTCACAACTAGAGGAGTGTCAGTGTAACACCATTATGTTTATGAGCTTCTAATATCAGTGAAACTTTAACTGCAGTGTCTGATGATTTGAAAATATCAGCATGAAACTCACCCAGCACTCCAACATCAGTACCGATGGACTCCACTACAAAGGCGGCAGGTTTACCCACAACGCCTCCCTCCAGGCCGGGACCCCAGGCCCTGATCTGCTGAGGCCCCGCCTCCCGACCCACCGTCACCTCGAATGGACTGAAAAAAGAGAGCGAAAGAGCAAAACTGTCAAAACGAGAAAATCACACAACCCACTGCTCTGTGTATGTATGAAAAAGTGTGTTTGTGTGTGTGTGTGTGTGTGTGTGTGTGTGTGTGTGTGTGTGTGTGTGTGTGTGTGTGTGTGTGTTTGTGTGTGTGTGCGTGCGCATGTGTTGGGGGGGGGTTCAGGGGGTAAGACAGCATGCTGCATGAGATCATCCGTGAAGCTGTCAACACACACACATACACACATCAACAACCTCAGTGCCTCACGAGGTTGTAATCCAACCTTCAACAGTTACTGGCTGCGAGTGTGTGTGTGTGTGTTGGAAACTAGCTTCACGCCAAATAAAACTGTCTGTTGGGATTTACTGTCTTCATTTCACACACACACACACACACACACACACACACACACACACACACACACTTTATTTTTTTCCTTTAACTGTCAATTTTGTCTTTGATTTTTCAAAAGTTTTCCACCAAAATATTCCTCCTCTTCCTCTTCGAACTGCTATTGCTGCTTTGAGATTGACTGATATATCGTTCGGCCAATTAATCAATGTCGATAGGACAATTAACAAACTATCGTTATTGGCAGAACTTGGCTATGACAGTGGCCAATGGCTGCGCAGCCTCCACCAGTCACGCAGGGAAGTACATCCTCAACTGCAGCTGAAGAGAGCAGGGTGGTGTTAAATGATCAGTCGGTGCAGCTCCAGGTAAAAAGCTGCTCCCTTCTGCTGTGTGAGCAGTGTACTGTTCCTCATTTTAACATGTAGTCACATGAATTTTTCGGCTTCAATACAACAGTGGATGCAGGCCAAGAGTGATTGCCGCCATTTTCTGTTTCAAATGAAAAGCCCTCTAGTGTTTTATACACAGTCCAACTATGTTCTAAGTTTCGAAATAGTCATGTTTAAGGATAGAGAAGGATATAATACAATGAAACCTTTAAGATGTTAACATCTGTATGACAACAGGCCTATAAATGTCCATCTTTGTTTGAGCAGTTCAGGCTTGTCGCAGAACTATATTTGTGCGGAGCGTCTTCCATGAAGGACACAATATGGCGTTCCACATGGTCAGTAAGTCGGCATCAGTGCAGGCTGGCTGTTGGAGAGTTTTATAAATCGCTTCAACTCCTCACTAGTTAGTTTGTGATGGCGCTCAATGTGGCGAACCCTTGTGTCAATGCAGGTGTTTTGTGAAAGAACCGATGAGTCAGCTCCACCCTCTCATCCAAATATAGTCACCTTTAGTCTGACCAGATTGTTCCTTTCTGACACTGTTAATTTTTTTTCTTAAGGCTGGGGTTGATATTGGCCAATAATTAGGCTCTCAACTTTTCATCAGCCTTTAAAAATCCTCTATCAGTCGACCTCTGCTGCTACTATCAAATATAACAATATCATTATCTTCAATTTACTGTAATTACCAGTATTATCAGCACTAATTAAACACAGATTTATGTACTTATTTGGTCAAAAATATATTCTCTGCAGTGACAGCGCTGATCTTCAGCAGGACCCGATGACGTCTGCGCTGTAATTTAATTGTTGCAGTATCTATGTGAGAGCACGCAACATTGTTTGTAATATCACTTCCCCTCCAACAGCCTGACGGGCATTTCAGAGTACACAGCTGTGCCGAAGTTTGAACCAGCTTAACCTCATCTGTTATTTCAGCCATCTGTAAGTTACTTCATGTCCTGATTTGAGTCATCTGTAACGTATGAAGTGCTGAGGTCACCGGGCTACCTGTGATATTTAACAGACTGGACATTTAACATCACCACATCTGGACCCGTGAGAGAAACACTAGCAGGCTACAGGTTTAGACGCAGACAAATACCATCAACAACTGTTTAAAAAAAAAAAAAAAAAAGTAACTAAGAGTAATCTTTGCAGACCTCCAGTTATCCCCTCACCTTGCTGCAGTGATGCAGAGGTGGGGACCCTGTGACATCATTGTTGAGTGTGGTTACAGGTGCAATAGAGCACATGTAGGACCACACATCCATATCTCTAAATGATGAAGTTTACATGTGCGCAAGTATCCAAGTTTTGATCAAATTTAGGATATAATTTACATTTAGCCGATAGGTCATTTTACGAGCTATCATTGGCAGAACTTGACTCGGACAGTGGCCGATGGCTGCACAGCCTCCACCGGCCGTGCAGGGATGTATGTCTCCAACCGCAGCTGAAGAGAGGAGGGCGGTGTTAAATGATCAGTCGGTGCAGCTCCAGGTAAAAAGCTGCTCCCTTCTGCTGTGTGACTGTGTCTTCATTTTAACATGTACTCACATGAATTATTCTGCTGGAATACAGCAGTGGATACAGGCCAAAAGTTTGTGACTGAGTGATGGACGCTATTTTCTGTTTCAAATTTCAAATTAAAAACCCTCAAGTGTTTCATATACAGTCCAACTGTGTACTTTTTTTTACCTAATCATGTTTTTTATGTTTTATACATCAGAAAGTTTTTGTAGTGTTTTTAAAAGTACAAAATAACCCTACTCAAAAAGACCTGTACCAGGATAAGCAGTTACCTGAATGAATGAACGAAAAAGTATCTTGTTTTAAATTACATTTGATTTTTTTTTTGTTTTTTTTTTGTTACCAATTACAAAATATGCAAAAGTAATTGAAATACATATTTCGGATACAAGTAACATAAAAACTGCTCATCTCTGATCAGAGTTTATTTTAAAAGCCCTTGAGCATGTTTTTATGTTTTATAAATCATTAAGAACATTTTTGTAGTGTTTTTAAAAATACAAACGTGTGCAGTTGTCTCTTGATTTCTCATTATCTCAATCTCTATGTTCTGTACTAACCAAGCGACAAACTCTGAGGCTAGGAGATGCAGCCTATGTGGTAGTGTCAAACACTGCAGTTCCTTAAACGGCCACTTAAAGCAACACTTACCTTTCTGGAAATTTTACACTTTTCTTTATTTAGGTTAAAATGCTATTAATCCACTGATGGCACAGTCAAATGTAAGTGAATTCCACCACAGATGAAAACTCATAATTATACCATTCTCATATGGTTCTAAGAAAACTCAGACCAATCTTTGCATTCAGACCGAATGCAATGATTGGTCGGAGTTTTCTCCTGTCCTGTCTGTCTTCCCCACATTGAGGCCTCCGACTGACGTAACAGCTCACGTAACCACCCCATACACCCTCCACCCCTGAGTCTGAGACAACAAACAGGTTAGTAACAGGGACACTTGTGGATATAAACTTTTCTCCATAACAATGGCAGACAAATACGGACCACCACTTCCACCTCCAGCTGCTCCAACAGGGAAATCAGTTGGCAAAAGAAAGAAACGATGCAACAAGAAGTAAATTCATCAGTGCAATACAGTCGCAAGTTTCTAACAGACATTAGAAACCGCTGCTGAGATCTAACGCTACAACCAAGAGAGCTCAGGATGTGTAGCAAGCTTGGCCTGCTATGTCGAGCTAGCCCTGAGATGACCGTGGTTTCGCCTGGAGCTGTCCCGACGGGGAGACGCCGGCAGCGCTGTGACAGGATGCAGGAGCGGGGGAAGCGCAGAGGGGTTAGCTAGGCTAAGAGCTAAGCCATATCAAACCAGCTGTTCCCAGTGTCCTTCTGGCGAATGTCCGCTCACTGGACAAGAACATGGAATACATCCGACTGTGGAGATCCATTCACCAAGGAGTGAGGGACTGCTGCGTCCTTGTGTTCACTGAGACATGGATGAATGGTAACAAATCAGACTCCGGTGTTGAGCTAACGGGGCTAACACTACACAGAGCAGACAGGACGGCAGCGTCATCTGCCCACCTCCCTTTGGGAGGGAGGCGGGAGTTGTGGACGTTCAAATTTTTTCTAAGTGCTGTGTGAAATGCAAGAAAGGTAAGAGTTGCTTTAAAGCTCACTCTAAAACAGAGTCAATCCCCACAGACCCCCAAAATGCCCAACTATCTGCGACCCCCCAACGGGATGAACGGTTACAGAAAAATGAATGAATCTGAACGTGAAGTGCAACATAAATGAGCAACTGATGAATTTGGTACACAGTATCCTGGTTTCTATCTTCAGATAGTAAATGCAGATTTCTCAAACTGTGATAAGATCATATCCAGGTTTCTGAAAGCAAGATAAAAACCATAAAACTCCATCTCTCTTTCTCTCCATCACGTGGGTGACAGAATGTGTTTTCTCTGTGTTAGCTGGATGGGCTGACAGTCAGCGCTGGATGAAATAAAACAGAAACCTGCTCAAGGACGGCTTCTCAAACGGCTTCTTCAATGTGGGATCTGTCTGACCCTGCATGACCTGTGAGGACGCCTGCACAGGATTACGGCTGAACCACAAACAGGCACGCTACATGACACTGCTGTTCTGTGAAATGTTTAGTCTAATCCAATTTAGTGTTTACAGGTATTTCCCTTACATGTACAACATCTGATCCATGTTGTGTTTGTGAAAGTCTGGCTACCCATCAGTGAGCCTCAGCGCCAAGAATTCCTTACATTTAGTTGGCGTCTCTTTCCATCTGGCTGGCTGCTCAGAAACTCGGGGAACTCCCTGCACTTATACTGATACTAATACTCACACGCTCTGCTGTGCAGAGGTGACAAAGAGAGCACGAGGCCAAGACTCAAAGTCCTAATTCCCCTGCAGATCCAACCATTCAGATCAGATGAGGTAATGTGCTGAGGTAATTATTTCTCTCACACTCACACACACACGCGCACACACATATATAGTGTAACAGCTCACCTCTTGGGGATGTGCTGACCCCCCCAGGTGATGGACACAGTGTATTTGCCAGGACTGTTGGGATAATACTCGTAGGAGAACACACCATCCTGACTGGAGATCTGCTTCACCGGCTCATCGATGCCTTCTGTGTACACACACACACACACACAAAAACAATTAATCTGACATTAAAATATTCCCTTTTTTCATCAGCCCTAGCAGACATCTTCACCTTCTCACAGTTTAAGCTCTTCTGTTGTTTTTAAAGGAGCAGTCTGTAACATTTAGGGGGATTCACTGGCATCTGGCTGTGAGGATTCCAGATTACAACCAGTTAAAACATCTCCCAGTTGGAATTTTTTCAGCATTCATTGTTCAGGACGTTTTTACGTGGAACCAAATTATCTACAGAGATCTCTTTCTCTCCAAAAGAAACAGACCAGGTGATTAAAACCAGTAAAAATACCAGATAAAGCAAATCAGTGTTTCACCGACGCTGCTCAGCTGCTAGCCTAGCACCGGCTAATTTGTGTCACCTTTCTGGTCTGATAACTTAAGATCCAGACTTTTTTTTTATCAGGAGCTGAATTATCCACAGAGATGAGCAGAGGTCTCTTCCTCTTCAAAACCAGCAGAGTAGTTTACATAAACCAGTACTGACACTGAATAAAGTAGTTTCCAAATTAGTGTCTTTCGAACACTGCTTGTTACAGAGGGGCTGCTAACTACAGTGGACATCACAATGTCCTTTTCTAGAGGCAGTGTTTAGTTTGTCAATTCTGGAATACTGTAGAAACATGGCGGAGCAACACTGCCGTCTCCATAAACAAAAACCTGCTCCCTGTGTAGATAAAAACGGTTCATATAATACAACGATTCTTGTTTTCAGGTGATTATACACTGAAGAAAACATATATATTATATTCCATTTCTGCCAGAATATTCCCCTAAATCCTACAAGCTGGCTCTAGGGATGGCGATGTTGGTAGACTTTCAGTTTGTCTCTGTATAAAGTCTCTACAGTGTGAACTGTACTCACTGGGTCCTTTGATGACCACCTTCAGGTCTCCACTGCCAGCGTTTTTGGTGTCCACCTTGAAGTCACCGATCTGTTTCACCCTCATTCCTGACGGCTGGAGACCGCGACCGGTCGCCCTGCACGCCCCCGGCATGCAAGCTGCACAAACACAAATGTCATAGTGATGTTGTTATGATGCGTTCAAGTGGGATCGTGACTATTATGTTTATGAGTCAGTTATAATTCACTGATGTGACTCACCAGGCCCCACGTCCACGTTGAAGGGGCTCTTGGGGATCCCTGCCCCTCCGAACAGGACACTGACAGTGTGTGGGCCGGCCTGGGTGGGCTTGTAGGTGCAGCGATACGTGCTGTCGCCCTTATCCTCCATCATCACCTCCACAGTGTTCTGGCGGCCCTGAGGGTCTTTGATCATGGCCGTCACATCTCCTGTACCAGCTCCTACAGAGAAACTTTAACAAGTCAGTCTTCAAGACATTTAGTTCACAGGTCCCAATTAAAGTTTCATTTGAACACTCTGCAGCTCTTTTCAGATTAAAAACAGATTTATTTCACATCCTTTATGCAAACTAACATTTTCTATTGGAAATTTCTAGTTTATTTACAGTTCTTGACCAGTGATTTGACCAGCTGAGTTGCAGGTGGCACCATCATCCAGCTTGAGTCAAACCAGACCAGCCAGTTCACACCGCTGCAACTTTTCTCTGTAACGTTCTAAAAAGGGTTTCGTCTTGGCGCAAATCTTTGGTCTGAGCTGAGTGTAAGGAAACTGGTAGCAATTCCTGGTAACTCTGGTACTCCTGATACCCTGATCACCCTCACAACTGGTGAGCCTGCTTAAAGAAATCACCTACTTTTGTTAAATGTTTGAGGTTGTGTGGACCCTGCAGTGTCACCAGGGCTGAAGTTAATAGTTTTAATGGTCAGTAAATCCCTGCAAACTAGAGGCTGAATGAGGCTTTAATGAAACTGGACTGAGTAACTGAAGGTATGTAACACAAAATGTCGTTAACTCCTTTTGATGTGAAGAAATTAATAAAAAAACAAGTACTTGTTGTGTAACACTGATCCTGACAAGCTGACACATGTAAAAGATTCCTCCGCTTACACAAAAAAAACAATGGGCTGGGTGTTTTGAGGCGAGTCACAGGCCAACTGTTTGTGTTGCCTTTCACACAACTACACTTCAGTTCACTCTTATTGGTGGTTTACAGTCTGTGACATCACATGCTGTCTCAGGACTGAGTGATGAGACCTTTTCACTGGACTAACAGTTAATTTGACCCGTAGATGTGTCTGTGTTTGTGTGAGTGTGAAACACCCTCAGACGTCGTTTGTGTCTCTAACCTGCAGTGAAGATGTCAAAGTAGGTGGGCTTGTTGGCGACGTTGCCCACAGGTTCAATTCCCGGGCCTTTGACTGTGACCTTGGAGGCGTCACCCAGCGCCTTGTCCACATTCACTTCAAATGGACTTTTGGGAATCTGCTGGCCTGCAAACAACACCGTCACCTAGGAAACAGAAACAACAATTATCCATCATCCCGCTCCCTGATAAAAATAATAATTATGAAACTTCCTTTTACAGAGTTTTAATTATTTAAAAACAGCGATGAGTTGAGCTGGTGTGATTTTCAAAGTTTAAACTCTGAAATTGTAATAATGACATATTCCTCCCTGCACAGTGATAAAATAAAGGCCTTTATCTTTGAAACTTTTGAAAGTAAAAGTTTATTTTTCCATCAAACAAAAGTTAAATCTAAAGACAATTTCACTGGATTTTAGGCTTCAAAGAAAAAATACATTCTGAGATAAATGCATGTAATTTTTCTATTCATTTTTACATGATTAAAAAAAGAAAACTGAAGTTTACCTTGTGAGGCCCCATGACTTGAGGAACATATGTGACGCTGTACGTCTTCTTGCCCTCATTAGGCTCCGCCTTCAACTGATTGACACACACAGAAAGATGTTAGGTTTTCTTTAGGATGAGTCATTTGCCAGAATTTGACACAAAAACATAAACGACAGCAGGTTTTCCATTAAAATGGTGAAAGGGCACTGTGATCTTTCATGAAGAGGAAGAAGAAGGAAAGTAAAGCATTAGTATGAGGACGAGGAAGATGTGATGACGTACCTCCTCTCTGGTGCCGTCCGGATGATCCAGATAGACGGTCACCTGACCCTGACCTGCACTGAACGTGTCCACTGTGAACACAGCAGGACGCAGCACCCTGTTCCCCGTCGGTTCAATACCTGCAGAAGAAGAAAATCAACACATACAGTCAGGTAAAAAACACTGTAATGTTGACTGACTAAATATTTGTGATTGGTTACTGAAATGGATCGCTGTAGAAAAGAAATAACTGTCAGACAGTTTTGAAGTGTGAGCAAAAAAACGAGCAATTTCAAGATGGAAATGGTTATGAGTATATTTCACCTATATATTTCATATTTCTGAAATTTTTGTTGCCGCCCAAACTTCAAAAATCAACACCAATACAGTTTAACTGAACTGAAGTTAGTCTGAAGATTTATCAGACGCCAAAACATCAAATTAATGGTTTATAACACCTTAAACAGGATTTTACAATTCTATGTTTGTGTGAGTGTGCATGTGCGTTTGAGTGTGTGTGTGTGTGTGTGTGTGTGTGTGTGTAGTGTCCTTCTGTCTCTGTAACCATTTCCAGGTAATTTCCTCCTCAAGGTTAGAGTATGTGTGTCTCTGTGTGTATCAGATATGAGCATGGTCCTTTGTTCGGACAATCAGCTGCTCACTTCCTCACATTGTCAGACATACCAGTGTTTCCAGTGTTCCCATTAGCTCAGACACACTGGCAGGAACAGGTTAATAACACCCAGATGGTAGTTGTTGTTGTTTTTTCTTATTACTAAAAGGGATGGCTAGACCAATAGTGTTTTCAAAGATTAATTAAAACCTCTGCAAATATCTGTGACTAATATCCAAATTTGTGAGTGTCGGGGGTTTCAAGAAACAGAGTGTTTTGTCTTCTTTTTTAAACAAATAAATTAACAGGCAAGTTAAAATGGATAGTAATTTGCTGCTCCAGCTCCTCAGACAGAGTGCCCACTCCGAATTTACAAACGGTCCTGTTCGAGCCAGAGTGCACTCCAACACTAGGAGGGAATGTTTGCGAATGCACCCAAAATATAATCGAGTAAATCAAGTTTAAGAGTGTGTGTGTGTGTGTGTGTGTGTGTGTGTGTGTGTGTGTGTGTGTGTGTGTGTGTGTGTGTGTGTGTGTGTGTGTGTGAGTGAGTGCGTGCGTATGAGTGCGTGCGTATGAGTGAGTGAGTGAGTGAGTGAGTGAGTGAGTGTGTGTACCTGGTCCGTATGCTCGGGCCTTCTTAGGGTTGAGTTTGGGTTTGAGTGGAGCTCCTGGCTTCAGTTTGGCTTTGGGGAACTGAGACAGGTAGGTCATCACCGACTGTTCGTCCGCTTTGGGATTAATGATCTCCTCTGGAGCCATAACCTGAATACACACAACACACACAACAGTTCAGGTTTGCCGTAAATAAATCTGTTTTATATTTTAATATCCCTGGAAGCCGATTTGAGCTGCCAGTGAGAACGTGGCTCTTCTGTTTTCAGGTTTTCCACCAGGTCTTGAACCTGGCTGCAGGGATTAGCCAGGTCCAACACTGATGTTAAACAACCTGGCTCTCAGTCAGTGCTCCAGGTCATTCAGAAGGTGTTGGATGGGGCTGAGGTCTGCGTGCTGTACAGACCAGTCAAATTCTTTCACACCAGTCTTGACAAAACATTTCTTTATGGTGCTTATTTATTAAGCACAGGCATTGTCATGTTAAAATAGGGGAGGACCTCCAATAAACTGTTGCCACAAACTTGGAAGAATGCTGTCATCTAAAATATAATTGTATGCTGTTGCATTAAGACTTCCCTTCACTGGAACAAAGGAGTCCAAACCTGGAAAAAAAGACGTGAACAGGGGTGTCCTGAACTCTGTGTCACACCGGCGGCGTCAACAGTCGCCACTATTTTCTTTTGTCTGGTGGAATGAACTTTTCCAGCAAACATCGATGGCCTAAATTGACATCATGGGGTGTGACGGTGATGTCAGTTATGTTTTTTCTGGAGGAGACTTCCTATGGGTGTCAGCTGATTGACAGGAAGCAGAGCATCACGTAATGCAGCTATGACACAAAAATATTGAACTCAGAAACTCAAGGGTTTCTCCATAATGACTTCTTAATGAACAAAAAAAGATAAAAAGGAAAAAATGCTCCACTATCTGCAAAGAAACTTCTCACATCTGAAAAAAGCTCCTCTAACTACTGATTCAGAAGGGACAAATACTCGGGCTTATTATTTTCCAGGGAACAATTATTTGTCACACAAGTCCTCATAGTACATTTCCGTTTCAGCTCGAGTTGCATCCTCTTGGCTTCAAACAGAAGTGTGTAAAAACACACACTCAGGTTCAGTGAGTTTCCTCTGCAATCAGGAAACCAAACAGCATCTGTGTGAGATGCTGCCGGTGACCTTTGACCTCTGGAGGAAAAATCACAGCACAGCCAATTCTGTTCTCTGTTGGGCTGCACGATACAGAGAAAATACAGGACGTGTGATGTTTGTCTGATAATAGCTTGTTAGCGTAGTTAGCAGTCCAGGCTTCAATAAACGCTTAGTGTCTGCATCATCCCTGCAGCTGCTTTACAGTAAAAGCCCCCAGAGAAGCCTCCTTCCTTTGCATTCATCAGTCATACGTACAGTACGGATGTAAAATTGAGCATTTAGTTCATTCCAGCTGACATGATCCTACTGGATGTACTCAACTGTCCCAGAATGCATTGTGGCTCTTCAGACTGTCCAGTGGTAGACTGTGAGGCAGATGGTTCTGGTACCAGTGCAACAACAGATCCATATGAATGTGAAAAAAAAATTTAACTCTAAAATATTTTTAAAAATTAAGTGTCAGAGGGAATCTAACCTGCGGGATGCCCAGCCAGTCATCAGCCAGCGTCATGGCTTCAGTGGCATTCTCCACTTTTTTGTCTGCATCCCAAGTTTCCCAGTCTGGACACAGGCCTGCAAACAAACAACAACACTGTCAACCACAGAAATTTGTCGACACACAACAGTGAGAGCTCTGTTCAGGAGGATAAAATTACAACCCCTGTCCCAAAACAGTTGGAATGCTGTGTAAAATGTAAATAAAAACAGAATGCAATTATTTGCAAGTCTTTTTTTGACCTATATTCAATTGAATACAGTACAGAGACAAGATATTTGATGTTAAAACAGATAATCTCTATTGCTTTTTTTGGGGAGTAAACATACACTTATTCTGAATTTGATGTCTGCAACACGTTCCAGAAAAGCTGGGAAAGGGGCAACAGGAGACTGGGAAAGTTTTGGACTGCTCCAAAAACACCAGGTTAGAACGATCCACAGGTAAACAGGTAGCCTGGAAATCCAGACCCAAATCTAGAAAGATTTAGGGTCTGGCTGTGAGTAATGCAAATGGCCCAACTCGAGGGGCGGCACCAAGCATGCATTTGAAAATATCACTGCACGCAATTGGATAACACTACGACCAATCAGAACAACACACGGGGTGACGTATCCAGAGCTTAGCTACCAGCGGAGCTAACTGGTAGATTAGACTCTTGCCGTATCCGGTCGGCAAAACAGCAAAAATGTCCTTGCAAAGGAAAGACTCGAGCACCGTCTTCTGTTCCTCTTTTAGAGAAAAAGCCAAGTCTAACTCGTTCATTGTAGCGGCCAAAGCTGTTTCAAACAACTGGTGTTCATCCGTAGCCGTCTCGCAATGTTTACTGACTGATTCCGGACTTCGTCGTCGCAGCACTGTCGTCTGTTTAGCTCGCCTCTGGCCCGCCTATATCAGATACACCGATGTGATTGTTGCAGCTCGGCTCCAACGGCATGGGTAATGAGCATCATTACTGATTGCCAGAGTGACTCGCTGAGCAAATTCAAATTGTGCTCTCGAGAGAACTCTGGATTTCCAGGGTAGTAAACAAGTTCATTGTTAACAAATTCAAATATCATGATTGTGTTTAAAAAGGGCATCTTCAAAAAGCTCAGTTGTCACAATCAAGGATAGTCACTTTGTGAAAACTGTGGGCAAACAGGTTAAGAACCTTTCTCGAAGCACAAGTGCAACAAATTTAGGATTTCACCATCGATAATGCATGACATACAGTAATCAAAAGATTCAGAGAATGGGGCGTCGGTGGCTTAGTGGCAGAGCAGGTGCCCCACGTACAAGGCTGTTGCCGCAGCGGTCCTGGTTCGACTCCAGCCTGTGGTCCTTTGCTGCATGTCACTCCCTCTCTCTCTCTCGCCCTTTCACACTTGTCTGTTCTATCAATTAAAGGCTAAAAATGCCCAAAAAACATCTTAAAAGATTCAGAGAATCTGGAAAAGTCTCTGCACATTAGGGCCAAGACTGAAAACCAGCACTGAATGGCTTCAGAATGCACTGTCTAAAGGATATTACTACAGTTGAAGTTGTACATCGGGCAACAATAGAAAGAATTTCACTTTCAGGGAATCAACAATTAGTGTCCTCACACACCACCAAACACCCACTGAGCGTTGAAAAGAAATGTTGATGTAACACATTGGTAAACATACTAATGTCACAACTTTTTTGAAATGTGTTGCAGACATCAAATTTACAATTAGTGTATATTCATAACAAAACAATAAAGTTTATCAGTTTAAAAATTAAATATCTTTTCTTTGCACTGTAGTCAGTTGATTGTACACTGGATAAGATTTGCAAATTATTGCATTCTGTTTTTAATCATATTTTACACAACATCCCAGCTCTTTTGGAACTGGGGTTGTATTTCAATATTGTTATAAGGACTGACTCGATTTAACATGACAATAATGAACTCTGTACCCGCATACACCCTTAAAACAAACACACACACACACACACACACACACACACGGAGCGTACCTGGTGCACAGCTGTCTACCAGTGCTCCCAGTGCCTTGCCATCCTGCCAGTCCTGGCTGAAGTTGGTAATTGGCAGATCAGGGACTTTGTTTTGGATCCAGCCCAGCAGACGCTGCTTAGGTGTCTTTGACTCAACCTGAACAAACAACCAAGCACAAACATACATCAGTCGTTTCTCTAACAGTGGTTTGTATTTGTGCAGCAACTGTTATTTGTCTCTTTAATTCTCAGGTTTCTAATCACTTAATGTCTGATTCTGTTCTGTCATTTGCAGAGGAACAGAAGTCACAAGATAAACACAAGTTAATACAATCTGGAGCTGGACTGTTACCTCATCTCCATCTTCACCCTCCCAGACTGGCATGGAGATGGAGTAGTGCAGAATAAGAGTCCAGATCAGACCCAGGATCAGCTTCAGGTTCCCATCAACGATGGCTTTAGAGTCTGGAGGAGAGAAACAGACCTGAGGTCAGATTCATGTTGTTTTTACCCTGCGACCTGTACTGATTGATGTGTCTCCTGTGTCGCTGTATATTAACTTCTACTTTCATAATGAACGTACCAACAACTACTCCACCAATTCCCAAAGTAGAACTTGAGAGCCCAACTACAGTAATCTGTAATTGATAACTTTAACAATGATAGAACCCAACATGATGTACACGAAAAGTTTCACTAAGAAAAAATTTAAGGAAAAGAAGGTTGAAAAACACATTTTATCTTTTCAGACTTTAACTGAACTAAATCAAATTTAACATGACTCCTCAAGATGAAGGGGGACGAGGAAATATGGCCCAACACTGAAGCCCAGACCTGCTTGTGACTTACTGTGAATATCAACACTTTACCTACTTCTAGCAGAGCAGAACAGAGTGCTGCAGGGTAATGTTACTGATTAATCAGACCTCACTGTACCAGCTGGTACCTCACACCAGCTAAAGCACACACACATACACGAGGCAATACTAGCTAATCTTTGGCTGCAGCACACCGAGTTCAGAGAGACACAGACAAAACATTCCACTCATTTTTAATCTGTCCGTCTACATTTCTCTCTCACATAATAAAAAGTTATTCATTAAGAGGAAAAAAAAGAGAAACTTGTTTGCTAAATTTGCTAAAGATTATTTTTCTGACTGCAAAATAAAAAATACAGAGCATTAATATTCAGCATGAGCTCTGAATAAGTTGTCAGATGGTTTAATAGAATAGGAATTGTCATTATGAGGAGTAAAGGTGATGGTGAGTGACACTACTCCCGTCCAAGCTTTGTGATGATAAGCCAAAAGTTGGTAAGGATATTTTTGCATCTGTATTCCCACCATCCCTGAGCAAATCTAAAAGTGTATCTCACAGGAAGTTAAACCAAGACGATCAGTCAATCAATAAGTTTATTTCTGTGTCTAGTACAGAGGTCAGGACCGGCTGTAGCTGAGCACAAAGACTGGAAGCAGAGAGAAGCTGCTGGCCGAGCTCCATCAAAACACACGGCAGGAAATGGTTGGTGGACGTGGTGAGCGTGAGGTGTGCAGCAAGCGGGCAACCCATTGGGAGTGACTTGGGGTTCAGCGTCATGCTCGAGGATGTTTCCAGTGTTGTGCACGTTCGCACTTGCACACACGCTCACAAATGCCAGCTCATAGTTAAGTTCACACACATCAAATAAATTACTTTCAGTCCCAAAAAAATAACTAGCTTGAAACGTGCATGTATTCGTTTTTTTATAATGAAATAAAATCTTGTGATCATCACTTGCAGATATTTAACACCAGATACCGGATATATACACCGGTCAGATTTTTCAGATCCAACGGGCACAATAAATGCAAGATTCTTTCCGGTGGAATCTGTAATTTTTTTGATTTGTTCAACAAGTCCTTTAAATATCTATATGAACTGGCTTCAGCAGTACAAGGTAGCTGCACTGACTGCTGGTGCTGCTGTCAGCCATGTTGGCATACTCGGTGCTATAAAATGAGTGTTGTTAATTGTCGTAAGAGTGAACCAAGCCCATGTTCAAGTTTATAAGTTGCAAACGGATGCGTTACGTTCACTGTTCACCAAAAATATGAGCATGTTCAATGAATGCACTCTCTTAGCATGTTCAGTGGACACTTATGGATATGTGGACAAAAGGAGGGATCGAACAGCCAACCTGTAATTAGAGGACAAGAAGATCTACCTGCTAATGACAAATACATGTCAGTCCAGCATTTCCTCATCATATGAATATTGTAGATGGCTTCAGAATTTTGTAGAGTTTGAGTCTGAGCTGTGATTTTAAACCGATGTGCTGCAGCTGCATCTCTGACTTTTACTTTTCCCCACTCATTGCAACACATGCTGCTCGGATTACTTTCTGCCATTGTGAAGACACGATGTGATCAATCAATCAATCAAACACAGATCCTGAAATATTAGAACAGTCACCTCAGTCATTCAATATGTGGCTTTTGCAGTGCAGTGTAGCACCTCTGCTTGTTTTCCCTCAAGCATAACAATCCTAATTTTATATCTCATAAAACATGTTCTGATGTCAGCAGGGTGGGGCTCCTCCATTACAAAATGCTGCCTTGCATTGTGCTGTTTGTGTGTATTTTAAAACATGTAGAAATAAACAACACCATCTACATGGCCAGCACACACCTCACTGTCTCTTTCACTAGATTTACAGTTCTATACCAGCACTCATCAGTAAACAATACCACTCTAGAGCCTTCACGCCTTCATAGTTACCAAATATGTTTGTCTCTGCTGGATTATGCAACTGCAAGCTGGCTTTCGACACTGCGTGCATGTGTGTACGTGTGTGTATTGTGTGCGTTTGTGTGTGATAAATCTTATGATCCACCTGGTGAATCTGCTTCACTGTCAGCAGACCAGCTGTGGTCCAAACATGTTTCAGCAACTCAGGTTTAGGTGGAGCTCTGGGAGACTGCTGCCTCACCCATGGGTGACACAACATTGTTAATGACTGCGGATATTCTTCAACATACACATGCACATACACACACACACAGGGGAGAGGTTACGACACGCTGCTTTCTACATTCCCAATCTCTCTTTTCCCAGACTCAACACACTCATTTATCTTTTTGTATTTCTGTCTTTCTTTGACTGTTTGTACTTTTTCTCCTCCTCTGACTCTTCCACTGTCTCCACTTGTTTTTTTACATCTCATTTCTCTTTCTCCCTGTCCTTTTAAGGTTGACTTGCCACACCTGTGTGTGTGTGTGTGTGTGTGTGTGTGTGTGTGTGTGTGTGTGTGTGTGTGTGTGTGTGTGTGTGTGTGTGTGTGTGTGTGTGTGTGTGTGTGTGTGTGTGTGTGTGTGTCACTACCAGCCGCCTCTCCAGCAAACATCCTGTCAGTGAGTAGCACCAGTTAGCGGCCTTTACCCTCCCAACACACACTCACAGAGCTCCACCCATGGCTGAGCTCACCCACTCAGCTTAACTTATCAGTCACACCAAATGGGACACTTTCTTTACAGAAACCAGGTGATGAACTAACAACCTGTTCAAGTTATACGTGCTTGTTGCATGAGAAAGAGATTAATATCAGTACAATTATTTTTCTTTTTAATCTCTGAATCTAAAATTTTTAAAAATTATGTAGTTGGATTAAACACACTATTTCCTCACTTCCCCCAAGTTCAGTGATTTATAACCTTTTTGGCTTGTGGCCTATTAAACCGAAGCCATTTCTATTTTTGACCCATTGTTAACAGTTACATAAGTCCATGGGTTATGATCAGGTCAAGCGTTGACTGTTTTTCCACTGTTTTAATGAACAGAGAGGGAAAAATGCAAAGGTCAGGGTAGCGGTCCCCAAACAAGTTTTCATGGGACCCCTGTCCTGACCCTCACGGACCTCCAGTCACTTTTTTTTTATCTTATTTATTTATCTATAGTTATTTATTAATCTGAACACAACCAACACAGCTCAACTACAATTTGGTTTGGTATGCATGTTTTTTATTCTGCTTTCCTGTTCTGTTAATGGTTCGTGACGCCTCAGAGTTATTTTGGGACCACTTAGAGCAGTGGTTTCCAACTGGTCCTGCCTCTGGGCCCAGATTTCACCTTCAGGTGCTTTCACACCTGCCCTGTTTGGTTCAGTTCAATCAAACTCAATTTTATTTGCCGCCTAGGTGCAGTTCTTTTGGGCAGGTGTGAACACAGCAATTGCACTCAGGTGTGCACCAAAAGAACCAGACCGAGACCTTCTTGAAGAGGTGGTCTTGGTCTGTTTACAAACAAACACTGGTGCGGTTCGTTTGTGGTAAAAGCATCTTCGTGTTCTCACGCTAGGCATTTTATCTGGTCTGCTTGTAAATGCTGCTGTGAGAACATGAACCAACTCTAGGCAATTATGCAACTTTGTAAAAAAAATTAACCCTGATTCAGACCAAAGCAAGACAACTCGAGATCTGAAAGCACCCTTAGACATTAGTTACAGGTCCACACAGTTATATATTCGGCATCATACTTGCGTTTAAAATCAGCAGCTAATTTGCTGACTCTGTTAATTAGCTGTCCATTAGTCACTCACTCTACAGCAGGAAACAGCACTTCACAATTAAAGTACTGTACTGGAAATTCATTGTATGTTTTTTCAAACTTGACACATTTGCGATTCACTTGCAGTCCATTCAGAATGGACTCGCGACCCACTTTTGGACTGTGACCCACCAGTTGGGAACCGCTGCCTTGTCAGGTCATGACACCGAGGCTGGGAACCACTGCTTTCCTGTCATTGAACCATGTTGTGGTTTTATTTGCCCATGTTTTTATATCTGTTCATATCTAAATCTGTGTTTGTGTGTAGTGTGGGTGAAATAATAGTGTTTAACATTTTAAAAGTTACTGTTTAAACTTAAATTACTATTTTTTGCCTTTGAACTTAATTTCATTAAAACACTACAGATCATCAGACTGGAAACTAACCACTCTGTGTGAGGGTGGGTGGGTGTGTGTGTCCTTGCCGACACAGTTTTGTGAGTAACGAGGCTATCGCCATGGTAGCCTATTGTTCACATAAAGGACAAGAGTAAGGGAGAGACAAAGAGGAGGAGGGAGGAGGAAGAGTGTTAGAAAAAAATAATTTCAGCAAGTCAAAACACTGATAGACGAAGAGCAAAACAACAAAAACACACCAAAGTATTCCTCAGATTTGAGCTCTCAGGTTAGGTGTGTGTGTGTGTTAGAGGGTTTAAACAGCTCCAATACTCTGCTGCATTGTTTCCAGCTGCTCAAAGCCTGATCTCTCCTTCCTCTCTGAGTACCTCATCATCTTCCTCATGTGACTGACTCTCAGGTCGGGAAACCAAACTGCTCAGCAGTCTGCTGATTTGGGACCCCAAAGTGACAACAGTCTAAACAAGGAGACAAATCTTGAACTAATGTTTTACCACACTCCAAGTGAACAACACTGACGTAATGTTCTGGGTTTGGTCCAAAGAACACAGTCATAAATACAGCAGCAGTCGCAGCATGCCATCACACACACACACACACACACACACACACACACACACACACACACACACACACACACACACACACACACACACACACACACACACACACACACACACACACACACACACACACACACACACACACAGAGGCAGGTAATGACAAATGCTATCAATCATGTCTTTCATGTCTTTATACTGGCCTTGTTAAATACAATCATGCCGATGGTGGAGTCCTGAAAATATTTGACCCTGACAAGCCCAAATAAATAAAGTGAGGATCTCTTGTGAAAGTGGCCCTGGGAGCAGAGGTTTCAGAGACTGGATAAAGACACAGATTTAGAGAAGATAAAAAAGCTGGTCTACATAACACTGACATACGGCTAAACAATGACGACTGCCTGATTGCCTGGGGCAAGTAAAGTGACTCATCGGGCAAGTAAATGTCGTAACTGGTTTGCCTGATGGGGCAAGTAGTATGAAAGAATTACAAAAATCGATTTTCCAGAGCTGATGATGGAAATAGCTGGGGAGTGAGCCATCTCGCTTTCTTCTAATCACTGTTGAAAGGTGGACATGTGGGGGGCACAACAGCATTTCAACTGACCGTTCGCTAAGCCCCGCTCCTTTGTGATGGTCTGACAAGCTGTCAGAGTAAGCATTTAGCCCACACTGTAACTAACAGCACTCTCTGAAGAAATATTATCATATTTTTATAAAAATGAAAGAGTGATTCCAGAGAGCAGCAGACAGAGGGGTCTACAGTCTGTGTTTGAAGGATATATCCAGGATGTCAAACTGACTCAGCAGCAACAACAGGTTAAAAAGACAAAGATAGTTAGAAGATAAAGCCGAACTATAGGCTACAGATCACAGTGTAAAAGTGAACCACCACATCACTGCTGATCGCCACACAAGACAATGAATATAAAGAGAAACTTTGCTGAACCAGCAGTGTGGCATCGCAGTGCGTGCAGATGAACGGTGTTTGGCTTCACCCCGCATGCCGGACGGGCAGGGATCTCCAGGGGAAGTCAAACAACGTTCATCTTCACGCAATGTGATGACACACAGCTGGTTGAATATGAGCAAAGTTTCCCTGCTTCCCTTCACTGGTTCCTGTACAGCAGGGTCGGTCTTTTTTTCCCACTGTTAACCCTACACTTTTCAGGGTTTGATTTTGGTTTTTTGATTTTTGGTATTTTTCTGACCTTCTTGCCCAAACAAACAATGCTGATAGTACTAGAAATGTCCTGAGTATCAGAGTCTATCTTGGCATATTTTAATTGGTGTGGAACCATGGAAGGAAATCTGTTTTTTGTGCCAAATGACTATAAAATGCCTCAGAAAACACCATCAGTGGAAAGTTGACTACTCAATCTTCAGATTTATTGGTCAACAACAGCTGAAAACATAACGCTGCCGCTGGGTTGAGTGCTGCCCCAGCACCAATTTGACACGTCGCTGTGCAGTGCATCAACAGAAGACCTCACACAGTTATTAACTACTTTTACTAAATCATATGTACTTGTTCCATCTCTAAATTAGCTTAGAATCATGTGTGGACACTCACTACTTAAACTTGATAGGTCACCTAAAGTGCTGATCTCCAGAACTGTGGCTCACAAGGTAATACTTATTTTGCCATTGTCTTTATAATGACAGGATTGTGGGTCATACAGCTCATGATATTTCTCGACCTTAACAACGAGTCTCTCCTTGAGAGACAGCAACAGCATGGGCAGTGAGGTGAGGAGTCAGGCTGCCATGGGGGCAGAGAGGAAGAGCTGCTTCGGGAGCTGGGATGTACTAGCAGGCAGTGTGTGACATGGAGTGTTACAAGGTAGCAGTGCAAGTACCAGTGCACGTCTAGCTGTCTGCGGTTTGGGGTCATACATAGAAAATAATAGGGGCAGCTGTTTTGACGCGGGCTTGTCTGTGGCAGTGTGTTTTGGTCTTCATGCATTTTTAGCCAATGAGTCTTTCTTATAGTCATTTGATGTGTGTGTGTGCTTATCCAGTGGTGTGGTTATGTAGAAAATCTCGATAAATGTTTTGCACCAGCCTAAAAGGATCTGCAGCGCTGAGTATCAAAAACTGTCCAGAGAGGTGGATGGTCCAGGTCCAGGTCCAGGTCTCTACTGACTGACACCTACTGGAGCACCAGCGAGAGCAATCAGTTTTCAGAGTCAACATGCTACAGCCATGACTCCGCCGCCCCCTCAGCAATATTAAACACTGCAGTCACCTCCTCTTTCATTCAGAGATTTATCTGTCCACAAACCCATTCACAAAAGCTCCCCGTTTCATTCAGCCCGGATCTGCGTCAGATAAACAGTGTTTGAGCCTCTCAGCAAGCCGCTACTGCTGCAGATACCTGCTGATTTGTTGACCCGTCACCATGGAGACACAACAATGCCGAGGCAACAAGGACACTAATGGAGATGTGGGGGCTGGGAGGGTTCAAGTTTGCATTGGGGGGAGACAAAGAATGTGTACAAGGAGAAACGGAAAGTGAAGGAGAGCGATAAAGTTAAAGAGTGTGTATGTACAAAGTGTGTGTGCGTGTGTGTAAAGGTGAATCGAGTTGGAACAAAATGCCTCTCTTATCAGTGTGGCACACCCTCTCTGGTGCAGGAAGTTACACAATGAGCCAACAGCAACAGCTACAGGAATACCTGCTCAGTCCGCTGAATCCAGCCAGACTAATAACCTTATAACCAGCCTGTAACAAGTCCAGACGTTCATCGACACACACTGACAACTAACTAAACCGACTACCAACGGGTTAAGTTTCAGACTGGGTCAAGAAAGAAAGAAACAAAGACAGCAATCAGGTCTTTAAGTGGCTGCTCCTTCCCAGTATTTGTCTGAGGTGCTGAACCAAAGTTCATTCAGTTCATACATTACATACCGAAGGATAAAAGCGTAACAGATGTACAGATCTTCAGGGCAAAGATGACTAATATCAATTTGAAAAATGTATTCTGGCTATTTTAAACAAACATGCTAATGTTTCAACTTTGTGCCTTCATCAGAGCTCTGTGCGTGTGGGTGATCACACTGAAACAAAAGCAGCCTTAAACCAACATAAAGTAGAACATGACGATAAGATGAGGCCCAGAATGTACCCCTTAATTTAGTTAACTTCTCTGCTAAGAGAGTGACCTCTGTGAGACAGTTTTAAGTCAAATCTGATGACCCATACAATCCTGACTCAAGCTGTAAGTGTGAGACATATGTCAGGAAGTGAGACACATGGTTGTCACTCAGGTATCTGCTTCCCATGCGTCAACATTTTTTCACCTAGTGACGTCTGTTATTCAGTACATGTGCAGGTCTGAAGCTGCCAGTGTGCTTCTTAGTAACTGTTTATCGTATGGTGAAATAACTTTAAAAAGCCTCTCCCTGACACTCACCTTCACAACTTCAGATTAGGGTGGGCTGTGTCTGAAGAGTACTGTTAACGTTTTAAAAACCAACATTCACACTCAATTTACACTTAAGCCCTTTTTACACAAAGATCACATTCTAGGGCCACGACGAAGTCCTTTTTTTATGCCTCCTTTGCATTTTTACACAGAGCCAAAGAACAGCGACATCATGCCAGTACAGTGTGTGATTTTAAATAGCATCCAAGCAAAACCAAAAGAGGCGTAACAAGCTTGACATCTACCACAACAGCGTCTGTCTCTTGTGTGACATATAACATTTGCGTTGGTAGCGCGTTATAAACTATAACAATGGCATAACAATCATTCACCATCCATGTTATTTGGCAGCTGATCTCGTCCTCTGCTTGGCGGGTAAGGAGCTATTAAATCTCATTGTTTTCCCAATTTGCGGACATTTTTAGCTGCTGTTATTATTTTTTTGCGTTAGCCACTAACTGCTAGTAGCTGTTTTTAAATCTACTGCAGTGGGTTGCACACACTTTGTCAAAATGTCACAACCGTCCTGCCCATGGTCCCGTCCTGCCAGCTGTCCTGTTTATACAAACAAGGTTACGGCTCTGTTACTGACAGTAGCCTCGCAAACCAGCCTCTAGCCAGCAATGTAACAAGTGGTGTGTTGATGTTGACAATCTGCTTTAATAAACAAAATGTTGGAAATGGCGATTGTTGAACAGTTTTTCATTCATGATTTTCACGTTATTCAACTCTACAGAAAAAGTATTGAACCAGGGTAAGACAGGCGGGGAGGAGGAAGATGAGAAGAAGCTTGAGTAAATAAGAGGCAGGAGAAAGAAGATGAGAAGAGGAAGGGATAAATAAGAATTATAAGATATTTAAATAAGAGGCAGGAGTAAATAAGAAGAGGCAGAGATGAGGAAGGTAAGAGGAAGCAGGAGTAAATAACAAGAGGCACAAGACAGGCAGGGCCATCAAGAGCAAAGGAAAGATGAGTCAGTTGTCCACCTATGCTGTTGGCTTAGACACAGCAGATTATAATCGTTATAAAGAGAAATTGCAGCTCCATGTTGGTGATGCCATTGTGCCACTCCCAGACCCCTATAATATTAGTGATGGGTGGTTTACTGACCCTGCTAAGCTTCCTCCAGTCCAATACATGGATATTTATAACTACATCATAAATACGAGTTTGAGTTATCACTTAGTTATAAATATCTGTCACTACCGTGTAGCTAACTTTGACAGCTAACTGTTAGCTCAGCTAATCTATGATAACCATGACTAATTACAAAAACATGCGCACAGAAGTAGTAATGTTTGTTCAATCATTGGTTTTATAGACTTAACAAACATCAAATTATTCTAAACGATGATATATATAGCTTACCTCTCATTCGTCACACTCATCTTCATTCAACTGACATGCTGGTTTTCTACCAGGAAGTAAATGTAAACAACAAGGCGATTCCATCTATAGTTCCTGGTCTTTTCACATGTTTTCAACAAGTGTTTTCTAGCCGTTTCTAGTGTGTCGATGTAAATCTTGGATTTTACTTCACTCTGATTTTACTGGATTCGCCAAAAACAGACATCTGATTATTTTACCTGTATACTGTTTCTTAATTTACCTTTCTGCTTTATCATGATGTGTACCACTACAATATACATTTAGTGTCTAGATACCATATTGAAAGATTTTATTTGTATGATCCGCCCCTACTTGACCATCATCTTTCTCTCTGTTTCAATGACGTTGTTGTTGAGAGTATGTCACAAGAATTGGTTTGTAAATCTGTGGCCTGCTGTGTGTTCAGTGCTTTGAGATTTGACTTTAGGGCTCTCTGAGGGATGATTCAAAATATGAAAATGTGAGAGGGCGGTCCTACCGCTTTTAATACAATAACTTGACTTTGGTCTACTTAATACAAAACACATTTAGAAGCCTTTTGTTCAAATCTGTCCTTCTAAATCCAACACACACACACACTAATAATAAAATAACGATAAAAGCCCAGTCACACCTGCCTACAGGTGAGACAGTCAGGTAACTGTAGTTCACTCTGGTGTCACAGTTGAATACCTGCCCCTCTTTCTCTCCGTCTCTCTCCTCTCTGACTACATCTCGCCCTCGGAGGCACAACCGCTGTCCAACTTAAAAACAGCTGCTCCTTCACACGATGACTACATCACCGTCTCACAAACACACATGTTCTGCTTCCTACCCAACAATTTACTGCTGCACAGTACAGAACAGTCGACGCCTGAGGCACATCATCACACTGATGTCAGCTAACACAGCCCGTCCCACAGCAGCAGAGTGCACGTCGACACGTCAAATTTAACAAAACCTTGTCCTATCGATGTATGTAATTGAATTATCTGACATGTCATAAATTAAAAGTAAACATTTGTTCAACGATGTGCAGTGTGACAATTTTATCATAAGATTCTCTTCCAGTATTTCCAGTTGATATTGAAGTTTTTACAACAGTTAATTTCGTCACAGTATTTTGATCGTACAAAATGGAGGTGGTGTGATTTCAGTTCACTTCAAGCCTGCGGTGCGGTTCGCTTAACCTGTGCACTGTGAACACAAAGCGCCCCAGGTTCACTTAGCGCTTTGCCAGTGTATTTAGCCCTCTAGATCACATGCTGTTGCACTGGGATGCTTGAAAGAACAGACGAAACCACGTTGGCCTATAATGCGTTCAAGGACGCAGGGCGAGGAGTAGTTTGGTCCACGGAAGATACTGCACGTCTCCAAATGTGGAATGCAGAAAACATCAGACAGAAACAGTCTACAGGCACAGAAACACTAAGTTTTCCTCCAAATTCACCTGAAAGCGAGGGGCTTCATAACCACACTGCAGTGCCAAGTCAAAGTAACAACAAAACTAAATCTATATATATATATATATATATATATATATATATATATATATATATATATATATATAAATAAGCTACAGCGTGACCAGAAGGAGGTCTGAGGCCCCATCAGAGCTGAAGTTGACCAGAAAGAGAACTGAGTCCTTTTTCAAATGAACTTACAGTACGTGCGTTTACATGGAGCCATGTATTCCTTTTGCATTCGGGTTGGAAGCCCTACCCGAATAGAAATGCTCCTTGTAAACACCTCAACCCAAATGAAAACAGCCAACCCGAAAGAAAATCTAATTGGGTGCAGAGGGGTGGAATATTCCTTTTCAGAACCAGCCATCATGTAACCGCACCTAATGTGAACACAAAAAGAACTGAGTCCCTTTTCTGTTGGTCCACTTTTTGGTGCACTTTCAGAGAACTGAATTTGAATCATTTAAAAAAGACTATATGTGAAAACACCCTGAGGGTTGTCCTAACAACAACTTTGCACCGCAATATGAAACCTATTACCACAAATAACATTCAAGTTAAATCAATGAATGGTCAAAAAAGGACAAAGGAACAGAAAGAAGCCTGGATGCTTAACTGTAAATCTCCAGATATGCTGACATCAGAGGACGATGCAACGTGCTGATTAAGCTGCTGACTCATCAGCATCACACATATTCCACCAAAGGGACTGTCAACAGATTTATTTCACTGGTCGCACAATAAATGGAAACACACAGATGTAGCCCACATGATACACAACAGCTGGCCTGTGGTAAAATGTAGACCCAGTTTACACTTAATAGCAAGCTAGTCTGCAGGAATGTTTGTGTGTTGCTTGGCAACAGTACAGTGCCAGTCCAATTGCCCAACTATTTGTGTTGGTGGAGCCAATAAATCATTAAATAAACAAGTGAGTCATAACCTGTTGCTGCCTTTTCCTGTTGATAAATCCAATTTCATTTACTGTTTATACGAGTAAAATAGTCATGACTGGGGCAAAAGTTGTTACAGACATTTATTAATTGGTTGGGTCAGTCATACTGCAATAACTGATTTGTTTTTGCCATTTGGAGGCTGCGTTGATATTTACACATCAAGTGGTTACAGTGCAACATTATTACACCTGATGAAGCCCAGTATTTCCTCTCTTTTAGCTCTGTTTTGGTCTCCACCAACTCCTGAGGGAAATATCTGTCTCTTTACCCGCTAAATGCTCCACCAAGTCGTTTCTAAGAACACTGTCTCCTTTGAGAGCAGTAAGAGTGAAACAAAACGGGTTAAAGTTGTAAGCCACACAGTTTAACAATGAGCTGAGACTCACTATAACACTTCATAAAGTCAAGAGGAGCTGCTGATTCAGCTGATAATTCTGTGAGTTCACCTCTACATGCAACCCCCAAAATCTGATGATCAAAGTTAACAGAATGAGCATTTGTAAATCAATTAGTCATGCTGTTTTATTTTTGAAGTAGTGGAGACTTTGTTCTTCTTGCATGGCAATCAATTGATTGTAGATCACATTTGACAGTGGAAAAACCGTATCAAAACATCTGCTGACAAACTCTTAGACAACTTGAGCAGTAAAAGTCTCATTTATCCAAAACACATGCGTTCTTGCAAAAAAAATTATAAATTTCTTTTTTTTTTTTTTTTTAATTGTAAGTTTTTAGTGAAAATGCATGTGTTGAGGATGTACTGAGCATATGACTGGATTAACAAAACATGGATTATACTAAAGATAAAGATTAGATGGTCCCAAATCAATCAATAAATGAATCAATATCTTCTTTTTTCTCTTACGTATGATTGTTGTCATTTAATAGGGGAGGTACCTTCAGAATCCATTTTTGGCTTCTAACCTCTCCTGCACAATGTTTTAACTTTTTCCTGTCTTTTCTATACATGTATGTGCAAATAAACTAAATTAAACTAAAATGATCACTGTTTTTCAGGGAGGCATGTGAGAAAAATACAGTTTTCTTGACAAATTCAGGGTAACACGACATGATTAACTGATCATTTTTTGGGTGTATTCCACAAGTATTCCTCACAAATGAATGACTGAATCCATCTTAAAGGCCAATACTAGTGTTTCTGCCGGTTTTATTTTCTTAGTTACCAATGCTGTTCAAATTTATTTACTGCTAATAAATGCTAATAAATCTGAAGTGCATAATTTTGAATGCCTTCTTCCAAAGCAGCAACTAGTTTCCATTAATTTTCATACAGTATGAAAATTAGCAGATTCTTGAAACTTGCAACAGAAAGGTCAGGCTGGTTTCAATAAGTACAAAAAGGTTAAAAACTGCCATTTTACCAGATATAATCTATCAACAGGAAAATGCACCAGGATTTGCTGTAAGCTATAACGCAAAAAGAAATCTCTGGTATGATCCTTCCAGGATTTAAAAAAAAAAAATCATGTCAAGAATTATCAGTGACAGTTATTACACAACAACAGAGCATTGTTAAATTGTAACTGGGAACTCGCTGAGGGGGAAAATATGAAAGTCTGGTGGGGACAGTGAATTTTAGATGGAAATGCCCTTTAAAACAAAGGACAGTAGGTACCTGCAGTGGTAAACAGGATGTGAGGCTACAGTGTGTGTGTGTGTGTGTGTGTGTGTGTGTGTGTGTGTGTGTGTGTGTGTGTGTGTGTGTGTGTGTGTGTGTGTGTGTGTGTGTGTGTGTACCATGGGTCAAACCTAATTCACACACACACACACATTCCTCAATGGTGAGATCATAACCCCGCCTACCTACCCCCCAATTCACCGCACACAAACATTTCAACACCCCCCTCCACTCCAAGGACTGGATGATGGCAAAGAAACAAAAGCCACACACACACACACCACATATTTAACAAACATACACAACCATAAAAACACACACTAGGAAGGCAGCTTTTGCAAACTGCTGTCAGCTCAGTTACAAACAAATCTGTCACTCAACACAAAATACAAATTCCACAGACACACTCCTCAACATGTATGACATCACTCCTCTGTGCCGTGAGGCTGATCACATGTTCACAGTCCAACACTGAACACCATCATCATCCCCATCATCTATAGGTCTTTTAATACCGTTTTATCCTTGTGGTTTTTATATGTGCACATTTGTTGCTTTTTTTAATCTGTATATTTCAATGCATGTTATCTAAACACAATGACAATGAACTTGAATATGTTCAAACTAAACACTACCCTGCACATGTATGTATTAACCCTATGGGCCCTAGGCGTTTTTGGGGTATTTTTACTGCCTTTACTTTGACGCTCATATCACAGTCATTATAAAGGCTACATACACATGCTATGTCTTGTTTTTGTTTTTTTTCAGGACAATGTGTGCTATCCAGATTTGCCACCATTACATGTCGTTCTACGTGCCTGTATTTTATATTATTTTTTATATCACTGAAAAAAACAAATCCGTGCTACTAAATTCTTACATTTTTACATGTATCTCACCATAGCAAGTTGGAAAATGACATATTCTGCCATATATGAAGAGGGGAGACTCTCTGGAATCTGGCAATATAAGAACCATGATGCTGGGACATTCTGTCACTTCACAGCTGTCCAAAACATGTGGTTTGTGCCAGGCGGACATGATTGACAGTATTTTTTCATTATTGCAAGAAATTCCATTGACTCCTTCACAAGTCAAAAATGTGTTTTATCTGAAAGAAACATGCAATATTTACATCTAAGATAATAGAAAAATAGTCAGCCCAGTGCAATGATGTCCTCCAAGATAATATTTGCCACTTTGTTTGCAGTAAACAAAGTTTGTTGTTGTTTTTCAGTTTCAGTTATATATTGGGGGGACATTTTGGGCATTGGGGGGGGACACATTAATTAGGCTGCAGTTGTCTGGGTGCGCAAAGGTGAAGTGGCTGGTCTTACAAAGTTTGATGAGTGTCAACTGGACAATATTGAGATGTTTGCATCTTGAAAGCCGGACTACAAATGTGGATAGACAGCGAGAAACACATGCAAGCCTAAGAAGAAGATACAACATTCCTCACTATATGAAGTGACTGATAACAAGATCTGTATAATAAATTGTGAAGAAATTTGTTTTGCTTCGAAATGCTGCTCTTCTATGATCTTACACAGAAAAGCAATTAGTACTGGTGTTAAGATGTGTATCAGTGTGTGTGTTGCCCGTCAATACCTGTAACAGACCACAGCTGAACAGTGAAGTTCACGAGATAAACGTATAGCTGAGGCAACTTTCTTAGAGTATCTTATCTTTAATGATAAAGTGGTCCTTTCATGGCTGTGAATGAAGGGAAGTACTTTCTCCTGATAGTTCCAATGAAAACAGAATGTTCCTCAGATTATCAAGATTAATGGGACATATATCATTTTTCACTTCTGAGCACCAAAAATTAACCATCCTTGTGTCAGGGTGAAGGCAGTAATCTCATCAACATGGCTAGGTTAGACTAGAGTTAACTAAAAACATATTTTCATAATAATGTGGGTGAACTGACCCTTTAGACCTCCAGTGAGGTTTTAAGTTGTTGTCAGATGATTGATCACTTCAAACCAACTTTCAAGGTCGAACAATTTTATCCATTCCCAGAGAAGTCAGCAGTCTTCCCCCATCGCATCATGTCGGCACTCCCAAACTGTGGCACCCACTGATGACATCACCACATGATGCATTGCTGTAATAACGGCGCCGCTTAATAAGAGTCACATGAGTCATGCACCAGCAGCAGCTCAGAGGGGGCAATCCCACCAGAAAACCCAGATTACAGACGGAGAGGCAAAAGGCTTTTAATGTCTTTGATTTGTTTAATGAGGGCTGAGCGAGATACAGAGTCTGTGTCATTCTGTCTCTGTCTGTCTTTAATCTGGTCATTGGTTGGACGCAAACAGCTGCAGAGATGAAGAGAGTGAACGATCAAACACTATGAATAACTTGCTCTAACGTCTTTCAGACTCATTTACAAGGAATCAAAGTAATGAATGAACCATGAAAAAACACTTTTAAAAACATCTGAAATGATGGAAACTAGAAAGCATCTGATGTTGTTGTTGTTGTTGTTGTTCACCCTGTGAGGGCTGGGCGACACGGATAAAATCAAATATCACAACATTTTTTATCAAATACGTCGATATCAGTGTTGTGACAATATTGTAAAATTGACTACTGGTGCTTTCACAAAATACTTACTTACATAATATTTTTGATAAATAATCATCAGTAATGTGGAAATAATGAGTTAGGCCCCCATCACACAGAAAGCGTTTTGCAACAGCCCTGTAATTTTTGTTTTATTAAATGCCAATAGTAAAAAAACAAACAAACAAACAAACAAACAAAACAAAAAACGCTTGGTGCACCTTATTATTGTTGCCGAGCAGCCACACCATTATGTCCCTACACTAACCTTCCTGTGTAATTAATCTAGTTCCTAAAATGTTCAGGCAGACGGTACATGCTGTAGCTTTGTTTGAGAGTGAGAGGCTGTCAGCAAATAGTTTGTTGGGCACAGATAAACAGATTTGTGTGGGTATGACAGACCCTAATAAAGAGGGTGGATCATGGAGAGTACCACCAGTTGGTCCAGGAGCTTCACCTCCATGATGGCCTTTTCCAGGCATATTTTAGGATGACTCGGGGGCAGTTTCACAACCTGCTGTGTATCATCGGGCTGCATAGCTCTGAGTATCCATCAATTGCTACCACCAGTTTCTCCTCCACTATTTGCAAGCTGTAAACGTGTTGTCATGACCACCACAAAAGGCCCACCTCTCAAATCATCCGATTGGACAATGGGGAAAAAAGCAGAGATAGCGTGTGGTGCTTTTCCATTCTGAGTCGAGCTTGGCAGAGGACCTCAGGCCAGGGCCGAGCTCATAAGGGGTTGGAAGTTCACAGATGTGGTTCCTCTGAATTTAAATCACACAAATCCTTGTTACCACAATTTGGGCTCAAGCAGGACCAAATGAAAGTGTCAGTGTCCAAAAAGGACAAAATAAAGGCACCAGGGCAGCAAAGACCTCAGGACTTTTTTTAAAAAGGTACCCTGTGGAGTTCTGACCACAAGTAGCACTACGGGGCCATGTTTTGACAGTTGGGTCCCTGTTCTGTTTGTAACGTGCATGCATATTTTGACAGGTTTGAGGTAAGTGTTTGTCGCAGAATTTATATTTAAAACAATAGTGGGCCTAAAACTCAGCTTTGCAGCACACTACAAGTGAAAAGGACAAAAGAGGTTAAATGGGTTGTATGTGACATTCAAAGCATTTGAGTTGTCTTGACATAGTTCTTAACATGAAGTTGTCAGAGCTGGCAGCTAGCAGCTAATGTTGCTAGCACCATAAACAATGCTTAACAATGGCAACAGTGTGGACAGGACTAATAGTGATAACTGGAGGGGGGGCAGAGTGTGGGCGCTATGCTTCCATGATGTCGCCATATTAATATCAGCCGTAACCGCTGTATGAGCGAGCCAGTGGAATACACACAAGGACTAACATGCACGTGTAGCCTGACCAGCTTACCACAAGCAACCACAGAAAGATTTGGATTACCACTCACACAGAGGGACTGTGACTTCATTCTCTGCTCAGGACGCCATCACTCCACAACACCTTTACATAGCAAATAGTGGTTTGCTCTGAATGTCCCATGCAGAACCTTCAAAGCATTCCCAAGAGCAACAGATGGATTCATGGTCGAGGATTTGAACCACGGCATAATCAGAGACGTCGATAAACTTCTTAGAACTATTAAGCAAGATGCTCGGAGTCCACTGTGTAACGGCAAGGTTTAATGATATCAGAACGGAGCATCAGCAGCTACCAGGGAAAAAAAACAAAATCATAAATGATGAACTAGTTTCCACTTGGAGGACACTGGAGCTAAAAGCAGTTTAAGCAGCAGAAGAAACATAAAAACATGAGAACCACAAGAGAGCTGAGTAACCAGTACAGTGCTGCCCTATCATTAACACACACACACACACACACACACACACACACACACACACACACACACACACACACACACACACACACACACACACACACACACACACACACACACACACACACACACACACACACACACACACACATCTGGCATTACGTCTGCATGCATAAACAGGACACACACTGACAAACACACTGCAGCGTTTAGCCTTGTGTGACCTCACCCTGCTGGTTCTCAGGCTATGATGTCATCAGAACCAGAAACATGGCCATGTGGTGAGGAAGATGTTGAGGAAGAGGAGGAGGAGGAGATAATGATGGAGATAGACAATAGATAAAAGAAAAATTCAGCAAAGGCCCAAACAAGCAAGACAAAGGTGTTTTTATGAAAGAACTAGGGCAAATTTTAGGAGCCATGAGACATACAATACAAAGTCGATGGAAAGACAAACAAATAGCTTCTCAGTGGACCCTGAGGTGAGAATGTTTTGTCAGGTTAAACATGTTTTAACTTAAACATAAAAGTTGACATTATTCTAAAGTAATTTGCCTGAAACAAGACAACAAAGGAGAGAAACCGGCGGGAAACCAAATCATCCTCCAAACCCCCTTTTCTTTGTTTAATGCCATAGTAAGCTGAAAATATTTGGGTTCTGGACTGTTGGTCAGACAAAACAAGACAAGACAAGCGACCGTTTGCTAAGTCCCACCCCTAAATCGCAGACTGACCAATCATAGCGAAGCATCAGCCAGCTCCGACTACGGTCCCAACTGCACGACTCCATAGACTCTCGTGCAGTGGTTTCAGATTTTCTTCATGCTCATGCTGGTTTTGGTGGATTTTGGGCCAGGCATGGTAACAAGTTGTGCTTGGGGCATGTGTAATAGTGAAAATCGTTACTTGAAGATGTTGGAAGGATAGATACGTTTCTTCCCCATTCGAAAACCAAAATCAAACTTTGAGAAGTGTAGGGTTAGCTAGCTAGCTACTGAAGATACAGTTTAATGAATGTATACACATGCTGTTTTTGCTTTTTAAAGATTATAACAGTAAATTAAGACCGACCCTGCTGTACAGGAACCAGTGAAGGCAAGCAGGGAAAATATTCAACCAGTTATGTGTCATCATAGTGGACAGTGTTTGGCTCCACATCTGTCCACTGGCGGTGGTCCAAGCGCTGGTGGATGGGAGTAGCTTCATACCATCCATCTGCATATACTGCGATGACACATAACGGATTGAATATGTGCAAGGTTCCCTTTGATTTCACTGTCTACTCTCTCGACAAACAGTGTGATGATGGACAGTCTGCAATTGTCAAATGCTTGATGTGAATACGCTTACTGTTTATATTACCACTATACATTATTCTGCATTTTGCACCTCTAATTAGATGCTGAACTGCATTTCATTGTCTCAGTACTCAATGGCATTAAGGTAATATCAAATCAAATCTAAACTTAATCAGGATAATATCTGATCAAAGTACAGTATAACTAATAAGATTATAAATCATAACAAAGACATTCAGTGCCTGTGTGATGCACACACATTCTGTCAGTGCCAAAGTATTGAGATTTAATACCCAGAAGTAAAAACAGAGAAGAAAAGAGAACAAAGAAGAAAAAGATGAGAAGAGAAGCTAAGAGAAGAATAAATGGACCGAGAGTGAGTAAGAGGAGTTTTAGATGTTTGTAGCTGAGCCAGGCTGCAGGAGGTTCACCACGGTGATTATCACTGAACAATCCCCAGTAAACCACTGCAACCACACACACACAGACCCCGTTCAACACCACATTTTGTGTGTGTGTGTGTGTGTTGGGAAGTTGGAGTGCTGCATGGTTGGTTAAATTTAGAGGTTTGGGATTTTGTCTCTGTCTCTGTCATCGTCGGATCATCATTAACCAAATATTTAGCGAACAGTGACTGTGACTGTGACTGTGACTCTGCGTCATGTCTGCTGCATCTCCATCCAGACAACAGAGGTGTGTGTGTGTGTGCATGTGTGTGTGACATTTAATTCCCCACATCAAAAGACAGTTCAGCACAAGAACACAAAGACATCAGCAACATGATGACAACAATTCAGCTTCATAAAGACATGAACGTCTGCTGCAAGACAAAGAGGAAGACTGGTGGTGATGAGGAAACAAAGAGTGTGTGTAAATGCATTTGTAACTTTTCTTCCCCTAAGACAAATTGTCATTAACCTCCACTGTATCTGGTTGACATAGCATCTTAAACCTTTAGCAGAACCAAACTATCACTAGACTTGAATGTTACATTTTTATGTTTTTGTTAAGGCTATACCCGGCACAGAATCAGTCAAATCACATTTGACTGTTCAATATAAATATCTGACTATTCATTCCTTTTTTTCCATGTAGAGTCTGAAAGATTGAACAAAGCTCAAAGGGACGTTCAGTGTGACATTCACGTAATATAGTTAACAAGCTAACTACGCTAACGACGGATCGAAATGTGCAACATTTTTTGCCAACACTAGATAAAGACAGACTGTAGTGTATTGAGTGGCTGTGAGCTGTTAATTCACCATTTCCAAACAGGAGGCAGAAGATAACGTTACCTCTGAGCCGGACATGAAAAAGCCTCTCCTCCGGGCAGCTGCCTCAGTGTCCGCAGCTGTCTGTACTGCAGAGCAGCATGAAAGCAAAGAGCGCTCACTTTGCAGCAAAGTATGGGTATCAAACATCCCCTCCCCAGAAGTACAATGCACACTGACTGACATTAAAAAAGTGATGCCATGATTTGAATCTCTGACTTTCAAGGGACAGTGCTAGATTTTACAGCACAAATATCGTCACATATATATATATATATATATATACCCTCGTCCATTCTGAAACTGCTGGAAGAGTGACAACAGTGGCTATTATGAATCTCGGGTCTCTTAAGACGATTAACAAGATGGGAGGAAGGAAAAAATATCTTCCTGTCTGTTTTGTTATGGATACCTTCACTGTCTTGTGTCTCTTGAAACCAAAGATTCTACATTAAGGGAATATTCTCATTTGCTTTTGTCTGTCATACACTGAGCTACAGCTAGCAGCCAGTTAGCTTAGCTTAGCACAGGGGGAAAAGGCTGGTGTGGCTCCATCCATAGGTAACAAAATCCATCCACCAGCACCGCTAAAGCTCAACAGCGGACACATCATATCTTGTTTGTTCAATCCGTACAAAAAGTGTAAAGGCAACAGTTCGCCATTTCATTCAACAGACTATCTCTTGGCTTTGAGCAATTGCCAGGCAACCAGCAGAGACTCCCATAAGTCATTTGTCACCTGTAGAACAGCTTGACGTTTTTATAGTTTTTTTTTTAGAATTAAACAAACACAATTGAACATGTTTATTGGCCTCATATGTCATGGACAGATATGAGAGCAGTTATCAACAATCTGAGGGGGAAAAAATCTACAATTTGTGACAAGGGGTAGCAAACAGGCCTCTTTCTTGAGTCACAAGCCAAAAAAAAATCCCAAAAATGACATTTAACTACTGCGTTTATCACTTTGACGGTGAATTAACATACAGAAACTCCAGTAATAAACCCTTTAAATGTCTCAAAGTGGATTTCAGTGACTTTTGTTCCTTAAAGCTTTGCAGTGAATAATCAGCACAAAGCTGCCACATTTAGACCTGAAACCAACAAAGAAGCTTTCTCTGCAGAGAGGAGGTGTGTGAAAGTCTATATCCCTGCCACTCTCATGTTACCTTTTCTGCAGCAACACAGAGGCTCTGTGTGTTGTGTCACATACTCACACACACACTCACACACACACACACACACACAGTATGGCCTCATGGCGTGAGAGGAGAGCTGATAACACAAAACTTTAATTCTGTGTATACATAAAACATCTTCAGGGTCAACATCAAACATGGATAATCCCCTCAGGCTGCACTGACACTTTTGTTTGTCCATCTCTGTCCGTGAAACACTGAGCTGCAGGTTTAGGACACACTTTTGTTGTCAAGGTAGGAAGGTTCAGGATTTGTAGGTGAGCCAAATGTCCAATCAAAGCTGACCTGCCCTCAGGAGCTGATTGGCTCGTGTATGTGGTGCATCTCGTGTGCTTTCAGCAGCTTTTTAAACGCTCAGACTGAACACTGCTTTATGGTTTAGACATACTTGACCGAGGCTTTTGGCAGAGTTGCTACACATCTTAGCTCCGTATGCCATACATTGTTATTTTCAGGATGAAGTTAGGCTACTCAGAAACAACATCAATTTGCATTATAGCCATTGAATTATGGGGCTGTGTTTTGCTCAGAAAGTGTTTTGATTCATTGTTCCGTCTCCATAGCAACAACATCCAACATTTCAGCCATCTGCGAAACTGACGGACAAAACATGATGTTTCAGTGGGAAAGCTAAAAATGACTTAAACTCTTGGCCACAACATAAACATATATGTATGTGACATCATTCGGGAGAGTCCCATGTTTAGTAACATCAAGCATATCTTTAAAGAAACAATTGAAATAGGAGCACAGAGTGGTGAACAACAACAACGGCCTCTACAACTCCACAACTCTACCCCAGCAGAGAACATGAAGGTTTCCGACTAAACATGTTTTCAAGCTGCCTCAGTCGTCTAATTGTTGATAATGCAATGTGAAAACTGCACTTTCAACATGGAAACTGCCATTTGTTCAGCCCTCTTCATGATGTTTGCTTTAGGACTGTGAGTAAACAAGTAATTTAAAAGTTTGAAATGTTTACATGTCCAACATAACCTAATTTCCACAGTTAACTCCAGTTTACAGGATCCCTTTGATAGTTTGGTTTAATGTTCGGGATTCTGCAGGAAACATCTCATGGATGGAGGATGGAGGTAATGTGTTGGTGTTTTCTGCACGGATGGTTTTATGGAGTGTCTTGACTCCAGCTCTATGTCTTACAGTGTAAACTGTAACATAAAAGAGGTTTTGTTCTTCCTCCCCAAAAATGTGTTTTTTGTTCCAGCACCACAAGTCACGCTTCCTTAATTCCTCCACAACCATCCTTCATGGCGGAGAGTCCAAACACCCGAAACAAATTGCAGAACTTCTCCAGACGTCTTTATCAAGTTATACTTTTTCTGGTTTTGAGATTACTGCAGGCGCTGTGAGACGTGATCTGGTTGCGATTATTGATGTGGCTGTGATTAATGATCTGGTTACAGTTATTATCGTGGTTGTAAACATTGATCATCTGGACAGGAGCTGTAAACAGGGAGCAGAAGCCGGGAATCTGGACCATTCATCTTCATCTTCCAGCTGACACAGTTCGGTTGAGCCTCAGTAGCAACGTGTGCAGTGAAAACCAGAGCGCAAAGGTCGCAGATCTAAACTTTGACAGCAGCTCCGATGTTATTTTTTTTACTCCTGGAGGAGTGAAACTGAAGAACTGAAGAAAGGAAAGGGGGAACAAAACAAACAAGTTACTGCGGGAGTAAGAGGAGCTGTGAGGTTTCTGTGTGAGTGACTGAGAACATGGCCAATTCAAACAGTCCTGCCAGCTATGACTTATGGACGAGGGAGACGTTTGCATGTACAAGCACATTAGAGTCTTCGTGGCTCCAATTTCCAAAGGAAATAAAAACGATTCATGAGTTTCACGGTGGTTTTGCACTCGTCTCTGCACTTCAGTTCACTGCAATATTATTGTTTTGTTTAAGGTTTTGCTTCACTTCACTGGAAATCTCTGGAAAACAGAGTGACGCACTCTTAAGATTGTATTTTTAACCTTGTTAGTGGCACAGCTTTGAGGATGGCAAGGGATGGGGAAGTGGTTCAGCCCCTACACCTCTGGCGGTCTTGTTGTCTCGATACTTATTGTTCTTTACTGTGACAAAAGTGAAAAACAATGTTGCCCAGTCAGTGTCTGGTATCTGGTTTGCTGCAGCTCCAGTTTCCTCTATTTTTGTCTTAACGTCTTAAGTATGTTTCTCTCCTGTTATAATCCGTAAATAGACATGAAGGTCCTTGTCTGTAGATTATCTAAATGGAATAAGTGTGTCAACCAAACTTCTTTCCAACCTGGATGAACAGACTGCCATTCAGAAATCCCATTGATTGTAATGTTAGGTGTGCAAGTCTCTACACCCATAATTCTGTTGTATCTCCATATCTGGTGATCAATATCCTCTGATCTATACATGTATCATATTTTTGGAAAAGAAGCAGCAAGATACCAAAAACAACAAAATGGAAAACTGCTGAGTCCAAGATATTTAGGAGCTCCAAGTCACCAGAGGTGAGACGAGCTGAAGGGGGCAAAAGACCCAGATGCCTGTAATGAAGGAGGCTACTTGAGGAACAAGGCTGCAACAGCCCACAAAAACATGTGGTAAACAAATTCCAAGACCCGATGAAACAATGCACCAAGGTCTATGACCACAGTAACAATCACAGTGGAGTGGAATGCACTGAATGGCTTCATGAGGCCTGACGTACAATTTTTGGAAAGTCTCCCAAGTGTCCCCGCTTCCTTTCTGAAACAGTCACAGCTGCGTTTGGTCACATCAAAGTGTAAAACATTGAATCTCTTAAAATAAGACTTTCAAGTATGCGTTTTACATTTTTCAAAAGTTTGACTCACACTAGAATTACCGCCTCGCTGTTGAGTGCTTTCGTGAACCGGTAAAAATGCAGTGACACATCCATGTCTGTGCAGAGTCTTATGTAGCCATGACAGTTGACCATGCTTCAAATATGGATGTTGCTGCACTCATATTTGAAGAATTGGAAAACCAAGACTACTGTCACCAGTTCAGTATCTGTCAACACGTTATGATGTCACAGTAAATTTGATCTTCGACCTTTTGGACCTAAAATGTCATCACTTCATCATTTTATCCTATTAGACGTTTGTAAAATGTTGTCATAATTAGCACAGAAATTCCTGAGTTGTGGCCAAAAACATGTTTTGTGAGGTCACAGTGACCTTTGACCACTAAAATCTAACCAGTTCGTTGTTGATTCAGACTGGACGTTAGAAGAAATTCCCTCAAGACATTCTTCAGATATCGCGCTCAAGAGAATGGGACGGATGGACGCAAGTATGTACCTACAGACAAACAACCTGAAGATAAAATGCCTCCAGCCACGGTTATCACTGACACAGAGGCATGAAAAGACTTGTCAATGACCATGGGACTTTTTAAGATGCTGTGACTGGCAGTATTGGGAAACCAACACTAAACATGTTTTTATATTTTCTATTTTGTAATTTTCTTTATTCTTTAATTTGTTCTTTGAGGATTGAAAAGTCTGTCAGCATGGTGCATTCACTGTACAGACTGGAAAATGTCCAGGTCTATATAAACTTTATCTTGTGGTTGAGTATGTTGAAAACATTAAAGCCAGAACATGAATACGACTAATATGACTGAATGCTGCTTTACAAGTGACACCTGAGCACATAAACCACCAAAATAAAAGTTCACCTTGAACAACAACACCACCAGTGTGTCTGTGAGGGAAAGAGTGAGAAAATCCAAGATGGCAGGGAAAAAAAAACAAGTACACAACAAAAAATTAACATCATGATGCAAAAATGAAAACTGAAAGTTGAGTTTCAGGAATATGCAGTGAAGCCTGAATTTTTAAACCACACACACACACACACACTCCTGTTAGACTGAAACCAAACATCCATCAGCTGTGCCGAGCTGGCCGAAAAATGTTGTTGACACACAGCACCAAGGCGACCGAGTGACTGAAAGAGAGAGTGAAAGTGTGTGTGAGTTTGTGTGCAGTTAGTTAATGTGTCACAGAGAGAGATTTTGAAAGTGCAGACACTGTCTGGTCTGCATATTAGCCACATTAAGACTGCAACAAATCAATGCTTCTTATTGTCAATTAAGCTATCAACTATTTGTTAATTATTCATGTCATCTAGCAAAAGAAGGCAGGGTGCACATCCTGAGGAAGCAGAGTGGGTATTGGTCACCGTGATACGATGATAAATAGTGATTGACATTACAGGGACGCTTCAGTTGAGGGACTTGAGAGAAACTAAATAATAATGGTCAGAATATATCTTGACATTTAGTTCCATGTATTAATCTGAAAACTTTCACTCCCATATTTCCCTGGCTGACTCAGGGGCAGTAGGGTTTGCTAGCTAGCTCATTCTAGTTTCATTTGTGGTCTGATAAATGATAATTTAATCACATTCAATATTCCATATTTGCCATTTTCCAAGCTGCTGTAGCCGTTACATTTTGCGGGACTCGCGTGAGCATGGTTTCTACAGGAAGTGGGCCATGCAGCTCCGAAAATAGACAATCATTATGTGGTAATGGTGATGTAGTGGTATGGAAAATGTGGGTGGCTATAATCAACATTTTTACAAAGCAATGACTTGAGAGATTTATCTACTATGAAAACTGTTGGGGCTGCGGTGATGTTGATGTGTTGCTTGAGGTAATGGTGAAACTGAATATGATCAAGGGGATTTCAGTGCCACTAACAGATTCATGAGTCTGAAGATTTGTAAGAAGCCCACACAGAGGTTTATAAAACTATCAGGCAGGATTTTACAACTCTGGAGAGTTATTACAGCGACAATCATCTCATCCTCCGTCTCCACAATAAACAGGTTTACAGTAAAAATATGACGGAGATTAGCTATTTTCCACTGCACAAAAAACCCGCAAACACCAGCTAACATCTGGCTTTTTAATGTAATGGGAAAGGTTACAACTGGCATTCACACCTGGGTCAAATGACTCTGCAGTACTCACAGGTATTTATCAGCTCTGGCTCTGATGGCATTGATGGAAACACAACCCCTGGGTGAATCTGCTAATTTTAGCCCCTTAGCGGTGAGATGCAATGACGTGGCGCCACAAAATGTCCGTCTCTGCCCAAGCAGTGCTCAAACATTGATCTTAATTGGTCTGCGGCAAGTTTGAAAGAGAGACTGAATAAGTAAGAGATCTACAAAAAGAAGAAACCAATGTAAAATTTTAACAGGCCTCCATACTGCTTTCTATTGTTTCCTAACCTGTTTGTGACGTAGAGCCGTGTAAAAAGCTCGGGTCTACTAGCAATAGCAAAGGAGTCTATAGTCCTTTTCTAACAGGTTAACCCATGTTTATAGAACCCACGTACACACGCTAATTTTTTGAAATGAGTGAACAGAACAGGAAACTATTTTTTTTTAGCAATTTTTGTGACCTTCACACAGTGCTGATGTCGGTCTGAACACAATCTCAGCAGCCTGGAAGGTCAAAGAGCGTCATTATCAACCAGAGAGTGTTCAAAGCAACAAAGAGCCAAAGAAAAAGCCCCTAATGAAGTGGACGCAGGCTGAGTCACTGCTGCATATTAAAAGGTAACAGATATGTTTACAGATGAACGATCGTCTTCCAGGTTCAAACACAGACTGAAGCTTCAGTGAAAATTTGCAGAACCACGAGTCAAGTAAAGTTACTCTTCAAAAGCACAGCCTGAGGGTACTGCAGGTTAACTGTGTGAGAGAGTGTGTGTCATTGTGAATGAGGTCACACAGTCTGATTAAGGTCTCACCCGAAAGCTACAGATCCCGTCTGGCCTGTTCCCATCACACACAGATGTAGCACAGTGTTTAAAATACCTTTCAGGCAACTTTGAACTCAGAGAGAATAAATTCAAAAGATGTACAATGGCCTAGTTTCTTGCCGGGGTCTTCCAAGTTTCGCAGCGTGCTTTATTGGGGACTTGCTCTCTGCATGTTTTGTTGGACCACGTTATGCTTCATGGTCTAACATGGTGGTTTTCAAACTTTCTTACCCCAGGGCACACCAATGGGAAAGCCAAAATCTGAGGGCACACTTGTACAGTATTTATATCTGTGCACAATAGCTTCAATAACATGTGTTGTCACTCTCATCACGACAGAAGACAATAAGAGAGAAAAAATAAGACACGTAGCTTTCCTGATGCTGACTACTGACAGTTTTTTCTTTCAGTGGTAGGACGTCTTCGCTGGTGCTTTGTTTTAATTCGCTCCATACAATAAAGCGATCAATTGTCCTGCTCAGTCAGGGCTTTTGATGTGCCACACACTTATAATTTCCCAAGCAGGAATGGGGACAAATAGGTGCCTGTGAAGGTTTGAGAACCACTGGTCTAACAAAGAATATGAACTTAGTTGGTATTTTTTGTTGGCACAGACTATCGATAGCTTTTTCAACTGATACACTGATTTATCTGTTGAATACAGGTATCATTCAATATGCGCCTTGTCAACTGCCAACAGCCTATCTGCAAATAAGATGACATTCACTGATGGCGGTGGCCGATGTCTTTCTGTTGTGTCACAATCTTGCCTAGGCTAAAAAAATATGGCTTCACTACTAATTTCTTCCTGTCGTCCTGCTGACAATAGAAAATGTGCACGGGGCAAACAGAGATCTTTCTCAGGACACCACCGGGACAAAAGGATGCAGTAAACTCACTACTGAGGCATCTGGGGATGTTGTTTCCCTGATAATGCTACTCTATGCATAACGAATCCATGTTCGGCCAGAGGAGAGCAAGCTAATGTGGACTGTTAGCATCTAACAGCTCGGAGGCTGCACTGATTTACATCATGATGTGTTCAAACTCTCTTCACTAAAAAAAAAAAAACACTAGATGAAGTGATATTATAACACTGTGCCTACTTAGGGCAACAAAAAAAGTTTATTTTGGGTGTGTCGATGCACTGGACAACAGAGGAGATACCCGCACACCAATACAACTGAGCTGAACAGCCAGAAAAAAGCTTCACAGGCTGAGTTCAATGCAAGAAAATGTCAGTTTATTTAGAACATCTGTGCCATTAAGTTTGTGTTGACTTGTTAACTTTGTACAAGAACTTAATGAAGTTGAAAAAGAGATTTCCTTGACCGACCAGCTGTTCAAAGATTCCACCACAGAACATGCTGCTGTTTTTAATCACTTTAATATTTTTTGCACTTTGAGCACCCTTTATTTGTGCACGGATGTTCTAAATAAATTAAAATTTTCTTGCATTATGTTTGTTAAAAGGTTTTTAAAGCAGTTATTTCATGTTTTTCATGTGAAAGAAGGTGATTGTAAAGGTTGTTTCATAAATACATATGATTTAATTTGTGCTCATTCAAAGTGCAATGAAAGACTGAGTGACTTTATGTAATAGTTCAGTTATATATTTTTTTTATAATGAAGATTTCTTTGTTTGGAAGGGGGAGTAAATAACAACAGAAGCAAAATAAACAACAACCTAAGCCTACAATTATTGGCTTAATCTCAATGTTCTGATTGACTAATAGTTTCAGCACCAGCCAACACACACACATGCACACACACAGTCTGAAATGCCTTTTCCACTTCAGTCATGACGCAACACACCTGTCTGCACAAGCAGATGGCCAACACCCTTTTTACACACACACACACACACACACACACACACACACACACACACACACACACACACACACCTAATCACTCAGCACATTGGCTAATGTCCACACAGGCAGGTAAAACACACAAGGTTTTGCAATCTCAGAGTGATAAAGCATCAGTCATTACGGTTCCTCCAAGAGGAGCTGCCAAGCACCGCTAACACACACACACACACACACACACACACACACACACACACACACACACACACACACACACACACACACACACACACACACACACACACACACACAAACACAAAGTTAAGTTCATCCCGGGACGATTTCCATCAGCTTCTGCAAGTTTTTATTTAATCCACATTTGACTTACTTTATTTAGCTTTTTTAGTGAACCGGGCCGATTCTGATTTTCCACTTAAGACTTCTGAAATGCATTAAAGGACCATTCAAATTGTTTTGCAGGTATTAGTCACTTGAAAATCTGTAGAAACGAAGCAGGGTGGAGTCGAAACACACACACACACACACACACACACACACACACACACACACACACACACACACACACACACACACACCTAACAGCTCCAGATTAAAACTCGCTCTCAGATTATTCAGACATGACGAGACTCTGATCTGATTTCCAACTTTATTAAATCCTCATTTTTCCATTTGGACACTTATATACACACTTCACATCATTTATCAGCTTGATACTCAACTTTCTCTAATTTTATGAGAATTGACCCTTCATTAAGCCCCGCCCCCTGACGCAGACTAGCCAATCATAATGTAGCATCAGGCTGGCTCAGACTAAGATCTGACAACAACACAGCTGTGCTGCACTCTAAGATTTCCTTCATTTTCAGGCTGGTTTTAATTGGTTTTTGATTTGGAGCTAAATGTTGTGCCTGGGGCACGTCGTGTATTAATGATACTCGTTACCTGGAGAGGTCGGAAAAAGATATACGTTTCTTCCCTGTTTTAAAACCAAAATCAAACCCTGAAAAGTGTAGGGTTAGCTAGCTAGCTACTGAAGATATAGCCTACTGAATGTATACACATGCTGCTTTTGCTTTTTAATGATTGATATTTGGCGTGTGCTTAATTAAATGTGCCCTGTTTGTGCCGAAAGAAAAGATCAGCAGCACTTCAACACTTTTTTTTGAAATATTGTTTTTCATAAAAAAAATCAATCAGAAGGAAATAAAATATTTTACAGTCAAGAAATTGTAGATTTTAAATATCTATACACAACTCAGTGGGCCAAGAATGACGAAGTGAAGGCAATGTTAACAAAACACAAGGGTTAAACATTTCAGACGACAATCTGCAGCTTCTAGTCACGAAACTCTCCCAGCAGACAGTGAAAGCATCGCGCGTCCAGGAACGGCAGAAGAGAAACAGGGAACTGAAATCATCAAACTGCTCAAAGAATTTAAAAACATTATGACGTGTACTGAGGATATTCCTCAGTCTGCCTCAGTGTGCGATACAGACAAAAGCCAGGGGCCTCCCTGAGGGGCCCCACACCACAGCTAACCATTAACAAACACACACACTAAATGAGAAGGAGACATTGAGTTACATCACTCTGACAACAGCAAACATCTCCTTCCCACGCTCCCTCTCTCCTTCTCTCTGGTGGTCTGGTTCACTCCTCCTGTCGTGGAGGTGAGGCATCTGACAAACTAACGTTACCTGTGTAACCACACCAGAGTCCAGCTTCACAGATTCTCATGTCGACCTTTTTTAACTCTCCAACATTACCAAAGTGTCTCAATAAAGAGTCCACAATAAGGACTGCTCTCACATACACAATACAGTTGTGTGGTTTAGTCTCAAATGATCCTGCTGCAGGTAATAAAGACAAGATGAGCCTTCTGAAACTGGTAAACATCATCTGTATTTAATATAGTTTCCCAGAGAGACACACCGTAATAAGCAGCTCAGTCTTTGGTTTGTTTATATGTTTGGTTCAGTTCGTTTAGGCTGTGGTGCAGACCAAACAACCAGACAGACACCGCCTGTAAAAGAGGGGGTGCGAAAGCAAAGTAGACTCAGAGTTTGTGAAAGGACGTGTAGCATCAAAAGCATAAATGAATCTATCTTTTGATCATGGAAGAAGAGGTCTCCCAACCTGCACAAGCAGTGTATACCTTATATCTATGCAAAATCTTTTGGTAACACGTATGTGCATCACCACGTGATGGATTAAAGGACCACTGCAGTCATTTACCAGGTTTTGGTCCATCAATTAAAGGTCCAGTGTGCAAGATTTAAATGGATATGATGGCAGAATTGGAATATAATATATTAAGTATGCTTTCTTTTGAGTATAATCACCTGAAAACAGTAACTCACAATGAGCCGTTTATAACTACACGGGGAGCAGGTCTTCATCCACAGTGTCCACCATGTTCACTGCCATGTTTCTACAGTAGCCCAGATCAGACAAACCAAACACTGGTTATAGATAGGGCCATTCACTTTTCACATTGGCCACTGTGATGGCTGTGTTTTTCGCACCAAGCAGTGTCCGAAAAATACAGATTTAGAAACTGTTTTATTCAGTCAGTATGTTTACATGGCATTGGAGAAAATTTATTTATTGTGTTGGTCCGACTAAAACCAGACTTTTAAAGTACATGCAAACGTGTTAGTCCGACTGAAACTGTGCTAAATCGAATTTCTCAGTCGTACCAACAGACCCAGATAATGCAAAGTAGTCAGTGGGACCCAAACTGGCCGAGGCACTCTGCACATGCTCCACAGTGTCCGACCCAGGCTTTGACCTGGAAGTCAAAGCATTAAATGCATAACAGAAGAAGAAGCTAGTAACAACATGGCAAAATCTATATCCAGAGCTGTGCATTTTTGGATGGACGAAATGTACAGCTCTGGATAAGTTGTCCACCATGGTACCAGTTTGTCACTAGCTAGCTGTAGCCAACTTATTTGTCGATCGTTTGGTCTGTGACGTAATAGGTCAACCGGAAAAAGCTCCAGTACTAACAAGCTGAAGGGGGGCATACGGCCACCTATCGTAGCGAAGTTGGACATACTTCAGTCAACAAATCGATGCCCTTCCCAAGCTTGTATACTGGGACAAGGACAATAGACCAATTAAATGGCCTAGTTCAGCTCAACTCAACTGTACATGTAAACATACTGAGTGTTTTTACCAGTTTGAATCACCAGGTCTGTTTGTTTTGGAGAGCAAGAGCCTTCTGCAGGTAATTCAGCTGACAGTAAAAACCTCCTGAACAATGAACACTGAATGAATCCAAACCTGGAGTTCACACTTAGCACATAGGAGAAGTTTCAGCTGGTTGCAGTCTATAATCCTCACTTCTAGATGCCACTAAATCCTGCACGCTGCTCCTTAAAATATCAACTTGTGACACAAAATATTTTAGGGTGACGCTAATCCGATTAATTTCTACAAACAGCAAAGGACAATAAACTGACTGAACTACTAACTGAAAATGTGCTCACTTTAGTGCTCATGAATATTAACTACAATATACATAAAAATATCTTCAAAAGTTGGCTGGTTCATCTCTGAAAGCTGAAACACGACCAGTGCTGCCTCAGTCTGTGTGTGTGTGTGTGTGTGTGTGTGTGTGTGTGTGTGTGTGTGTGTGTGTGTGTGTGTGTGTGTGTGTGTGTGTGTGTGTGTGTGTGTGTGTGTGTGTGTGTGAGTCCCACCCACCCTGTCATTTCCTTTCTACGGTGGAAAATCAAACCTCCACAGTTTTACATCACTAAACACACTCAGCTCGACCTCGGCTCACTCCCATCACACAACACCAGCCGGCCTCAGTGTCTCAGGACGGTTTCACACTCGAGCCGCTTGGTTTTCTTGTTTTTTTACCTGAGCCAGAATTTTTCCAGAGAATTTAGTACATCTGATGAAGTATGAAAACTTCAGTAGAATCCAGAAAAGCAGTCTTGGTGCACTTAAACACAGCAGAGTGGATTTAAAGTGAACCTTATGAGCTCAGTTCAGCCGTGAAAACAGATTTGTTTAGACTCGTAGAGGACACTTGGTGTCAGTTTTTGTTTTAGTCTGACTTTGAATGTAATTATTCTGAATATGACAAAGTGTTGAGGTGCATACAGATCCCATGGAAGGACCCAAATTAACTCTGCTCCTCGTGTAGTTCAACAGCATCCATCAGCAGCAAAGAGACGTCTGATAACACCTCAGTCCTCCAACAAGACAATAAAACAAAAGGGATTATGGGTAGAAAGGATGGGTGCAGCTCAGCGTCCTTGGAAATTTGTATGAGTATGAACACCACAGAAATAATGCTGAAGTTTACAAGAAGCAGATTCAAGCTACATATTTTTCTACCCCAACTCTGAACAAATGAACGCAGCCCTGTGTTTTCTCTTTAACTCTCAGAAAAACAGCTAAGGTTAAATGTCTTTATCAGAATGTCCGAAAACACTTTACGTCGACTGTGCTGTTTAAATCACAATCTAAATCAAGCTGACCTGTTTAAAAGTGCAAAACGTGCTCCACACAACACTGAATACTTTTTTTAAATTACGTTATATGCAGACAAAAATCTTTTTCCAAAAACACGTGGTAGAAAGTGTTTAATAATGTCCAAAACAGCCAGTCAAAAACTTTGAGTAACTACAGTATCAGATTAACAAAATTATAATTTCATCAGCCCAGTCTTCAGAAAAAAATGTTGACATTGTCCGTTTTTTGCAAACCAGGAATATCTTACAAATGTTCATTTCATACCAACGTTTCTAACGTGACATAGTATATGCGCAGACTCTTATCAGGAGGTGGAGGGGATGGTGGATGGGTGTCACCTCGGTGAGACATCTGCCAAACTGACCACTGTTCAAGACCAACAAACAACAAAACTGTGATTTATTTAGACACCAAACATGGGTGTTCTGTAGCGACTTGTTGCTATTTTTCCGGCACGGACAGTGACACAAAAAGAGATTGATTTGTCTTTGTGCCTAAACTTATACCACGCATTAATCACTGCTTTGCTGAACACAAGTCCCAACATGTTTCAACACATCTGCTACATAATAACATGAAAATGTTACATGTTTGTGGTTTGCACAAACGCACAGTGCCAACATTTTTTCTGGCGACTGGGTTGTCGTCAGAAATATCTGATCAAGCTTATAATTCTCACTTTGAGACTCGTCCACTGACGGACGATTCAGAGGTTTTGGAGACCAAATATATCTGATGTGACCATCCTGATAGTTTTGGAGTATTAGGACTGAAATCTCACAATGTGAACGCAGCTTCAACATCACATCCACAAACCCAGTCACGTGAACACAGCATGAGATGACGCAGAAAAGACTGATGAGGCGTTTAAAGTCCCCATAGAAACACACTGTAGACTACACGTTTGTCTGTGTGTATATTTGTGACAGTATTTATTTACATTCACACAACCTGACATGACTAAAGGCTCATAATTGTGCAGTCTGACCCAGACTGTGACCGAGGCTTTGTCAGACTATCTCACACAGTGTGAGACGCAACAAAACTGCAAGATGGCTGCAATCACACTGTGTGCGTGTGTGTAAAGGCCAATTACAAAAAGTCCTTACAAGCATTCTGCATGACGAGCAGCGAAAGAGATCAATGGACCTCCAATTAAATCCAAGAAACTGCTTGACAAACACCAGAGTTTTCATTACCTTCATTAAACTGCTGTCACACCACTTTGCTTTTTATCTTTCATTTGTCTTCTAAGCATCAAAACAGGCCCAAAAAACATTTACAAATTTAAAAAAAAAAGGCACCAAAGTGACTTGACCTCCAGCACAAAGACCTACATCCGTCCAGAAACGTCAGAGTTTTTGTGTGAGATACTTTTAGACCACACTGCACTTTTAAAAATCTCACATCTGTGTGACAAGACGTCAACGTCTGTAAAATTCACCACCAGCAGAGACGACATAACATCACGACAGGAGAGAAAACATGGACGTTTTATGAACCAACACCATTATGGAAAGAGGAACAAGTATTTAAAAAAGATCTGTAGGACAAAACCAAGCATGAATCACTTTTTAGTCCTGTCCTGGGACTGTTTGCCCGACCAATATAAATCAAACTCAAACTCGGTTGTTAATTAAAAGAGCTTCTTGTTTGCTATAAACAAATGATTGTCTGAATGTTGTTATAAATATGCAGCAAAATAAGTGCAGTGTAATTACTGTCAGTATCATGCAGCCTGGGTGGAAGCCAAACAACTAATTAAAATCACATGTGTGTTGGGACACAACAACAAGCAGCTTGTTAAAGACAGTATGAAGTAAGAGAGCAGCAGGTGGAGGCCGAGCACCTTCACTCTCATTAACAGCAGTTTGTTTTGGATTTGTGAACTTTGGGGTGAAATATTTTCATTGGGGAGACTTCTCCGCTCCACATGAGACCAGGCTCATTGTCACAGGTGTGTCCTGTCCTCTCTCTCTCTCTCTCTCTCTCTGCAGGAGCCTGCTCGTTAAAACACACTCTGCTGTTGTCATGTGGAGACGCTACACCCACAACGTGCCAAACTCCTTTCAGATATCTGTCAGTTTAGCTGCTGTTGACTGCATGATACATTTAATTAGTAATTACTGTGGGATCCAATCTGTAGCTCATGCTTTCTTAATGAAACTGGAAATATTAGAGATGATATGGTTCCAGTTCCCACGGTCCCAATAAGCTGGAAGGCAGCAGGAGCATGGTTTACTGGGAAAACTTGTGATTTTCGTGAAAAAAAATTATTTAATTTGATATTATGTGTATGCCGATTTTAAGATGAGTTCATTTCAATTCTATTGATATTCAAACAATACAATTTACAATACTTGAATGCCAAAAATAGGCAAAGTAACCTTAACATGCAAGAATTTCAAACGCAGTTTGGCGAGTGCTACATGAGGGGGAATTAAAAGGACTCAAACTGACTAAAATGGGAGTAAATCTCATTTTTACGTGTAATTAAGTAATATTATTTCATATAACACACTAGGACCTTTAATTAGACTGATTTTGATTAATACTATGACAAGAAATCTGGGAAACCCCAGGAAACTTCCACACAAACGAAAACGATAAAGTTGCGGATTGACCTTTGGTCTCCGGCAAAAGTGCAAAGCCAACATTTTAAAACACAAGTGAAGGATTTCAAAAGCGTCTGAAATCACTCTTTACTTTGACATCACATAACAAACTCAACGGCGTTTAATTCAATTATATATCAACTTTAAAAGAAGTTAAATTTCCTTTTGATTTCCAGCGTGTGCCACTGTGCTCAATGCAGCCAGGTGGGCGACAGCAACAGTACACGTACAAAACCTAAGATTTTTTTAAAAACAGGTTTCGCTTCGGGTGTTATGTGTATGCCGAATTAAAGAGTGGATGAAACTGATTCTAGTGACATCATGTTTAATAATGTGTTTTATGGCTATTAGTATTAAAAAGCAATTAGACTTTAAAACGCCATATTTTCTAATGGAGTCCGCACTGTGATGGATATAAAACGGTGTGTTGGGGCTGTAAACTGGGAAAACTGGGGGAAACTTTACTGGGACAAGTTATAAAAGTACTGCCAGGACTCCTGAAGTGTTTGTAGACTTCTCACAAACAGTTAAAGTAGTCTGAGGGGGCCAGATGGTGGTTTTGGAGGCTCAACGAAGCTTCCAGACGAATGAATGGAGCCGTTACTCACCGATGGAGACCAGCTTTATGTTCTCCTTTTCCAGGAACTCCAGAGCCACCGACACGTTTTCCAGCTTCATCTGACTGAAGTTGGGCCTCGGATTGTACTTTCTGTACATCTTCTTCTGGCTCAGCACCTCCAGCAGGGCGATGAGCCTCAGGCCGTCGCCCAGGTCCAGCTTCAGGTCTGCGATCCGCTTGTTGACGCACTTCAGGTGCTCGTTACACCAGCGGGTGAAGGTGTTTTGCTGGATCTTCTTCCACGGAGCGTCGTCGGCCAGGTCCTTCTCTGTGGTCGGCATCTTTAATGTCTTAGTTTCACGCTTCTTGCTGGGACTTTGGTTGAATGTGACACAGTGTGTTTGGTGTTTCCTCGGAGCAGCCTCACGTCGCTTTGGAGTTTTTTTAAAACCTCACTGAGACTGACTGGCTGCTGCTGCGTTCAGGTGCCGCTTTAAAAGCTCGGACTACTTCTTGGTTGAGGTGCAAAGGGCTTCCTAACGTTGCATCACTGCCTCCTTCTGGATTCAATCTGCCCCAGTGTACATTTATGTTTTTAAAGTCCTGTAATTAGTCCAGTCGCTCTCATAAAGTGGCGGTATGTAATTAAGTACATTTACTCTAGTACTGTATTTAAAGGGTCAGTTCACCCTAAAATCAAAAACATATATTTTCCCTGTTACCTGCAGAGCTGTTTACCAGTCTGGATTGTTTTGGTGTGAGTTGCAGAGTGTTGTAGATATCTGCCTTCTTTCACGGTGGTGCACGGTTGCATTGTTGCCTCACAGCAAGAGTATAATGTATTTCCATTGATCATCTATTTTATAACATTTCTGTGCTTACGATAAGAGAAATTTAATTATATTCAGTACCGCAATTCATATTTATCTTTTTTTTTAAGAAATAAAAACAGAAGAGCAAATGACTACTGATTTACTAGAACATGGAACAGATCAATTATTCTTAATTTAAATTCCCCAAAGTAGTCTGGAAAAAAGAAGAAAGCAAATATAGTTACAGATATATAGGCTACCATTTGTAGACATATATAATCCAACATGACACAGTTAAAAATCAAACAGAGGAACAAAATAAAATAAATAAAAATATAATGGTAATGATGAGAGGTTCCTTTTATAATTGATTAATAATGTATTTTTAAAAAGTTTCCACTGCAAACAAATAAAAGTTGACCTTGTTAGACTTTGTTTGTTTCAATTAAAAGAAAATGTGATTTTATTTTGTATTTTTTGAATAAAATATGTGAATGTTTTTTTTATGTTATAATATGATATCTTACAATAACTACAGGTATTTTATCTGTGTAGTGTTATTTTACTTTGAATCAAACAGTGACGATCAGTTCGATCACACTTTTTCTGTGAAACATACATACGTAATTACCAGTTTTTACAAATAATTAAAAACAGAGAAACGAAACAAAACAAGGTCGTATTGTTTTTGTTTGTTTGTTTGTTTTTGTAATCTCTTTTCTTCATATAACCTGGGACTATTGAAACAAATGTCATAATGCCCAAATTTCCGACAGCAGTGAATGCAGCATCAGTGTGCCGTGAAGCCGAACTCACTTTCTCAAAGATCGTCTATAAACAAACTAAATCATGTTTCACCTTTGGAGTCTGTGCTGTAACATGGTTTGGTACTTTCACATCTTTTAGAGGCCTTTTTAAAAAACGTCTGACATTTTCAAAAAAAAGTATAAAATAAGAAAATAAACTAAATCAATTTGGATTCATGGTTATAAATAATAAGGGATACACTTTAAAAAAGTCTTAAAAGAAAAACTGAAATCTTCAGAAACGCCCAAAGAAAATCAATGACTCCCTGATAAATATTCAATATCTAATTTACTATTTAATTTACTTTAAACTTAAAAAGGACACAGTCATCTTCTTCTCTCGCTGACACTGTGGTCATTTTATTTTAAACAAAATATGTTTTGTCCATGTCAGGATCCTGTAGAAATGATCGATCTGTCTTATTTTTCCAGTGATCTGATTGGTGAGACACTTTTGTGTCTGTTGACAGGTTTTGATCCCCTGAAGTTACACCTGCAACAGCAACAGTTACCATGGTGAACCACCCCGGGTTGCCATGGTGATCTGGTTATAAGTGAGCCGGCTTCATGACACAACAGAAAACCAGAGTCAAGCTCGAAGATGAGCTGGATAAGCACTAGTGTTGCTTCATGATACAGGAACCCCCTCCTAGTCTGTAAAAATGAGTAACCATTACCATGACGACTGAAAACAAACACCTTCCACCAACCCCCAAAAATCTCCACACCCAAAAAAAAGATCAGAGGTCAACTTCTACCTCTAGAGACAAGAACCACCCCCCTAAAAAAAAGACTTAAGTCAAAGTACACTTACATTCTTTGCTCTTAAGTTCGGAGCTTTCAGCTACATGTCATGGTCTTCCACTGTGGACTCATTCACTGAGGAGGAGTGTAAGATGAAGGTGAACCCTAGTCGGCTGAAGTGGACTTTGAGTTTATGTTTTTGTTTTGTGTTGCTGTCCACAAGCATTGTGTTAAGTTGTATTGCATATGTGTGGGGGTTTTCTGTTCCTGGAAAAACAGTCAGAGTGATGCATCTATTGCTCTAATATCTTCTGTAAAAACTGAATCAGGTACAAAATCAGCAGCTCTCATTCTCTATCAGTCTGGTTTGTTGTTTTGATCTCCAGTCAGTAATCAATAGGTCCAAACTTTGATCTGATCAGATTCATATTTTCAGACTTTGATAAACTGGACTTGTGTTTAAACCGCTGTTCAGACAGGAGCAACCCAACCCTCAAGGGCAAGTCCACACAGACACACACACACACACACAGCATGATGAATTACTCATAGCTCATATTTCTGCTGAAAGAATGACTGACAGATGATTTTGAGACATCAGTGTCTTCGGTTGTTTCCTAATCTGGTTTCTATGAATCACAGTGTAATGTTTAAGGATGTGTCACCCTCAGCCGTCTGTATCACTTCCTCACAACAGACCGTAATAATATCAACATTATTCCCCATACACTCAGAAATAACAGATTTTGTTCTTATTAAAAAAAAAAGCTCTGAACTCTCTAAAAAAAGTTTATTTCTTAACCTGTTGACAAAGAACAAAACTTTGACTTGGATGCAAACAAACTGAAAATAATGAGATTATTGGAAGAAGAATAAAGAGGAGGAGGAGAAGACGAAAGAAAAGGAGGAGGAGAGGCAAGACAACTAGGTAGACAAGGAGAAGAGGATGTAGATGGAGAAGCAGAAGAGGAAGGAGGAGGAAGGGAAGTAGGGCGAGAAGGAAAAAGAGAATGAGGGGAAGAAGATGGAAACAAAGGGGAAAGAAAAGGACAAGATGGAGAAGGAAAAGGAGGAAGAGTAGTAGAAGAAAAAGCAGGAGAGGCAGAGGGAGGAGGGAAAACATGAGAAGGAAAAGAAGGGAAAGAAGGAGGAGCAGGAGGAAAAGGAAGGAGAAGATGGAGTAGGGAAAGGAGGAAGAGAAGGGAAAGGAGTGAAGGAGGAGAAGAGAGGCAGAGGAAGAATAACAAAGAAAGGAAGAGGAGGATGAAGAGGTGGAGAAGATGGGAGAGGAAAAGGAGGAAGAGAAGTAGAGGAAGAAGCAGGAGCAGTAGGAGAGGAAGAGGGAGGAGAGGCAGAGGGAGAAGATGAAAGAAAAGGAGAAAGGGAGAGGCAGGAGGAAGAGGAGTAGAAGAAAAAGCAGGAGAGGCAGAGGGAGGAGGGAAAAGATTAGAAGAAGAAAAAGAAGGGAAAGGAGCAGGAGGAATAGGAAGAGGAGAAGATGGAGTAGGGAAAGGAGGAAGAGAAGGAAAAGGAGTGAAGGAAGAGGAGAAGAGAGACAGGAGAGAATAAGAAAGAAAGGAGGAGGATGAAGAGGTAGAGAAGATGGGGAATGAAAAGGAGGAAGAGAAGTAGAAAAAGCAGGAGAGGCAAAGGGAGGAGGAAAAAGATGAGGAGAAGGAAAAGAAGGGAAAGTAGGAGGAGCAGGAGGAAAAGGAAGAGAAGATGGAGTAGGGAAAGGAGGAAGAGAAGGAAAAGGAGTGAAGGAGAAGAGAGGCAGAGAAAGAATAAGAACGAAAGGAGGAGGATGAAGAGGTGAAGATGGGAAAGGAAAGGAGGAAGAAGCAGGAAGAGTAGGAGAGGCAGAGGGAGGAAGAAGCAGGAAGAGTAGGAGAGGCAGAGGGAGGAGAAAGAAGGAGGATGAGAGGGAGAAGAAAAAGGAGGAAAAGAAAAATGAGGTAAAGTAGAAGTAGACAGAGGGGAAGGAAAAGGAGGAGGAGAAGAGGCAGAGGGAGGAGGAAAAACAAAAGGTGAGAAGGAGAATGAAAAGAAAGCAGAAAAGAGAGGAGAGGGAGGAAGGGGAAGGATGAGGAGTAGAAGGAAAGGGGGAGGTGGGAGGAAGAGTAGAGGAAGCAGGAGAGAAAGAAAGAAGAGGAGGAGGAGGTGAAGAAGACAATCTGCAGAGTTCATCTCTCATTGTGAAGTGTTTGAATGAAGGCGACAGGAGCAGGTTTGGTGGGTCAGCTTGCTACAACTTTAATCCAAACATCGCTCTGCATATTCAATACATCATCATCATCATCATCATATCCTCTACATAGCTCCCTCTCATATCTCTAAACAATTTTAACAAAATAAGTCTAGTAGCACATCATTCAATAACATTTTATTTTACAATTCTCTCTCTGTACTGTAGTGTTTTTCTCTTTAAACATCAGGAATATTTGTTCGTTGACTTTTATTTAGATTTTTTTTTTTTTTTTTTAACACGGAGACGAGACAGAGTACACGAACGATGACAAAGAGTCCAGAGTGTGAACCGACACACACTCCTCCCCTGCTCACCAGCCCCCAAACACACACACACAAACACACACGTGTCTCAAAATAATTTAATGTCTGCTTAAAACATCTCAAGCAGAGGCCTCGAGTGTTTCAAGTCGGTGAGAAGCTGATTTTCTTCCTGCAGCTGTGTGAGGCGTTCAGGCTCCATACTCAACAGGAAGTAACGTTGTTGGAAAGATGAGGACTGGAGACGACAATCGATCTCAAAAAAAGTTTGTTCTGAGCATCCTAACAGCCATGAACGTGGCTAAAAATCACCCAGCTGATGGAAATCTGGGTGAAGCCACGACAATAATTTGACAAACTAAACTCAAGGTCCACTTACTGGCTGCTGTTAGAGCTTTTAACCGCCCAAAAAGAAGCTTCACAGACACTGTGGGTCACCAACGTTCAGCTTCTCTCCACACTCTCAACACCGACAGACCTCTGACAGTCACATAAACGATGTGTGTGTTTGTGTGTGTTCACTAGAGAAAGTGTGTGTTGCTGTGCGCTCGTCGGCACACGTACACAAACTGTGGTGTTAGTTAGTTACATCAGAGGCACTTTGACCCCCTTTACTGTGCCCCGAAAAAGAAACAGAAAATAAATCTGATTTTTATTTTAATAATTTGGCTTCAAGTGTCAACCCCCGTCCCCCAAAACGTCCCCAGAAGAAAAACAGGGAATACAATAACAGAGAAAAACGGCATGTTAGACATCCAACATGGCCGACTCAAACCAGAACAGAGTAGAGCAGGACTTCCTGTGAACACCTGAACGCAAACACTTTCCAGCAGGCAGAGACAGATCATCATCAGGTCGACAGAAACTGATATACTGATTCAGGTGAACTGACGACACTTTGTCTAAATGTAAAGATGCAGATGTACATTTACTATTGACGTGAATTTACTTTGTTGACTGATGTGATGCAGATTCACTGTTTCATATAAACATGTAATTTACGCAACAAGGGGACTCCTACTGAGTCACACACGTTTGTTTCAGAAATCGCACTATGAAATATTCAAGTTACTAAAGACAGCCACTTGTGTCCACACTGAATGCGAAGCGAGCATTTTACAAAGTCAAAGCAAAGACGCAAATTATGTGAGATTTGTGCTTTTAGTATGAGTTGAAATGTTTCAGCTTGAGTGAAAAATTCACACGACACTGCCTTCAAAGCTTCTCTGCGTTTAGATCTAGTTGAGATTCTCCCGATGTCACTGCAAATCAGAAATGGAGGACTTAAACTTCTGTTGCCGTCATGACGTTAGCACTTTAGGCGGTATTGCAGCGACACAAATCCCCTATGGTCCAAGAGGCATCTTTCCCACAGGCCACTGTACCAAAAGAGACCTCTGTAAAACTATTGATGGGACACCTCCAACAAGGACAGTTGAGCGGGAACCCGTGGGCGGGGCCAGCAGGAGAAACATTAATGCGCATATTTAGTGTTCTGGGTGTATCCTGGTGTCTTCTACCAGCTGGACGTGCCCAGACAACCTCTAACGGGATGCACACAAACCGCTTCAACTGGCCCCATTTCAAATGAAGAAGCAGCAGCTCTACTAACCCTGCAGATGTCTGAGCTCGTCACCCGATCTCTCTAAGGGCCAATTCATAGTTTACGTGTCCTCGTGTCTGTGAGGGGCTGCGTGTTGAAAATGGCATCATCCACCCATGTCCACGAGGGACAGTGGGCTGCATACTGAGGAAGTAAACCCAGAAGCTTGAGGCTTTTTTGACATATGCACAAGACAAGCAGCTCTTGAATAGGCGCCATCTTGGTGTCTTGGTACCTTGTTATTATTATACATCTCTGGGTGCTCTCTAGCAAAATGATTTAAGTAATTTAAGTTGATCTTTAATTTAAAGGCAACAATGGAAAGAGTGAGGCAGTAACGTAACGTGACAGTATGTCAAATTTTAAAAAGTTTTGCCGTCTAGGTTCACACAGATTCGGAGTTAGCCGTTACTTAGCACAACCGTTAGCACAGCTGTTCAGGGTGAATTCCCCAGTTGCCAAATACTCCAAAAAAAACCTTCATGTGAGTGACGTGACCCAAACATTCACTCTGCATTCGGTGTGAACACATCATGAAACAACAGAGCCTACTCTGAAGATATGTAAAAAACATTAGTGCTTTAACCGAGCTTTAGTGGCACATTTTACCAAACAAATTAGCATTTAATTAAATTACAATCTGTTTTGTCGAGTTGGTAATTTGTTATTTTTATCAATTACCTGCTCTGACAAGAGTAAATAGAAAATACTGTAATGTTTCAGGAACAAAAGATGGCCAAATGGCACAATGGCACCAAATATCTGCAGCTAAAATCAAAAAGTAATCATACACACATGAATTGCTCTAAAAAAGTGACACACATGACTCACACTGACGATGTCAGAGACATTTATATGAGGCAGGTGAGGCACTGAGCTGAGAATTTAAAGTTAAAGCAAAATATGGAGACAATTTTAAGAAAAGACTTTCCTAAGTAAAGACACTGAAAATCAAAATGTGTCAGTCCAGCCTGAGAGCTACCCTCAGGGTTAAAGGAGCGCTGCAGCCCAGTCCAACCAGCTGAAAAACCTGTTCTGACGGAGCTACAGGTGAACACACCTGCTCACAGACTCCAATAGCCAATGAAATCGATCACAAGGTGTGCAGACCCTTCAGCAAATGCAGACCTGCAGATTATAGATCATGTTTCCCATACTGCTGGAAAGTGTTGCTTTCACCTTGATCCCGTTCGTACGATGGGACGGGTGTGAACGTCACCTCTGGCAGGTGTTTTGTGTGGAAGCTCGGCCTGCTGGAGAACGCTTCGTTAACCCAGAAATCAGCAGAGAGACGAAAACCAAAAGAGCCCCCACCACAGCTGAGAGAGAGCCGAGAATAAAAACGACAACAAAACTCCCCGCCGCAGAAAATAAAACAACACAAAAACAAAATAAACCGAGAAGCTTCTGAATCCTCTGTAGAAACCACAACCTTTATATTCCCTCTACAATTATGTACAATTAGACTTTATACAAGTAAAGCAGTGATGCTCTCCTCACAGCGCTCTGTGTGTGCGTGTGTTTCTGTGTCTGAGTGTGTGTGTGTGTGTCCTAGGTGGAGCTGCTCTTGGAGAGGTTCGGGTAGAGGACGGCTGCCGTCACGGCGACCATCACTGCGATGACCGGCATCCAGGGGCTCCAGCCGCTCTGTCCGAGAGACAACGACACCAAGAAAATCAAGTTAGCATGCATCGTCATGACTGAACTTTCTGACACAAACTGGAGCAAAGAGTGAAACCAGTAATAGAGAAGGAAGAAAGAGGAGAAAGGAAGATGAAGAGGAGCAGAGGGAAGGACAAAGAGAACTGCACAAAATAGAAAAAGCCTCTGAAGCCCCAAAATGTCCAAAAGATGTTTTTTTTTTCCCCCTATCTTGTACACACAGGTTTCTTATCTAATTGGGCAAGGTTATCTAAAAGTGTGCACACTTTGTTTGTTGTTCATTTACAGAGGACAACACACATCTATCAACATTGTTATTTTAGAAAATCAATGTAAGTGTGCAAAGGTTAAGGTCTGGACCTGATGATCTAAGGTGACTAAAAGCTGACAAAACAGATAAACTGATAACTGCAATAGTCTCCTCTATGGTTCATCATACACAACTTAAGAAACTACAATATAACCAGAATTCAGCTGCTCACCTTCTCACACACTCGTAATAATAATACATAATTCATTTTATTTAAAAGGCACCTTTCAAAACACCGAGCAGAGCATAAAATGACATACACATACATGGAGCTGTGACCAATTTACTGCCATCCTCTGTAACCTCCACTGTCTCCCTATCTCTGTATCCACTTCAAACTCCTTATCATCACCGATAAAGCCCTCCACAACCTGGCTCTCCGTATCTGTCTGAGCTCCACCACCAGCATACTCCCTCCCTCCCGTCATCTTACAACTGATTTTATATCTTTTAAAACTTTAGATGCTAGATAAATTACACCTGTGTATGACATGAAAATGGTGATGATAATTGTGTTTTCTGAAGAGCACTTTCAGAGTTTTTTTCTTTGCAGAGTGAATCTCCATCCATCCATTTTCCTCCACTTATTCAGGGCTGGGTCACATGAGCAGGAAGGTACTCCAGATGTCCCTCTTCCCAGCAACATTGTCTTGCTCCTCCTGGAGGATCCCGACGCGTTCCCTGACCAGATGAGATAAATAATCCCTCCAGTGTGTTCTGGGTGTATCCCGGTGCCTCCTACCAGTTGGATGTGTCTGGAAAACCTCTAACGGGAGACACCCCAGAGGCATCCTGATCAGATGCATGAGCCACTTCAACTGGCCCCTTTCAACATGAAGGAGCAGCGGAACTACTCTGAGCTCCCTACCGATGTCTGAGCTCCTCACACTATCTCTCTAAAGGCCAATTCATAGATTACCTGTCCGTGTGTCTGCGAGGGTCTGCAAGGGTCCACTTGACGTAAATGACATCTTCCACCATGTCTGCAAGGGACCGCACAGACCCCTATACAAACATTCACATGGAGCCCATTTTTCGTGATGGTGTTAACTGTGCGCAAAGCAAGCATACCAACTGTGCATGCTCTAATCTCTTGTTCCAAACATTGCTGCCACCTCACTATAGTGAAGTAAATTTTAAGTTGGATCTTTGACAGTCCATTTCCTTTCATTTTCACTTGATGCTGGCAGTAGGGGGACAGTAAACTCCCAGCCCTCCTGTTTCCTGCTGAAGGCTGATACGAACCTTCAATTGTACTATGCACAGAAACCACAAACATTCAATACAGAAAGTAGGTCTGAGCCTTACGGCTGAGCCCAGCCACCCTGCAGAGGAAACCCTTTTCAGCCGCTTGTATCCTTGATCTCTTTTTCAGTCACTACCCAAAGATCATGACTGTAGGTGAGGGTCAGAGCGTAGATGGACTGGTAAATTGAGAGCTTTGCCTTCTGGCCTGGCTCCCTCTGTACCACGATGGTTTGGTGCCAACAGCCACATCACTGCTGACACCACACCAAACCAAACCACCTGTCCATCTAACGCTCCGTTTTACCCTCACTTATGAATAAGACCCAGGGATACCTGAACTCCTTCTCCTGCTCACAGAGTGAGTTTCTGCTGAGGACAACATTTGTGTTTTTCAACAGCAAGAAGTTCATTATATGACACTCTGACGTTCTGTTCATCAACTCAAAGCTGCAGGGTATTGAAGTGTATGGGGTTTATATTGAACTTGCTCCCCCACCTCATACACAAAAGATAATGACTAAAAAAAAAAAAATCATCTTTTGGGGTTTTGGGAGAGGTAGAGGAAAGAAGGAAATTAAACAAGAAGGTAAAATAAATATAAAAGACACAGGAGGAAGCAGCAAAGTAAACAAGGCCGAGGAGGCAACCTGAGTAGAAAAACAGAAAAGTTACAGACCAGTTTTCCTTCATAGCAAACGACTGGAAACACTGGTCAGTGAACACCAAATCAACAAACAAGCAGCAAACAACCAGCACAACAACACAGGACAAACATGATGGACACAATGATGGACATCTTATAACAATGGAGAAACTGCAGAGTCCAAAGAAAGACTTGAACAAAAAAGATGGATGAGTCAGTGTAAACAGCACAAACCTTAAAGCAGGTAAAGACAGAGTAAAATGGTAAAATAACTGCGGCAGACTGGATGCAAGAAATGGAAGGAAAATTAACAAAACACAAACCCTGTTGTAAGAGAAATGATGCATGAAATAAAGAGTAAAAAAAGAAGCACCAGCACCCTGACAGTGAGCGGGAGCTGTGAAGAGACAGTTAATGAATGACTGAGGGAGGTAAGTGGAGGAAAGTGTTAGTAAGTGACTTTTATGAAGAGATGTGAGGATGTGAGGATGAGCGCCCGACTCTTTAAAGGGAAACCTTCATCTTCATTTCAAGTTTCAGACAGAAACTGAGTCAGAATGAAGACTAAGTAAGCCTTATTCTACCTGGCTTTTTTTACTGCATTAAAAGCAAACAGCCACACTCTGATTCTTATACTGAGATGATGTTTAAACTGCTCAGACCATCACAAGATTTGGTTTCTAATTAATACAAATTCAAACAATTCTGCAACTTCTGAGAGAGCTTGTAATTTTATCATACCGAATTCCAGCCCCCGAGGGCAAAAGCTGTTGCTTCCATATGGTGAGGACATCTTTGTGGGCCGACCAACCAACAGCAGCTGTAGAGCTAACTAAAAAATAATACAATTTTCTGCTCTTTCCACATGACTTTATCAAATTTCGAACTGTCTGTCTGTAAAGCATAAATTAATACCCTAAATAAAGAGCCTTATTTGAAATAAGCCGTACTGTCTTTCGCAACTTTTTACCCATGAAGTGATTTTATTGATCTTGCACGTTGTGTTTACTCACACTACATGTTTTAATTGGTCCTTTTGCACGACCAGAACCTGCAAGTATTGTGCTCATGCTGTGCAGCTTAACTGACGTGCAACAACTTGGAGCTCACACTGAATTGAAACACAGAGCCTCCAGCTTTTTCTTGGTCAGGTGACAATGCCAATAAAAATCATTCAAACGAGACAAAACATAAGTCTAACCTAACACCACAATATGATGATGATGTGATATATTCTTCTTATTGTCAACAAAGTTATTCCAGAAACTATTAATAACCCAACCATGAGCCACACTGTTAAACGAAAATGCAAAATACTCGCCTGTGTCAAAAGTATTCATACCAGCAGCAATGTGACTTTGCAGCAGTTGCAGCCATGAATGTATGATTTAGAAAACAGATCCATGGTTGCAACCGGGCTGCCACTGTCGCAACGTTGTGATGTGATGTCTATTCTGCACAACGTGACTGGTTGATGACTTCATTCAGTGGGAAAGCTCAGAAAAATGTACCTTATTTTGGAAAAAACAGCCTAATAATCACGTTCTGCGTGACAGTGCTCATGACAAAATCAACAGTTTGAAAAAATATATATATATACTGACATAAGCACGCACACCATCATTTATTTTGACTCAGACCCACATACACCCTCATGCTGCCACAAATAGAGCTAGAGCACCAAATGTGGATTAATCTGCCACTGAAGATAGTCCCCAACCAATGCACTATTTCCTTCTGTTTGAGTAACATTTGATAAGAACTACAGGGGTCAGCTGTAGGGAGGTCAAAGCATTGGGAGACGCACTAACACATTGTTGACAGTAAGAAAAATACAGAAAAAAAATTAACCTTTTAATTTGAGCTACCTGGTGAGCAGTTTGCATGGATCACTACATGAAGTTACTATCAAAGCCAGAGAGATTATCATGAAGGAACCTAAGGACTAATGTTTTTTCAAAGATTAAGAACTAAACATGTTTTCAGAAGAAGATCGAGGTATCCCTTTAAACAGAGGCTCTGTGGTTGTTGTGAACTCGTCCCTTTGAAGAGTTCAGTGTTAGAGTCAGCAGTGCAGAAGCTGAAGACGTGTGATTGACAGCCATGCAGTTAGAGCTGCTTACGCAAGAAGACAAAGACACTCCATGATGAAGATGATGATGATACTCAGTCTTCAAGGAAAGTGTAGGAGGTGAAGAGAGCGTCCTGCTGATCAGAATTCAGGGTTCAATACTAACAGCCTGTAACAGCAGTGCAAAAAAACTGAACTCAAATGACTTATTTGCGAAGGCTGTCATAAGGGGATGAAACTAAGGTAGTTAATTTTTATTTACAACTTGGATCCTCGTCAGTTTTCATCCAACAGCTACAGTTATTTTGGGTCCACAGACGTGTGAAACAATATACTAAACAAAATACTTTACATATATGTTCATAATCCAAACTTCGACCATTCCTTCCTGATAAATATTATAAGACTTTGGTGGTTGGGTATTGAACTACAGTACTTTACTGGTACTGACCGCATGTGTCCATCAAATATTGTCAAATACTAAAAGTTGGCATTTCATGTCTGGTCAGATTCTTACTTGTCTCTGATCAGATAGAATTTAATTTAATTTAATTTAATTTGATTTGGTGGTCAAAGAAATAACAACTGACGACTACTTTTCATGGGAGCACTTGAGGGTAAAAGGTCATGAACATGGTTGTGATTTGGCAGGAATAATTATTTCAACCAAAGGATGATTGTGTGGGGTCAAAACATAACGATCAAAACTTAATTGATCCAGTGTTTGGCTACTTTTCTTATGTTTCACAGCATGTAACTCTGAATTCATCACAGATCAGGACGACGTTTTCACCTCCATCACCTTTCCTTCCACAGATGACGGACAAATGAAGGCAAAAGAGAGACAGGCAGATAGACAGACTGATGTCATGTCGGTGTGTACCTTTCTACCACAACTGGCCGAAACACCAGTACAGCAGAGCCAGGACAAGGCCAATGAATATGGCTTGGACAGGCTGCAGTATGGATGGCTAGAGGGGAGGGAGGGAGGAGGGGGAGGAGAGGGATAAGAAGATATCAGCCGGCAAATCAACCAAAACCAACATGGAGGATGGAGCAGCTACAGCGAGGGGGAGGAAGGGGAGACAGACAGAGAGAGAGAGAGAGAGAGAGAAAGAGACAGAGAGAGGAGAAGAGAGAGGGAGTATGTATGACGGCAGGTTTGTATTGGGTCGGCCGTTTCCACACATGTAACAGCCATGTTCACCAAACACCACAGAAGTGCAATCCATCACCAAGCTCTTTTAAAAGCACAAACAGTTTCTTGTTTGGTTTCAGCTCATTAGCTCTCTGCACCAGGACGTCTCGTTAGCACTCAGAAGCTGATCTTAATATCAGCTGCTGGCTCACAGTAATATCAGTCCACTGGTCTTTAAGGCCAGAGTGAAATGTTTAGAATCTGATCTTTTACTTAAGAAAAGACAACTTTGTAAAATGAATGCTAAAAAACTGTTTCTTGTAAACAACGGTGCAAATACATGTTGTGCCTGGTGAAGATAAATAATGGACTTAAAGGATAATGCTGTTATTTCAACTTGAGAAATTATTTTCATAGTAATGTCCATCATTTTAATCAGTACTGAACATACTGTGCTCACCAAAAACCAAAATATAATTTCAACAAAGTCTGACAAAGTGCAGAACACACTGGTGGCGAATGACACATGTAAAAAACATTTGTATCTTTTGTTTTTTATAAAAAACTAAACTGGAAGGGGAGCTCTACCAACTTTACACATCACAGTCCATTAATCCTACTAATAATCCCTCATTCAATCCCTCTAGGATTTCTCTGGCTATTTTGGGATTATCGTGGCCTGAAATGGCTGAATTCAGGGCAGCTTTTCTAAAAAAAACATCACAACTGTGATGTATGTTGCAACATTTTTAGACTTTTTTGCAAAAATAGTTGCGGTGCCATTTTGGATTCAGAGCGTATCATTACGAGCGTTCAGTGTTTTACAAATTATTAACTATTTGTGAGGTTTGGGGGGCAGCAAGAGCTGATTACAGACGATCTCCACCTGCTTTCTCTGCACAGTCAACACAAGCTAACACAGCACAATGTGATCAACGTGATTGTCACTTGGGCTGAAGCCCCGCAATGGTGATTAACATCCCACACCATGCCATCAATCCGCTTTTATCTGTGCTTTTGTATGTTATTTCGTCTTTTTCTTATATACACTTACAACTTGCCAGGGACTGCAAATGGAAATCAGCCTGTATGGCTAAATATGGCACATTTATGTGACTTAGGTGATCATGTTCATTACTGTGCACTGTCCCTTTCTAAATAAAACAAACATAATCTGTTAATTTCACGCCAATACTGGTATGACTCTGTTGTTAGACCCGTTTATAACTGTTGGTTAATGTTAGCCTTGTGATGCTAACAGTTTGCCCTATCACTGTGTAAGTTTTTTACTCCATCCATTCGAAGCTCACACTCCTGCAGGAGTAGTCTCATGATAAACATTTAAATACTGAAACTTGCGGAAAAGTTGTGGTGATTGGACTAAATTGTGAGGCTACGCAGAATTCATGGCGATTGGCTGAATTTGCATCCTGGAGGAGCTGCTCAGTGCACAGGAAAACTGTGTGCACACAACTATAGTAAGTGAGGTAGGTCAAAGTTGAAGCAGGAAGTGTAAATTGTGACGGGTGAAAATAAGTTTATTTCTAACCTTACTGATTGTCTGACTGCTTGTTTCTTGGACTGTCATCACACCTTAGTGTCATTAGTCATGTCACTATGTTCCAAGATCTCAGCTATTAAGTCTATTAGTGCATGCTGGAGTGAGCTGAAGAAATGATGGACAAACACTATGAAAATAAGAGCAAAGTTGTAATAAACAGGAATTATCATTTTGAATTGTCAGTTAAAACAAAGTTTGTTGATCCTGTGAAACCGGATCAGGACTTTTATTCTGAAAAGCTCTGTGGAAATAAAACCTGAGGGACAAGACAAACATCGACTGTCACGTCACCAAAGACCGAGGACGAGGAAGAGCTGAGGACAGGTAGATGAGAGAGAAGAGGAGGAGGGGGAGGAGGAGGAGGAGGCTGCTCCGCCTCGCTTTCATCTCCTGATTTTCTGATTTGTGTTTCCTGGAGTTTTTCTCAAACTAACAGCTGTTATTGATCAGCTCAGGATGGAAGGCAGGAGAGACGATGATGCGTAATGATTTGTTATTATTTATCTCTACAGTTTACTGATTACATTATTTACTCCATCTGGTTTCACCACTACAGAGGGTGTTGTCAGTCCTGGACTAACAGGACTGAAAAGTCGGATTCAAGATTAATTCAGAGATTTAAACACTGATCGATGAGACTTTATTGTGTTCAGAGTTAGCAAGTAAGCAGTGAGGAGGGAGGCAGTGAACGGGAAGTGTTGGGTGGTTGTTACAGCTAACAAGTCCAATACTGTCACAGTGTCCATTAGCAAGTCTGGTGCTTCTCCTGCTTTAATCTTTAAGCAATAAAAACAAAACTGTGGGGAAAAAAACATCATGAAAACTGGATTTAAAGCTGAGCAACACAAGAATAAAGGTTACAACACAAATAGTACATATGGTCTTTGGTATAATTACAAAGGAAGTGTGTGTGTGTGTGTGTGTGTGTGTGTGTGTGTGTGTGTGTGTGTGTGTGTGTGTGTGTGTGTGAGTGTGAGCGCGCACGTGCGTGTGTACTCACAGAGCTGGTCTTGTCCTGCAGCAGCTTCAGGCTGTTTCTGCACTGCTCCAGCTCCTGGTGGATATTCAGCTTCTCCTTCTCTGTTCTCTCATAGCGCTGACGGAGGTCCAACAGCTGGGACTGTGTGTCTTCATACTACGCACGCGCACACACACACACACACACACAATTACACATGCACACAGACCACTAAAACGTCATTTATGTATCACATATTTTATATTTCTATAAATCTGTAAACAAGTGAGTTAGCTTCACAGGATTTGTACCTCTCCCTGCAGTGTATGTGGGTGGGTGTGGGTGTGTGTGTGTGTGTACCTCTCTCTGCAGTGTGTGTGTGTGGGCCTTGGCCTGGTCCAGCTGGCTCTTCAGCTTGCTTGCGTCCTGCAGGTGTTGATTCTCCAGAGAACCCAGTTTGTCCTGCAGAACCTCCTCCCTCTTCTCCAGAGACTCCAGACTGCTGCTGAGGACCTGACTCTGCTCCCTGGTGCTGCACACAAACACAAACACAAACACACACACACAGAGTGTTTTTTGGTCAAACAGCCTCACCTGACTGTGACTGACGAAGTTTATTTCTCCCAACATTTCATGCTGCATTCATCACGCTGCTCTGATTTATTCCCTGACAGCAAATGTACGATGATCGAGCAATCAGTCATCGATCACTTTCATTTTTTCAGCTGACTCCGACTGACCTTGACACACCTGGTGATCTATTCAGTTATTACACCTTGGTCTAAAACAGTTGCCTCACTCATTAAATATGTGGCCTTTGCTGTATGATAAACAACCTTTGATATTTTACCCACGAAGGCTTCATCACAGATCAATCATTTAAAGATGTTTAGGAAGTAGTTCGAGGCTGTGCATTTCAACAGGGATGGGACAGTGTGCTGCTGCTGACGTCTGCAGTTTTACCCAAGTGGTGCATTTCAGATATTCATGAGAAGTGCTGCCAGAGGCACCCACAGTTTATTGGAAACTAAACACAGCTGAAGCTCGGATAAAATCCTGCTGAGCTCTCGGCTCTGACGAGAACATGCAGTGATGTTTTCTCTCCATGGAGAGCAGACGAAGCATTAACCTGCCGACTGCTCGGTCTGGTTCAGTCAGCCGTCCGTCAGCTGTCGTCCTTTCGTCCTGTTCAGGCTGAGTCAGCTGGACACCATGTTTCCTCCAGTCCTTCTTTTAATGCTGAATCCAAACTCTGAATCTTTCAGGACCAGTGGACTTCCTGTCAGCTGTCCTACGCCAGGATTTATCAAGTCCATCACGGCTGTCACAAAGACTTTTAGGTTCAGTTTTAATGTCCACCTTCACATTGTTGGACACACATTCCTGATGTCTTCCAGGTCGATCCTAAGCTCTACATTCAGTTAAGAGTTTAGGCACTTTTCCATAGAGTTTAATTTTAAAGTATGATGTAATAAATTTAGTTAGTTCATTTTCCTTTCCTTTTATGCTTACAAATCTTTTCATTCTGTTGGCTGAAGTTCAGATTATGAGTCTTTGTATTTCATTCATGGTTGTGAGAGTTTGTGTGGTTGCTTACAAGCTTTGAAATTATTTTAGATGCACGTCTCGTCTAATATTAAGCAGACAGGTGTGTTTATATCATTAAAGAAATACTGCATCTATCTATAGCTGACTGTGTGAGCTGCCATGTTCTTTTGATGTTTTGGGCTTCCACGTGCTGAATGCTCCAAACTTCCTGACATGAACGTGATATTTTAGGTGACCGTTAATTTCACTTCCCTTGTAGTGTGTGTGTACCTGCTAAGCTCAGTCTCCAGGCGGTGCAGTTTCTCTGTAAGAGCTTTCCGTTCACCTCTCAGGCCGTCACAGTCCTGCTGCAAACACACACACCGCTGCTGCAACGTAGCACACTCCGCTGAGAGAGAAGAAGAGGAAGTATAGTTTTAATTAACACCTCTGTGTTTAATCTTGATGAATAGACTATCGTTGGACTCTCTGCTCACCCTGCAGCTGGCTGGCAGTGCTCTGCTGCTGTTGCTGCTGTGTGAAGGCCTCCTGCAGCCGGCTGATCTCCCCCTCGTACTTGGCAGCCGTTTCCCTCCAGTGGTCTAGCTCTGAACGCACGCTGCTGAGGTCGGCCTGCAGGGCGGCAATCTCGCGCTCCCGCTCCGCCGTGGCTGCCTCCATGGCGTGCCGCAGGACAAGAATCTGACAGAAGAAACACAATCCATGAGTTAGTCAGTGATGTCACAAATGACTGGGATTTAATGTAATGAAGAGGTCTGATTTCTTTGGGTGCAAGAAAGAATCAGGAAGTCGGAAGAGGTCACGAGGAGTCAGAATGAGCTAGGAGGAATCACCGGGAGGTCAAAAAGAGTCAGGGGGGAATCAGTGGGAGACAGGAGGAGTAAGAGGCTAGTAAGAACGAGCTGAAAGGAATACGAGGGGAGTTTGGAGGAGAGACACGCGAGTTAAAGCAAGTTGGGAGTGAGCCACAAGGAGTCAGAGGGGTGTTGGGAGAAGTCAGGAGGTGTCCGAAAGATGTCAGGTAGAGTCAGACTACAAAGGAGTCAGAGGAGATGGAGTTAGGAGGAATCAGGTGGCAGTCATTCAGAGTCAGAGTGGAGTCAGTAGGAGTCGGAAAGGAGTAAAGGGGGCTGATGAGGAGTCAAAGCAGTGTCAGAAGGAGTAAGAAAACAATAAGTAGGAGGTAGAGGGAGTCAGAGGGAGTCAAAGAGGCATCACAGGGAGTAATGAAGATGTAGAGGAGTTGTGAGGGTAATAGGTAGGAGTGGTAATGAGATGGAGTGATACCTCCTCCTGGGCAGAGCAGAGTTCCTCTCTGGTGGTGCAGATGGTGCTCTCCCTCTGCTCCCTCAGTGCCTCCATGTCGGCCTGCAGCTTCCCAAGCTGAGCTAAAACACACACACACACACACACAAAGTGAAGTGGGAGTGGGGAAGGTTTTGACACATACAGGCGTGTAGTATCTCAATGTACTGTGTGTGTGTTTGTGTGTGTGTGTGTGTGTGTGTGTGTGTGTGTGTGTGTGTGTGTGTGCATGTAGGTGTGTATATGTGTACTTACTCTGCAGGTACTGGATCTGTTTGGTCGACTCTTCAGTTTGCTGAGAGTTACTCCTCCTCTCCTCCTCCAGCAGAGCTACAGACAGACACAGACATGTGGTCACAATCTTAATCTGGTATGATGTCATGTGACGTACAATGATGGTAATACTTGAACTAAATGTCAAAAACTCTGATGTCAAATATTAGAGGTAAACTCAATCAACGCTCTTCCTGCTCTGTTATGAGATCTAACACAGTCCACATTTGACTTTGAGAATATCAAGTGAAACGGCAGAACATGTAAGGATCTGTAGATCTTGATCGGAGCTAGGAAGTAGTCACGGCTCAAATAATATCTGTATGTTAATTTTAGTGAAATTATTTTACACTGTTAGTTACCTTGTAGCTCCAGACACCTCTGTTTGCCAGTATTGGCTAATTCCTGGGCGTCTAGGAGCTCTCTGTGGAGGTGGTGGATGACCTGCTCCGTGTCTCCAGGCTCTAGACCGGCCCGATGCAACTCAGCTACAAACACACATACACACGACAGAGACACTTAAATGATCTTCACATATGTAATGACCCTGTCATACACTATGAGTTATCAAAGTGGAAAAAAAGACTTTAAGGAGTAAAGTCTCTGTAAAGACCTGCAGCCAGACATCACAACTGAACAGCACCCCCTAATGCACTTTGTGCTGCATTGTAATGTATGAAAAGTGCTATACAAATAAAGTTTGATTTGATTTGATTTGATTTGATAATGGACAGTTGACTGTATTACTGAATCTTATAACCCTCGTTACCGCTGATGGTCTGTCGGTGCTGCACAGAGCCGAACTACAAAGCAGAGATGAGCTGCCATGGTTACCTTTGAGCAGAGCTACTCTGTTCTGTGGTTCATTGAGCTCCTGGTCGTCCATGTTGCCGTCTGAAACACACACACACACACACACACACACACACACATTTCTTTATGATGTGTTTCTAACTAGGAATAAATTCAAAAAGGACTTAGAAAGCACTTAAAAAGTGCCTTAAATTGCCAACAGGTGAAAACACATACAAATTAATACACATAAAGCATCTTAATTTTAACCTGTGTTGCCTGGTCCAAAAAGATAATTTGTATATTTTTTAAAATTCAGTTAATATTCAATAGAAATAAAATAAATCAAAAATGTTTTTTAGTTCTCAGTAGGTTACTTAAAACTCATTGCATGAAGAATTTACTACAGACTAGATGCTCTGTGCAACAGATGCAGACTTTAACAGCAGAAAACCTTTAAAGTCAAACTGATGAAAAACAAAATATAAGATAAAACCTGAGAGAGCGAAAGAATCATATAAATGAGACTTAAATAATTGACATGAAAAAACAAATCCTAGTTATAATGTGAGTAATTGTGCGCATTTTACTGACCTGACGTGTCGTCACTGCTGCGGTCTTTGCTGGGACTCAGAGTGTCTGACATGTCGGACTCTTTGGCATCCATCTGATTCCCTGAGGACACACACACACACATACACATAAACAACAAAGGTTAGCGAGGAGGGGACAGAATCGGTGCGGGAAACTGTAAAAGCGATATAAAAGCAGCAAACAAAATTGAGAAACTCAAAAAAGAGAAAGAAAAAAAAAGGCAAAGAAAAATTAACAAATATATCTCCACAAATATGTATGGACACAACACACACACACACACTTGTGTGTAGCACATTGACTGGATTATACTGTGTGAGGCCATGCAGGGTTCAGGAGGTGAAACAGAAACAACAGAAGCAGCGGTTAAGAGCAGTTTTAGTACCATTCACTACCACTGTGTGTTTAACTGTTTGAAGGATTTGACATGTATTTGTGGCGGTTAAAGTTAAGGCTTGGGATTGAACTGTGCCTTAAGGTCATGAAAAGTGTAGCGATAAAAAAGTTTGTGTTATCGTCCCGAAAAAAATGTGTCATGTGTCAAAGCCTCCACATATGGCTGCTGCTGAGCCCGAGCATTGTGTATGGATGACGAACAAGCTCACAACAGCAAAGACACAGGTCAAAGGTCACTGTTGTAGGATGTCTACTTGTCAGCAGGTTTCACCCTTTGTGAGTCAGTCAATGTAACTGTCACTAGTTCACTCAAGACTAAAACATTTTAAATTAATAAAAAACATGCCTTTTAATGAAACCCAGACAATTGAGGATATTCACGACAAGTACATTACTACATTTTATAATACCATTGCTAGAATTGAACATAAACAGCCATCAAAATATAATTGTAGTAAGTCTGATGGTTATTTTATAACTCTACCTTTGAGTCGATCTGGGCTGGCCAGGATGTCGTCTTCTGCCGTCTGGTTGTTCTGTAGGTGGGCGTCCATCACTTCTACAAACACATATTTATACTTGTTAGTGATGACAGAATATAGTTAGATTTAAATATTAAAGCTTCACAGAGTCAGCCAGCCTTTCACAGTTTATGTAAAAAATACTTCCACAGCAGTCTCATCTGATTCAGAGTTTGTTCTCTCTCTGATTTCTAACATTAGCTTACACACAAACTGAACTGCTGCAGGACTAATTGATCAATAAAGCATTCATGCATACTTTATATCTGTAGCTTAGTTGAGCTCTTACCATCAAAGTTGGCCAGTTTGTGGATTGAAGAACTTACAGTCTCCTTCAGCTGTTTGACCGCTGCAGGGAGAAAAAAAGAAAACCAGGAGAATCAGTGAATAAAGTCATTTTAATTTAGTGAGGAAAAAAAAAAGAATTTGAAGTTGAATCAATTCATATATTTCCCAAACTCTGTAAAAGTCCACTAGGCCAATTTAACTTCCTGTTAATACAACAACCAGCAACCGTACAGCCTTTTACACTGACTCAAGGTAAATAATCAGCTGGTTTAGTGGCCGGTTAGTAGATCAGATGTTAAGGGAGATATCACACTGAACTTAAGTTCCACTTGAACTACTGAATTTTATTTTTCAAATAAGATGTGCTCATTGTTTCAGACACTGCACATTAAAATAATCGGTGACAAGTTATCTGATATAGCTTCGTCATACAAATACTAAAAGTAAAGTCAGTAAAGTAAAGGTTGCAGGTGTTAATAGAATAGGTACTTTTACTGTAGTTGCAACTGTACACAGAATAAATGAGTTGTCTCTGGTACAGTTACGTTGTAACCTACAACATGCCAGTTGTGTTGCTGCTCTGGACAAGGGCATCTGTTAAATGTCTAAAACATGTAAAATATAGACTTATCCAGGATATAAATGGAGGTAAACAAGTCATTATTACTAAACAAGTCATTATTACCATTATTACTTATTATTACTAAACAAGTCAATAATTACTTACATCTCACATGTGTATGTGTGAAACAAAACTGGTGCATTTGTACAGAAAAGTAAGTCACAGTTAGCCTGTAAAGCCTACTACATGTTAAATTAAAGTCCTAACAATGTTATTGAAAAAGAAAGCCCTATGTAAGCTAGGTCTCTTCACAACAAAATTTAGCCCAGTTAAATCAGATGCCTACACATCTCTTGATCTGCAAAAACCACACGTACTTGGCCCTGCTGTCATCAGTTGCTTCCACAGAAAATATCAAAATCCACCAGCATCAACTAAATTCAATAAATCTCTATGAAATCCTCCTAATACTTCTGAAGCAACACACTCTGCAGACACAGTAAGTTGTGTTTCCTCTTCCCAAAGACGAGAATTCTTCTTTGTTTCCCTGCTTTTAGTGTCATGAAACTGCGTACAGTTTGACTTTGTCGCCACTAGGGCTGCCCCCTTAAAGTCATAGATCATCAGTTTTTTGCTAGTCTATGCTGGGGATATTTTGGTTCCCAGATTTTGCTGCCATCACTCTTCAGATTTACACAACTCTTTGGTACTGAGCCGCAGGCACGATGCAGTGACATGGAGGAGGTGAGACGTTGAATATTCATATAGCCCTAGTCACCACAGTAACAACAGTGTCATTAAAACCCAACAACACACATCTAAGCCAGAATATTGATCTATAATAACATCCACTTTAAAATGTCTATCACAGCGGAGAGAGATGGATGACTTCTGCAACCAGCCACAGCGGCAGCATATGTAACGAGCAAGTCTTGTATGTAACTGCCAGTTTGTGACAAATGTCACTGCAGCCATCAGACAAAGAAGAGAAGTGGTAGCAGTTAAATATTGGCTAATGTTTGGCTGGTATCAAGAATGAAGGCCATTAAGACCCCACAGTCTTGATACTTGAAATGCTTCAGGTATAAACACATTGTTAGCATTACGATTGTTGATTACAAAAGCTGCTGAACAAAATCGGAGACCGGAGGAAAGGGAAGAACTAAAAAAGAAGAGCGAGACAACAGAAACACAAAATAAAAAAATAAAAGATAGGAGGTTGGTGAGCTAATTCAGTGAAAAGCTACAGAGGCAGCATGCAGATACACGTGTGAAGAAATTCTAAAGAGGAAGAAAAGACGACTGTGTGACCAGCCATTCAGATGGAGGTACTGTTAGAACCACAATATACCACATACCAAAGCACCAGTAAATCCCCTAACTCACTACCAGAAGTTAAATGAGCTCGGGCAAGACAGTTCTGCCAGCAGTGACCAATACACACAAAACGGAAAAGAAAATCTAGTTAAGTCTTTCCATAAACTGTGTCCTATTTACTCATGACAAACCAACATCTAAAATCTTCCGTTTCCATTGCAAACTCTTGACAGTCTGTGGATCATTCTGGATAATAGGGACATTATTTCTGAAGAGAGATGATTCTCCTGATATTATCAAATGTAATTTTTCTATGCCTTGAGAAAATCTAATTCACATTAATTGTGTTCAGGTGAAAGCAGAAATTTTGAAACCTGCACAAGTAAAGCAAAAATTTCTGCATGAACAGATGCTGCTGGAGGACAGTGATGTAACAATTCTGTAATTTGGCAAAGTTGTCTTTTACTCATGTATTGATTCCCCCTCTCCAGATTTTTTTGTATATTTTGCAGAAACAAAGTGTACTAGGAAAAAGTTACCAACTTTACTTTAAAGCAAAAGCACAACGGCTGGAAAAATCTTTTTCAAAATATCAGGTCGGTTAAGGATCTTTTTTCCTGCCTAACGAGGAACTAGCTCAGCCAAGAGGTCAAGATGACATCGTTTAGAATCTTCTTGGTATCCGGACACATCACAGATAGTCTCTTTCTTCTGTTTATCAGGCTGTTGTTTGACGAACAGAGGGCCTTTTATCTCTTAAAGGGACCTCTTCTATATTTTTCAACCCTTTTTTCTTATGTTTTTGTGTCTAAGTGACTAAAAGGAACAACAATGTTTAAACTTGTTTTTGCCACTGACAGGCTCAGATTGTCGTTCTAAGTGTCTGACAATGTTATAGGAAAGATACCTACAGAGAGAGACCATTTTTTAAAGAGTAATATCCTTTTTCTTTAACCAGAAACAGCCCCCAAATCCTCATCGCCAAACACACCAGACTCCATTTGGATAAACAGTAATTTTAGCGTGTATAGAGGCAGCATATTTTTATACTTAACTGGGTGAATTGAGGGTTTACTTCAACCAACAGTGGAAAGATGAACCAAGAAGGTTTTTGTGAACTTATTTTGTTTCTGTTGACTTTGAATGAAGTGTGTTTTACGATGACACAATTACTGTTTATTTAAATGGACTCTGGTGAGTTTGGCAGCGGTGATTTGGATAAGAAAGAAAAAGGATCTTACTCTTTAACAAAAAGGTTTATCTCTGTTGTGATCCTTTCCCTTATGCTGTCAGAAACCTAAAATAACAATATGAACCTGTCAGCTGCAAAAACAGGCACTTCTATTGGACATAAGCTGACAGTGCAACCGAGACGACATCAGGACTAATTTGTAGTTTCATAGCAACTGATCCTGAACATGCTCCGATAAATAAGGTTCCTCTGAGAGGAGGCGTAACATTAGCATGGAGGCACATTTCCGTCAGAAAAATAAGATAGGCGTGTTAAAAATAATAATAATTATGGTATGTCAGATGCTAGGATAGTAAGTCAAAATTAGCTTGAAAGACAAAATGATAAGAAAATACAATATTTTACTTATAAAAGAAGTAAAAATCTTTAATCTTATGCTCTCAAAGTTCTGTCTTTATATCTCGTTTTGAAATAGAAATGTGTGTGTGTGTGTGTGTGTGTGTGTGTGTGTGTGTGTGTGTGTGTGTGTGTGTGTGTGTGTGTGTGTGTGTGTGTGTGTAGCAGCATACAGCAGGAATGGATGTGTGTACTCACGCGGACACTCAATCAACTGTTGGATTCTAGTCGAGTCTCCTCCACTGTTGTTAACATGACAGTTGTCTGATAGAAACACAGAGCACTGACATTACTAAGATGGCTATCAAGAGTGGAGTTGGATCATTAATTGCAGAGTTGATTGGTGCTGCTCATCAATTCCACATCTGATTTAGTCTTATTATTAAAGAATGGAAACTATGTATGTTGGAGGCAAACAAAACACATATTTAAAGCTGATTGAAGCTAACAATTTTCATTATTTGAGTTATTTTCAGTAAAAGATGAAATTCAAGTCATAGAACGCTCTATTTTACCATGTTTAAGTTTAGTTAGTTGTTTCCCCTCCAGTTCAATCATCAGCTGATTTTGGAGGCCTTATGAAATCAAAACTACAAGAAATGTTTTATCATGTTAGAAGGACTTCTTCCATGCATGAAATTGCAACTTAAACATGTTGATGTATATATTAACAGAAATGTATAGTGAAGAGCAGAATGTGAATTTTCTAATTCTGGAATCGATGAGCAGAATCAAAAAACATCTCTCTTAATTAACACTTGGTTCCTCTCGACACCAAACTCTGTAGTAGAGAAGACGAGACAGAAAGAGACGAAGACAGAGATCATGACAGATACAAGCAGATAGAAAGTATGACAGAACTAACAAGTGACAGAGAGATCGTTAACTACGCGGACAGACAGATGCTCAATAAACAAACGGGCAGGGCAGAAGTCAAAGCCATACATGGCAGATATTTTCAGACAGAGGTAAAATACAGTGTTTCTGGACAGATACCACAACACTGTAAGAGCAGACAGGATGTGGACAGGCAGACAGACAGCTAAGGCGTAATCTTCCGTCTCTCAAAAACATAGTACCAGTAAAATGTGGAATTCAACAGCCCAACAGTTTAAACTCAACTACAACTTCATGAAAACATCCAGTCATCAGACTTAAACAAAGTGTGAGATCCACAAGTGTCTCCCCAAAAAATGGACTCAGTAATACCACAGATTTACTGAAGTGCCATCATCTATGCAGAAAATGAGCTGAATTCTTAAATCAACCAAAAGCTCAGCCACTTTATAGATCACATAACATGCCGAGAAGTCAAAATCTGGAGTAAAATCACTGACAACTGACAATTGTCATTTTTTGCAAAACAAGCACTGTAATGAAAAGTAACATGACTCACAGCAAGTTATATCTAAAGCATGATCCCGCACTGTCATATTGCATTGGTCACCTGATACACATTCAACCACAACTACTCAAAACCACAGTGTATTTATAGTACAAATTCAAAATGAGGTTAGATAAATAAAAGTATCTCCCTTTCTGATAAACTTCACTTTGAAAATACTAAAACTAGAAAAAAGATCAACATTTCAGCAAAGAAAGATTCCAGTTAAATAAAAAATGATGATACAAGGTTCCGACACATTCTCCATTTCAAAATTCCGTACTTTTCCAGGCTCCTCCGTAGATTTTTCAGCACACATTTGACATCTGAGGACTAATACCCGGCCCTCAGAAAACGTGTATTCCCCCATTGTGGCTGTTCAGTCCAAGGTAGAAGTAAACTAACTGGTGCTACCTGTACTTGTATTATTTTCCCTTAACATTAGTTGAAAAAAACTTAAATAATTCCGATTTCACAACGTGCAATCTTGTTTATTTACTGTGTCCATGGAAATGAAGATTACAAAGTCATAAAGATGTGGTTTCAGTGCGCAAAAAAACAGTTTACTTTTCTGATAACTACATCACTGCATAACAGCATTTTCTTTAAAAATAATTTGATTGTGGATGTCCAGATATGGTTTGGTTAAAACAAAATGGGGGCAAAGCTGTGTTGGAGGCTGTGATGAAGAGCAGCTCTGTGTAGAAGCGTGTGTTCAGTCGTAGGCCATACTTCTAGCTTTGCTTTCTACGACATCAAGCTCGCTCTGGCTCGCACTCTCTCACACAACGGGAAACATCTTGGCTGCACTGGCTGCCTGCTCCTCACGCCATGAAAAACACCCTGCTTGTATGATCAATTCATTATTTGAAGTTCTAAATTTCTAATTTTAGAAAAAAGAATGGGGGCAACAGTCTCTATTGTCTATTCTGCTTTTTTTCCAGACCTGGACATTACTAAAATCAAATTCCATACTGTGTAGAAACCCTGATAATTGTGTCAAAATCACCTCACACAATCAGGTAAACAAATCCAATATTCTGTCTTTTATAAAATCTTATCTTACAGGTTTGATTTTGTTATTATAGCTGTTAATTCAATAGCATTTTATTTTCCAATGTTTTAAACATATCTAGATTAGAGTTCTTTATCGTGCCAAATTATGTCGACTATTTACTTTAATTCTATAAAGCAAAACCTGCTAAAGAACATTGTTGTATATAAATTAAATTTTCTATTATTATGATAAGCAAACTGACTACCATCATTATCTTCATCTTCACCAAATGCACCATCATCTGTGTCTGTATCCTCCTCATCCTCGTCTTCATCCTGGCTCTCGGGTGTCTGCAGGCTCTTTTTGTCCTCGACAGGCTCCTCTACTGGTCCGTGGGAGACAATGTCGACATCTGTCATGTGACCAGATCAGATATATATACACGATTTTGTCGAAACTTTTCCAGCCACACACATGTTCATAATGACGGCAGGTTCCTTCACAATGTGGCTACTGTGGCGAAGTGAGCAGTGAGACAGTCACCTCCAGCATTCATATTCAGTGTTGTCATTCAATAACCAAGAAGTCAATCAGTGACCACAAGCTCTTTTTCCCCCAGAAGAAAATCAAAGCAGTGGACAGTTTGGAAACCATGGAAACAACCCAGATTATCCAGAAACCCCAACAAGCCCTGTTTGGGCTCGACAGAGTGCCACCGCGTCCCCGAGACAACCTGCCTCCTCTGAAACAGCCACAGCCGTCCTGTCATTCACAGATCACGTTTGAATCCTCGTACAGGCTGGTGTTGATCCTAACAGCTTAGGCATAGTGTTGCCACAGTTGATACTACAAGTACTACTACGTGACACTTTGAAAGACTTTTCTCAGACATGATCATTGTGAAAGAAAGGATTAAAAACAATGATTGTTTCAAATATTGAATTGGGAAATTTTGTTTTATTATTAACTAATTTGAGCCATTAGATTAAATAACAACAAATTTAAGAACCTGTATCAGTGGAGTATTTTCAGCCAGAGAATGAGTCAATCATGACGCACTGTGTGAGGTATAAAAACGTGCAAACCTAAAGAACTTCTGCAGCATATGCATCTGATGAGCAACACTACTGGAATGAATGGGATGCCATTTTGGAACAAGGAGTCCAATTCTCTTAATTAATCCATGTGTCCTGTCAAAATGTCCCTGAACAAGATCTCTGTATGCTGTGAGTCATTACACAGTATGAACAAGACTATACTTTAATTACAGCTGCTAGTGCTCAGAAAACAGTGAAGAAACATTAAGATACTGCATCTCAATGACACCAACAACACCTGCACTGAATTACTGTACTTTGGCACATTAAATGAAGTTTATAAATCTTCCACTGGACTGGCTCCATCTCTTCCTATTCTCTGTACCTCTGCAGCCTGTGCACATTTGAACACTACACAACATTTTAATGGATCTACAGATCGCTCTGCTGCACTGCACTGCACTGCAATAACCCCTCCATATTTGTGGTATCTTTGCACAACATTAAAATAAGGCTTTCAACAAAACTTTACTTTACCTGTGAATTAACTTCTATAGCCTGACCTACACTGATCAGCAAAGACATTAAACCACTGACGAGTGGGACAACCTTAAGCTCAACTGCTAGAGTGTGTGCCCCTGTAGACTTTGCAGCAGCCCAGGTGGGATTTTAACCTTTAGCTCTTTGCTGCATCTCTCTGCCCCCTTTCCTGTCAATCTCAAACTGTCCTATAATAAAGGCAAAAGCCCAAAACACAATCTTTAAAAAAAAAAACTACCAGGTGAAGTGAAAATTGCTTGTCTTATTAAACTGCAATGTTCTACTGGGAATCCTTAGGTCCTGGCATACAGGTGGATGCCAGTTAACACGCACCCCCCACTCAAACATGACAACAGAGCTCAAGATATTGACCTGGCTTCCAAATTCTCCAGATCCCGATCCAATGGAGCATTCAGGGGGTGTAACTGTATGTTCAAACCAACAGCGACCAGAGCTTCCAAAACGGCGGAAGTCATTCATTTTCAATGAAAGCCCAGGGACTTGGGGGACTTGGGGGACTTGGGAAACTTGGGCGATCTGGTAGTCAGCTGCGCGTCTTGGGCGACCAAAGCAACCAGAGCGGGTCCGGAGGGGAGTTGAGACTCATTTAATTTATGGTGATGAGCTCTGACGCGGTTCGGCGACAACCAGTCGGAATGCTGACGTGCTTCTATGAAGCAGGTCCCAGAGAACAAGCCATGTAACTTTGGTTTCTACAGCACACTTGTTCCAACAATGGATATCGAGAAGTTGATTACTTGCGTTCACGCCCACTCAGTCCTTTATTATGTGTCGCTGTTGGGTTACAGAGACAAAAATAAAAAGAATGAGGCTTGGGACCGCGTTGCGGAGGTAGTTGGTTGGTCTTTTGAGTTTTAAGTGTGTAATGTTAGTAATAGAGGAGAGAATTGCAGGCTAATGTTGCGACATAGCATGCAAGTCTTCCTTGCTTGGTTTGAATAGGATGACATACTGCAAAGCAAAACATTTTATCAACACAGATTTCTCGAAACGACATTAAAGACAGTAGTCCACGTTGACAAGCACGATCGAACGTTCGAATGATTCACGTGATGAGCAACTACAACCAGCGAACAAAGCAGTCGTGCTTCTTGGGCGTCCGCGAGAGACTTTGCCTCTTTGGAAGCTTCTGGTTTGAACGTACAGTAACGGTACACCAGAGGTGTCTCAGATCCACGGTGGGGCATCCTTGGATTGGACTTGGCTCTGACCTGTCGTGGCATGGACACAGAATTTCTTGGGGGTGACCTGTGGTGTCTGGAACCTGGGTGTTGGCAGTGAATCCTGTGAGACCTGTGGGTTGTGAAGTGGGGTACCAGGACATCCCACAAATACTTGATCATATTGGGCCAGGCCGACACCTTGAGCTTTTTGTCACATCAGACCATTCCTCAACAGTTTGGTAGTTTGGCATGGTGCATTATCCTGCTGGGGGGCCACTGCCATTGGAGAGTGCCGTTGCCATGAGGGAAGGTACTTGGTCTGAAGGGGTGTTTGGATGGGTGGAGCGTGTCAGGTGATATCCACATGAATGACCCACGGTTTCCCAACAGAGCATTACATTGTAAATAATTGATCAATGTTATGAACTTTATCCATCAGTGGGTTTAATGTTGTGGCTGATCGGTGTATTTTTTGGTATGGCCACTATTTTCAGTCATTATATCTCATCTACGTATCTTGGTCTATTTTAATTTTAATTAATAAAAATATTTGAGGGGGCCATTATCAAAAATATTTGCTGCATGTTTGTTTTGAATATTGGACATTATATTATATAATATTGTTGAACTCTCAAATATCAATATGGGTATCAGCCTGAAAAAGCCAGTATTGGTTGGGTCAAGTGCATATTTGTTTATTTGTATATTAGAATATAACTTTATTTTTGTATGTTTTTAATCTCCAGTTATAGATTTTTCTTTTATTGTACAAATACCTGCCCCAAACCAGATTCTTGTATGTGTGTGAATAGAGCTTTGAAATCTAATTCAACATCTGAATATCTTCATTTAGACTGATGACTTGTCTTATGAACAGAAACAGACGTGCTGTCACTGTGACTGTGTTAAAGATTCTGAATCTAAATCAGGAAAAAGTGAAAAGAGATTCTTGCTGAAATATTTAAGGTATTGACAGATATGTACTGAGGGCTTATGTGGACTGAACATCAGAGAAATATCTCGGCTGAGCATTAATCAACATCTTATGTCATCTGAAACTACCAGAGGCTACCTGACGGCCAGACATCGAGCCACCAAGACCAAAACAGAAGAAGAAGAGCCAGACTTCCACTGTGACAGAGAGACGGATGAACAAAAAGGGCAAGACAGTAGCGAGCAACAGGAAGCTATGTGGACATCATGCAGGAACTTGTCATGCATCATTAGTGCAGGATGATGAAGTGAAAATAGCGGCAACAGAGAGACAAATGGCGGCGGTTAGGACGAGTGTCCCAGAGCAGACCAGAGACATGTGCACTCACCCAGGCTGTTGTTTTCTTTAATGCTTTTCTCTTGTAGCTGTTCTAACCGCACTGTAAACAACAACAACAACAAGAACAACAGCAGAGAGAAGCGTTGACTGACAAGAAGTCCCAGCTGAGCCCCAACGATTGGTCTGACCCGGCCACTGGTTGCTATGGTAACTCTTGTGTTAAAGTTAAAGTGATTGGCTTGCAGGGTGCGGTATGTCAGCTTGTTAAATGTTAGGGCAGGACAGTGTGTGTGTGTGTGTGTGTGTGTGTGTGTGTGTGTGTGTGTGTGTGAGAGAGAGAGAGAGAGAGAGAGAGAGTGTGTGTGTGTGTACCCTGCAGGGCTGCGAGCCTCTCGTTGGTGAAGTCGTTGTCGGCCTGCAGAGCTTCGATGCGAGCCTGGAGAACCTGCTCCTTCTCCTCCATCTCCTCGATCCGCAGCTCCAACTCCCTCTTTTCTGTCGCTCCCCGCTGAGTCAGCTCCTCCTGCCGGCCCTCTGCCGCCTGTAGGGAGGTGGAGAGGAGGTGGACGAGAGTGAGACACAGTGAGGGGGACAGGAAAGACAAACCAGGAAACAGAATAAGTCAGAGGACAGGGAGGAGAAAGAGGAATGAGGAGCAAGGTTGTAGAAAAAAATGAGCAACAGAGGAGGGTGGAGAGGAGAAAACAGGAGACGACAGAATTAAGAGACGGGAAAGACGACAGAAGCATGACATAAAGATGAGAGAGGGATGACAAATAATGATAAAAGCAAACAGTCTGCAAAATTAAATATTTTACACGTTACTGAATCAAATATTATTGCAGGGAAATTAGATCTCATGTCATTCAGAGGAATATCACACACCTCCTGTGTATCCCAGTGTCAGTGCAGGTACCTTAATTTTGTCAGTGAGCTCTTTGATCTCATTGACGGCAGCGTTGTACTTGTTGGCAAGCTCCCTCAGCTCCTCCTGGCCCCTCTCAGACATCTCCTTCAGGTGGGTGCACTCATCCTCCGTGTTACTGAGTGAGCGCTGCAGGACAGCAGAAACAAAAAATGAGCCCCAGGCCTAAAAACTATAAATGGTGATCATAGTGTGCAGAGACAGTGTGTAAATGTGTTTGTGTGTGGCCTACCTCCACCTCTGACAGCTTCCTGACCACCTCGATCTTCTCCTGGAGGACTCTTCTCAGAGACTCCTTAGCCGTCGTCTCATAGTTGTGTTTGTCCTCCTGAAGAGCCAAGAGCTCCTTACGGATCCCTTCCTCTGTCTGGGACTGTCGGAGAGGAGAGGAGAGGAGAGGAGAAGAGAGGAGAGGAGAGGATTTTAATCTTGAGCTATTTATTGCATGAGGATTTGTTATTTCTATCATGAGATATTCTGTCACACCACTGTGATAATCACCTTAGAGTAAGCCTGTAGCTGACTGCCCATCACCTCCAGTCTGGAGAGAAGACGGTCTTCATCGATCAGAGCCTGGTGAGGACACACAATCAGTTTATGACAGTGTTAAACATATTTGGTCATATCATACAGGTTGGCCGTGGCTAAGGAGGTAAAGCAGGATGTCTACTGATCACACGTTTGGCAGTTCGCTCCCCACCTCCTTCTGTCCACATATCAAAGTATCCTTGGGCAAGACACCTAACAACCGAATTACACAGGGTACAGATGCGACGCTTCACTTAGGTGAGGCAAAGCAGGATGTTTTACCTGCTACACAGACTCTGTCTTTGTAGCATGTGGTTGCCGCCAGCCTGAATGTGTGTGTAAAGAGTTTTGCCAAGTGATAATGCAGTTGGTTATGGAGGATTTAGAAGCGTAGGCTATATTAACTTGTACTGAATTAATTAACTGGATTCTTTCTGGTGAGTGTAGCTGCTTCAGCTGATTGTAGTGGACGTGTTGTGCTGTGACAATTGCACATCATAGTTTAGATGTTAACGCATATTAGAGATACGTCAATGGCTAACTTACAGAAAATAAATTTGCGTTTTGTTACATTACATGGAAGATTATCCCCAGAAGATTACAAACAAATATTAGAGTTTTCCAAAACTTTCAATATTTACTAATTCAATGACTTTTCCAGGCCTGTAAAATTACTTTTCTATGTTTTCCATGACCATATTTACCCTGAATACCACAATATGCTGTAAATGTAGACAATGGTATTGTTATACTGGCAACTGTTAAAGATGCAGTATGATGCATCTAAGATAGATCATGTGGTCTGTGTGACGACAGGAAACACAGCTCCGAAATGATAAAATTTTCAGAGAGCTGGAATCTGTCATATATATAATTATACCAAAGCATGTGTGAGCCTGTACGTGTACACAAGTGCCATTACTGCCAATTATGTTCCTAAACAGATAAACTGACCAAAACAGCTGGAATTACAACTCAGAGGATGTATCGTGACATTTGGACCTTTAAAGTATGATAATGGTGTTTCCTACCTGCCAGCTGCTCTCTGAGGCCTCCTGAGTGTTGGCTAACAGACGCTGCAGAGTGGCTAGCTTCTGCTCCAACATCTGCTCTCTGTGTAAGGCCTCCTGGCAAAGAGGGAGACAGGGGGAGACGGAAGGAGAGGAAGGAAGGGAGGGAGGGAGGGAGGGAGGGAGGGAGAGGTTGGTGTTGAATGACTCAATAAGAAAAATTAAATCAGAAGCAACAGATGTATCAGACCTCTTTAAACGTAAGTGTTTTTTCATGAGGGGTAACATCATTTTGGCCATGTGGGGATAAAGTTTTTCATCCTCCTGAATCAAAAAGTGGGAATTACATAAGTCTTCAGGAATTATTCCCAAGCGCTTCCTTTAGGACTGATTTCCACCCTCTCCTCAGCTTTAGATCTTTTCTGTGCTACACTAATCAAAGATGAGAGTGATCTCTTCTGCAATGTACACAACTTGCTGATAGTCCTTGTATTTTTATAAGAATAATTCCGGATGGAGGAAAACTGTATAACATATGCTTTCTCTATATAATTAGGTCAAAGTTCTCGTTCTACTCTTTCTCCTGTCCACACTGAAAATGTTCACAGCAGGGTTGCATAATTCTACAAAACGACCAGTAGGTGTCAGTGTGTTACCTGTAGATACTGGGAGAGCTGGAACAGTTCCTGAGAATACATACTGGGAGTGTTGGCTGCAACCTAGAAAACACACACACGCATACATGCATCATGGTAACATATTGACAGATGTCTGGAGTTCAGTCAGCCTTGTGTTTGAACTGAAGACAGACAAACAGATGAAAACCCACAGAGGTCAAAAGCATGTGCTGCAAACACACACACATGCGCACACGCACGCACACACACAAAACCAGGGAAGAACACATGGATGCATATAAATCTTACACTCCCACTGTTTAAGTATTCTGATCATGTCTCAGTAGCGTTGGGAATGAGCCCTGAACCTGCTGCAATTAAGCCAGAGGCCATAAAAACTACACGGTCACATATGCAGTTGTACAGTGAGCCAGTTGGACATAACCACACAGCAGTCCCCTGTTCCACTCTTGTGTCCATCTTCATGGGGACATACTATGCAAAAAAATGCAGGTTTTTTAATGGCATTTTAACATAAATGTGTGGGAGGAGACCATCCTGTCTCTTTTCACCAGCTCCATCTCACAATAAAACCTGTGTAACCACAAGCCTGTACGATTTTATGCTGGATAAGTTATCATTGTTTCCCCAACAACTGTACAGCCCAAATTTGAATACGAGTTACTAACAGGTTTAGTAGTGAACAACACGCTAACATGCTGACAGATTCTGTTTTTAGCTGAGCGAGATCACAGATTATTCGGTTAAAACAGATCAATGATGTTGCTTTGCCCTCATAAATTCATGTGGATTGCTAAATACCTGAAGAAGTAACTGTTAAATATTTAAATAAACAAAATTTGGTGGTGGTTGGTGGTAGAAGAAGTGTTTACTTGGGTTACCACCACTGATCCCAACCCAAGCCCCTCATCCGCCAGGCCAAAGCTGTAAGCCCAGGGGACACACTGCATCCTACTGGGTTCATGTTCGACAGAACCGCCTCCAGACAGGTGACCATCCTTGCCCTCAGAGTACCAAATAAATCATCCTCACTGTCCATTACAGTGATTTCCTCTCTATTGCAACAGAAAACACTTCATGTACTCCCATCATCTGAGGGTGTGAAGATCCAATGTTAAACTATTCCTCATCTTATTTAAATGTTTAAAAAGCCTGATGCTGGTAAAGGCAGGTGCACCATAGCCCATTTAGGGTGAAGCCACCGCTACATTTACACTGAACCAAAAAACATACACTGTGTGCATACAGTGCAGTAGATTTCCACCTAGGTCTGAGTGTGTGGTGCGTGTGTGTGTGGGAGTTTCTGAGCATATGAGTCAGTGTGTGTGTGTGTGTGTGTGTGTGTGTGTGTGTGTGTGTGTGTGTGTGTGTGTGTGTGTGTGTGTGAGTGTGCGTGTGTCTTTAGAGACCTGAGAGGTGCAAGTATCCTGCTTTAAAGCACTTAATTATGTTACAGAAGTGGTTCAAATCTAATCACGGCTTCTCCCTGACACAGCACACACACACACACACACACACACACACACACACACACACACACACACACACACACACACACACACACACACACACACACACACACACACACACACACACACACACACACACACCATCAGCTCCAGCCTACATTCCTCAGACAGGTTACACTGAGGCCCTGTTGTTCTCAGCATTGGAGGGAAACACAGAACAGGGCGAGGCAGCTAATAGAAAGCTAATATTGTACATACAGTTTGTGTAAGTGCCGTTTGGACAGTTGGATCAGTCTGGCACTGTTTCGTGCAACATATAAAATGACACAGTACAATACAATGTGTGTTATATCATCATAATAGGGTTTTGCACTACAGGGTAAATTTGAAACACCATAGCATAGTATGGTACTGTGTGCCTTGTATTATTATGAGTCATGAGTTGAGATGACATGATAGAGTGATTCATTGGTTTAGTCCAGCGTGGTATGATGAAGTCTACTTTCTACACTAAAGCCAGCAGCTGCATGCTGACTTGCTCAACTCACTCACTGCGTTTACATGCACAGTTAAGTTCAGTCACGGTTATAACTCGACTACACCACTTAATTGGACTACTGTTCTTATCCCAGTATACAAGCACGTGAGGGGTAATTGATTTATTGACCAAAGTGTGTCTGACTCCGCTATGAATTTGCTGCAAGCTGACCGTTGCTGACTATGAAGTCAGCAATCGTCAGCTTGCAGCAAATTGGTACCATTGAGGACAACTTTGCAGCTGCGTACATTTCATACTACTGTACGCTTTACTTTTTGTATTTAATACTTTCAAGTTCTAGGTCACAGCTCGGGTGGAAACTGTGGAGCATGCGCAGAGCGCCGAGGCCAGTTTGGGTGCCATTGACTGTATACATGCAGTAATTCAACTCCAAATAGCATTATCTGGGTGTGTAAATCCGACACTGAGAAATTCAATTCAGTACTATTTCAGTGGGACTAACATGTTCACATGTATTTTAAAAGCCCAGTTTTAGTCAGACTAACACAATAAATACATTTCTCTCTAATGTCATGTAAACATACTCACTGTTAAGCAGCACATGTCAGATTTAAATAAAAACGACTACAGTGACGGATTTTGGGTTTTCGGACCAATACCATCTCCCTGCTCCCCTCCCAGGGAAACTCCACCGAATGCACTAAGATTAGTTGACTCATCAATTAAATGTTGTTACCTTCACTAATCAGCACAAGAAATACTAGTTGGTTAAACTTATTAAGATACCCTGAGGAAAATGGGAGGAGTTTGGATCAGCATGTTAGATGACCCAGTAGCTCTGACCATCAACGTCTCTCTCTCTAACACACATGCACACTAACACAAGTACACTCTCAGACTCTCCTGCACACATTCAGTAGAAGTCTGTAGATGTCTGCGGGCATGCAAGCCTTTAAACACATTCTCTACTGCCCAGAAAGAAGCTTTAACACCTTTCTCATTCAGTCTGGGCTGGACGAGAGAGGGGAGAGCACATGAGAGTTACCACGTGAGTGGGTGTGTGTCTGTGTGTTTTGGAAGGAGATGAGCCAGGATGTTAAATACACAGTAAATAAACGTAATTTGTTGACTGTTATGGAGTAAGTTGTTGTGTTTTCTAGCATTATGTGCATTCATAATGCACGGTGCAAAGTGCCACACATGTAAAATATGTGATTAACAATGTCAAATAGCTCTGATAACATAAACCATATTTTTTTTAGACAACGTTTAACCTTGTATATTTAATTATGCTCAAGTTTGACTGCTTTCTGAGTGTTATCTCACTTTCAGACTAGTTTAAACTTCCGTTTCAACTTCAGGAAAGTAATTTGGAAGATCCCTAGTAGACGGATAATGAAACAATATTCTACTGATAAAGTGCAAAATCATGAAACTAAAAATTATTAATTTCTTCATTTGTGTTTCTGATTTTTCTCAAAAGAAAGCACAGCATAAGTGATTTACAGAGCAAATATATATAATATAATGTGGCAGACAAAAAATTCTATTGAGTTCCAGCAGCACATTAAATAGCATAGAGTGGACGGTGGTGAAAAAACTTAACCTCCTGATCCACATGACAGAGTTCTGTAGTGCGGCGGCAGAAACTGGCAGCAACCAGCATTCCTCTATCAGCTGACTACTCCACTCTGTGTGTGTGTGTATATATTTGTGTGTGTGTGCGCGCGCGCGCGCGCAAAGACTACTGATGTGTGTGAAAACAACCCAATACACACACAAACTCAGCTCCGTCGCTGAGGAGCATGCATACATGTAAATCTGAGACGCAGACAAGCAACTTGCACACGGGACAGGACGACAACAGCACACACATTTCAGCTCTTACCTTGTCTACAGGTAGTGGTAACGGAGCCTGGATGACACTGAAAGAGACAGAGAGAGGAGAAAACAGTTCGTCACCATGGAAACAGCAAGGAGGGAAGACACGTGGAGTAACCACGGCGACAGAAGGGGAAAAAAAGTCTGTTGAAGGTCTTGTGACACTCGTTTTTTCACCTCCTCGTTAACTGAAAACTTCATCTCAGCACATTGAAGTGTCGACTCCTCGTTATTTTGAGGACTTTTGAATATCTGTGAAATGTTCTTTAGTTTAAAGTCATTATTTTTCCATTACCTGCAGCTGATTGATTAATGGACTAATTTAACTCCCACACTCAACATCAGCTTCAATTAGAGCCTAGAGACTACTTAACAACAGTTAAACATCGGATAATTAAGTTCAATCAACACCCATAATGGTCACAACAAAACCAAACATTATGAGCTTCACTTAACTGTTTTTACATTGTTTATCATTTCTGTTGTTTTGTCTAGCCTGTGTATGAGTTCAAAAAGAGATGCTGCAGTGAAAGCACAAAAATAAAAACACTGACTGAGCCCGCCTCAGGCTTTACGGGTAAATCCAGCAGATTAACACTGCAGTGGCTGTTGTGTGTGTTAAATTAGTGTGTTAATGTTGTTGTGTGTAAGTGACTGAACATCAAACGCAGTCAGTCAAGCATTAAGCTGGACAGGGAAAAAGTAAAGTACTTGAAGAGCAATTAAAGTCAATGAGAGATGTCACTGGTCACTCAGAGCAGCCTGAGGCCAGTTTTCAGAGATGCAGTACAAGCCTGTTGTAAGATTTACCGATGACAAGTCATTTAACGTTTGCCTGTAGCTGGCTATCACAACAATATACCAACAACAAAGAAAGTAAACAAAGAGTAAAATATCTGACTAACAAAACATGACAGTGCAGACTGAATAAGTTTTACATATTTACAAATATACCATTAGCTTAGGATAACTGTCATGTTCCTCATGTTCTTTGTGTTATTTTGTTAGTAGGGCAATTTAAAGCTGCAACAATTACACAAGCTGATTGTAAGAACATAAATCAACATATATTTTGTGAGGCTGACCCAAAAATATATTTTTATCTTAATTTTATCTTAATTCTAGGGTTGCAAGAAACTGCCTTTTTTAAAATAAAATAAAAAATCGATCTGAGCTCAGAAGCTTCAATTTTCACAAATGAAGTCGAAGGTCAGCCCTACTATTTTGAGTAACACTGCCAAACATTTCGTGACTCCAGGTTCCCAAATGTGCTTACACTAAGGCAAGTTGAATATTCTGGGTTTTGTTACTCGGAAAAAACAAGATATTTGATGACATCACATAATGCTCTAGGACCTGGGTCTTCAACAGGGGGTCCTTGAATCCTAGGGAGTCCTCAGAGTTGCTGCAGGGGGGCGCCAAATTATTATTTGGTCAGTTTATTCAAGGATTAATTTATTTATTCATTTTTTCAAAAAGGTAAAATATGTCTGAAAATACACATTAAATCCTACACATTATTAGCAAAGATAAATTGGACTATTCATTAAAAAAATTTACAGTATACAACAGTAATGATAGGATAACTGCTACTCCTAAATCACTGTACAGCAATTATCCCTAACAGCATGATATCAGTTACAGACTATTGAAACACACTGGTCATTTAACTGTACTGTTATTCTAAGTGCACACACATTCATAAGGAGTTTTTTCCTTATCCACTGCGAGGGTCCAAAGGACAGAGGGATGTTGTATGCTGGAGAGCCCTCTGAGGAAAATTGTGATTTGTGATATTGGGCTTTGATTGATTGTGAGTCACAATGGATTGTTGTGTAACCTTTCTAGCAAGAGACTCTGACAACGTCCACCTAAGAAACCATCAGCAAGAGAGGGTTTCACAGCATGGAACAAGGGTGCATCTATTTTTTTAATTGCAGATAGATACCTATTTTTATCACTAATCAATACCATATGCAGCACAGGCCAGGTGTTTTATTGTTTTTTAATATATACTATCTTGTTTTGTTATGTGTTTTAATATGGTCACAGCGAGAGTTGTTTCCACCATTCATTATTCTTTATTTGGGACCCTATTAGTTTCCACAAAGTGGTCACAATACTTCCTGGGGTCCACAAAAAAAATGATAAAAAGACAATTTAAGATCACATAGTATTAGTGAGACAAGTAAATCTAATAAGAGATCAGAGAATACATCAAATGACTCTACCCATAAACAATTCTAATGTTTCAATCAGATTGACACAGTTAAGAGTTACACAAGTAGTTACATGAATGGTAATTAAAACAACAGAAAATTCTGATTTAACACATCAGAGCAGTAAACCAACACTGAGTCAACACTGAGTCACACTGTCAGGGAAATTGTCCACCTTCAATTTCTGCACTGCGTGAGTGTGACCTCTGTGGAGATATTTATTCAACGTATGGTATCTTACAGCAACACAAGGTCACACGGGTTTGTTTAAGTGAGGGTGAAGATAATCTAGAATTTACCTGGGAACAGTCAGAGTTCAGGAATGAAGGTAAACTTGACTCTGGGCAAAATATAAGCCGACTCTGTTAATGTGTAACTACCAACCAGCAGGAGAGGTGGAGACGGCAGGAGCTCCTGCAACAACTATCAGGACATAACACCACCCTCTCTCAGGGAATCCATCATACAAGTGCAGTATGCTGAAAATGACTTGCTACCCTGCAGGTGAAAAGTTGCCATTTATATTTAAGGTTAAAAATTACAGGAATATTTAAGGAGAAACTTTCCATGGAAATTAAAAGACATTTTTGTGGAATATATGGAAAATAGGTATAAAATGGACATATAGCAGTAATTTGCTCAGGCTGTATTCAGCATCATCATATAGGAACAAACTTTTACCATATCATAAGCAGACATAATCCACTCATTAGCCAAATTAATCAATTATTTTGTCAAATGCATAAAATGTGCCATGTAATGAATTAGCTAGCTAACAAGGTAACTAAAGAGGAAAGGTATGTGAGCTGACAATGTGAGCTGAGAAAAAACTTGAAGTAAAGAGATTTTTCTACAATAAAGTATGGATGAAATAGATTCATTTTAACTCCTCAACTGATACCTGATAAAGCTGAATCATGCATAGTAATAGCTAACATTAGCTAGCAAGAACTGAAATATCATAAAAAGTTTGAAATATTAACTGCAGTAATGAAAACATACATGAAAGTAAGTAGTCCATTGGCTCATACAGAGCAGTAGTGTTGGCAGTGGGCTGCGCATGTGATGGGAGAATGCACAGTGGGCCGTAATTTTACTGAATTCCCATTTAATGGGACGCTGTACATGTGATGGCAGAGTGTTCTGCTTAATACAGTGGTTACAGTTCACTTAAATGGGCATACTTTTAACCAAATGCCTTAATGTATTTTCCCCACATAAACTGTTAAAAGGTGTGATTTTTATATCTGCAATTGTTTTATTGTGCGGGTTAAATTCTTATGGACATTTTACAACCCTTTGCATCGCTATTAATATTCCAACATTCTAATTAAATGTGCACTGACTTATGGTTGTGCGACGAACAGTGCAGCGTTTTTCAATTAATGCATCAGTGAAAGGTTTTAGTCATTTTCATGGTAACCAGAGATCGCCTGTGTTTGTTGCAGGTCAGAGCTGATGTGGCTTTAAGAATCTCGACGGCGACAATAATAACACTACTAATCACATTGTGCACAAAATATGATGATGTCAGCAACAGGAAAAATTCTCCAGGTGCATGATACGAAAAGTAAAGTGTCATGCGAACTTTTCTCCGTCAAAACTACATAATTTTTGTCGAGCGACACTGATCAGAAGTGTGGCATGCCCAACCATAAATCAGGCTTTATTGTGAAGTGACAGTGCTAACCACTCCACAACCAGTGTATTCATGCCATCATAATCATTTCCTCTGTTTTAGGATCCAGTTGCATCAGCTGTTTGTATCTCAACCTCGGCCTATTTATATTATATTTACTAAGTGGAGATTTACACACATAAATTCACTTAATTAAAATGGTTTGCTGCACACATGTAAATATTGGTTGTTGCCAAATATTTACACCCACTGACTGAACTTGCTTGTAATATATAAACTGCTGGTTAAAGAGGTATCATATCCAAGCCTGAATGTTAATCAATAATGCTCCGTAATAATAACAACATACTGGTATATTATAAGGATTATTGTATGTAGGCTCCATTATCAGACAATGACAACAATAATGTTCATTTACCAATATATCATTACACTCCATTTCACAAAAGAACACATTCAGTTATTCATTATCCACAACCACTTATCCTCGTACTGGGTTACGGGTGCACTGGAGCCGGTCGAAACATGCTAACTCCACAGAGAGGAGCCCCAACCAGTCAGAGGGTTCAACCTCTTGCAGTGAGGTGGTAGTGCTAACCACTGCACCACTGTGCCATCCCCACAAAAAAAACATAACGCATGAAATTACAAAAAAACTATGCGATTAATATTAAACAAAATAGGGCTCCTATTTCTGAGATGCATTTTCTCCATGTATGCAGACTCTTTACTTGCTAAGACATGTTTTATCAATGCAAGCAGATTTAGAGTATCAATACTTCGAGAGAAGCTGGTTGTTAATACATACGTAGAGGGGACTTAACACACAAACAGTGATTACAAATAGCTGCTGTAACTTGACCTTGGTTTTAATCTTACATAATGTTTCTACTTGAACAACAGAACAAAAGAGAAATCAACAAAACTGAGACTGAATCAACTCAAAGTAAAGCAAAAGAAAAAAGTAAGTTTGCTAGTACTAAAATGAAAAAAAAAAAATCAGGCAATATATATAAAGAAAATAAAGAGGTGGGTCTGGGAAGGGTACTTTGACTACTGATTGCTGCTTTAAGGACCAAAGCTTAGGTAAGTGAATTGGATAAAAGACACCTCAAAGACTGAGCCAATAACTTAAAAGGACTTTTGTACATTTAGCACCAACAGTGCGGGTTCTCTGCAGAGATCAGGGTTTCTGCTGCGGCTGTCCTCCTTCGGTGTAACAAATAACTTCCACAGCGCAACATCATTCATCACAGTAAACACCAGAGACTGATTTCACTGTGCTGAGTTAAGTGTTTTCAGAGCTGCATTATATTGAGCTCTGCTGCCCGTCGACCACTGGACACTCTGGAAGAATTGCAAGTATCCTAGCAGGAAATAATCTTCCTGAACATGTCGTCTTACAGACTTCAGTGTATCATAAGATACTTGACCTTTTCTATCTTTTATCCAGTCTTTAATGGTTCCAACAATTTGTTTCTGCTACAGTCATTCAGTCACAGTGGTCTGTCACGCTTTAATTTTCAGCACCATGGCAATCACTGCGCATAATGTTGTCTTATTTATCACTACTGCCTGCAGCAGTTCTGTCACACAGGCAGCATCATCACAGCAGGAGGCTTTATGTTCATAATGAGATTTTTTTTTTTTGCTAGCTCATAAATCAAACATCCCTTTTCCACAGTAGGAATCTGACAACCTCTAACCTAGGGCTCCACTCATAATGTTGAACTTATTGCTAGTCTGCACTTGCGTTTCCTGAATTTTACAAACAGAGCTGTGTCAGATAAACGTCACCGACCACTTTGGTCCAAATATCTCAACAACTGTTGGATAAATTACCATGAAAATTTGTACAGACATTCACAATACCCAGACAATGTCTTCCTCTGGTGCAACCACGAGGTTCACACGTTTGAGGTTATAATGAAATGCATCTACAACTATTGGATGGATTGTCATTCATGTTCCCCTCAGGAGGTAATAACTTCAGTGTTCCACTCACTTTATATCTAGCACCATCATCAACTCAAACATTTAATTTGTCCAACACTTTGGCTATTGACCTTCAATGACACTCAGCCTCAACGGCACCTGCGTTTATTTCTAATTAGCAAATATAGGTATAGCAGAATAAGATGGGTAACATTATAGCTACTAAACATCAGCATGTTAGCATCATCACGGTGATATTAACCTTCAGTGCATCCTCAAAGATCTGCCAGTGTGACTGTAGACTGTCACACCTCCTTCATACATAGTTTCTGCTAGTGATTTTAATCATTCACACCCACTACAGGAACTTAAGTCTTGCAATTTTTATCACTTGCCATGGTGGTGCTAGAATACATGGACTAAGATGGTACTACTGCAACACTTACAGATGCCAACTCTGTAAAACTCCACATAAGAAGAGGAGGGTGTGGGCAAGGCTAGATGCACTTGTGTGCCAAGTAGCAACTTCCAGGGCTGAAAAATGAAGCTGCTAGGAAAGTGCTAAAACTGCAGTTCTTTTAAAGGCCACTTGAGGCTGGCTAGGGAAGTAAGTCAACTTTTATAGACCCGCTTGTTAAAATGCCCAGCTTTCCACCTCTAATTTCCCCCTTCATGACAACTGTATGGTTGGTGAATTTGGTTTTAAGGGGTGGGCCATTTTGACTGACAGGCTGTCTAATGATAGTGTTCTCAGCTTCTCAGTCAGGACCATCCTTAAGTCCTTTACAGCGCCAGCCTCTTACACAACTGTGGTCATTTCAGGCTCCAAAAAACCAAGATAGCGACAGGCGAAATATCGGACTCAAGGCTTCAAAACAGGAGTTCACAAACCAATAGGTGACATCACAGTAGCTACGTCCATTACTTCTACAGTCTATGGTGTAGGAAGACATCACTTGTAATTTTGAGGAACATGGCAGTGGAGGAGCTGTCTTTGTCCGGTGCCAATGTTCTTGTATTGTATTTAATATTCAACAAGTTTGCAAGACAAGTACTTTTCTTTTTTGTGATCCACTATGGATCCAAATACATTATTAGTGGAGTCTTGTGACTGGTTCGCTCGCACCATGTATCAGCATCTTTCATCAGAGGGACGTAACCCTTTACCTAATTGTTCTGCAATATCATAATAATATTAATAACATATAAATAACATTTGAGGGATAGACTGCATGTGTGAAAGGGGTTAAGTCATGTTATGTGCTGTCTGATAAGTTAGAGACATGAACAGTTATGGGACAGACAACAAATGGAATGCCTGGACATCCTCATGGCCTTCTCCATGACTTCTCCTGTTCTAGACCTTTGTTGCATGGAGGCCCACATTTCAAGATGTTGTGAAAATGATGTCAAGTCAAAGCTCCACAGCAGGTGTTTAAAGCAGACTCTAACTGCATCAAGCAAATCACTCATTTTGTGTCCTCATCACAAACTGACAGCAAAAACCAGACCAGCACTGCTCCAAAATAACACATTTTATTTAAAAAAAAAAAGAAAAACACACAGCATAACATGACCTAAATTCACAGCTCTTCAACTAAGGCTCACAAGAACATCAAGTCTGCCTACACACACACACACGCACGCACGCACACACACACACACACATGCACACAAAGTGCAGCCGGTCCACAGGAATCAGTCATCCACATCAGATCTAGCTGAGTGTGTTTTGCATGCGGTCCAGTGGAGACTGATGATGGAAAACACTGGCAGTAGTTTCCATCTGTGCCCTGCAAAGATATTTCATCCACTTACAATCACACCACAACTCAGACCTGTCGCTGAGGACTCACCAAGCTGCCTTGGAGAACATTTTGACCTGTCCCACATATTTGGCTTTGAAATATGTCTGTAGCACTGAGTGTCAAGCACCAAAAACTGGCATCACATGTTTCATCAGATTCTCTTCTTCATTTGTTTTCATGTAATAATTTCAGATATAAAATCTAGATTTCATAGTATTCTATTTCATCTCTTTAAATCATTTTAATCAATTTTCTTATTATTTTTATTACTACATTTTTTTTAATATTTTTTGTTTTGTACAGTCAACAGCTAAAAACTCAAACACCTGAAGACATCACCTTGAGTTTTGGGAGACTGTAATGTCCACTTTTCACTAGTGTCTGGGATGTTTGCAGACAATATGCTCTTTAATTCATTTCAATTTTATTTATAAAGCCCAGTATCAAAAATCACAATTTGCCTCAGAGGGCTTTTCAGCATACAACATCACTCTGTCCTTGGACATCACAGCGGATAAGGAAAACCCCCCCCAAAAAAACCTTTAATGGGAAAAATAAAGTTATGAGAGTCACAGCTCAATCTATATGGACACTAAAATTCAAAAGATGCCTTGCTCTGGTGTTGGAGGACACTTGGACAAATCCACAAGGACCTCCCTTTTTGCCACAGATCTGTACAGAAAGACTGCTCCTTTTTAAAGCAATAACTACTGCATAGAAGAAACAACAAAATAATAAAAAGATGCTTTCAGCACAGCTGCTGCTTCTGGTTTGGTCTCTCATGTTTTCATCTGCAGACAGTATGAAAAACAAACCCTACAGTCATCTGAACACACCACATTCAAGAAACAAGCACTGTGTTGTATGTTCTCTAAATGTCAACCACTTCAGACTTAGAGCTCATAGCTCACAGGTCACGCCTCACATTGTGTTATAAACACATCTAAAAAATCTTGATGCACAAACAGTGGCCTGATCAGGACCATCTGAGCCTAAAAATCCTGCTTCAGATTCTGGACAACAGAGACATTACCTGCCAGGTCTTCTCCCTGTGTGCGTCAGGTGATGATTTGTCACAGGACAAAGGTCACTGCTCGGCCTCTATTTCAGCCTTACTCAGCTACTCCTGTGAGAAAATGGATCCTTCTTACTTCATTTTCTCTCGTAGCTTCAGACCGAGCAGCTGATTCCTCTCTACTTTTCCACAGCGTGAGTGAAGTCATCCCATAACACAAACTTTCTTTCTTTCTACTCTTTGCTCCTCCTCTTCGTCTGAGCAAAACAGCTGATATTCTTCCTTAACTTGTGCAACTTAGTGTAGCTCCACCCCCTCCTGGCATTCACTACAGGGAAACAAACCCCTCTCTGCTGCAGCTATGCTTCTTCACCGCCTTTATGGTCTGTGGGAGGCTAAAGGTGTGCTAGATAACTAACCTTGCACTGCACGAGGGGGTGGAGTTCAGCAGTTTATCAGCTGGCATTCAAAAGCTCCACTCACCTGGGTGAGTGCAGAGGTTCTGAAAATGGAACGTCCTCTCAAACCACTTGACCATGGCCGCGTGTGAGAGTGTGGGTGTTTTAAGGAAATATAGCAGGTGATAACAGACTGATGAGGGAAACAATAGAGAGCTATCATGGACAAAGCAACAGTAGTTAAACCTGAAAAATTCTGGAGGTGTTACAAGTTTGACAGTCATATTTTCACCAGGTAGAGCCAGAAAAAGAAGCTGCCTGTCTGCTGTAAAGAAACTGAAGCTGTGAGATATATAACCAAAGGAGGAGTAGGAGCTTTTTTAAATTTAAAAACTAAAAAAACCTATGAATCGGACCTTTTCATGTCGGTCTCAGTGTTTTCCTGTCTGTGTGTCACCACATTAATAATTATTATGTGACTCCTCGCTGAATCACAGAGGCAGAAAGCTGCTGCTGCACGTTTTTCTCTGGCCACACCCCAATCAGTGATGTCACAGCAGGTGTTTTGCATTAGCTGGAAAACACAATAATATGGGTGTGTTCACAAACTGCTCTTTTTTACATTAAATCTAATGGACGTGGCGGCAGGGAGCTCAGACTGCAGCTATTTAAAAGACACTGCACCCATGTTTCCTTTTCTTTTTAACCGTGCAGAGTGCTCTGAAGTTTAAATAGTTTAAACTTATCAGAAATTATCTACTTGTTGAGTTTATTGTTTTACCTGCAAAGCTCAGAGGTAAATTAAAGTATTCATTTAAGTGTTTAGGTTTACACAAAGTTTTCAGAGGACACAGTAGTGTATATGTGTACACTGTATCTGGCAGACTTCCAGATGGCTAATGCTAACACACATGGGCTGCGGAAACATTCTTCAGCTATTAATAAATCTGTCTGAATTAGCTTCACATCACTTCCACTCCCTCTCCAGCTGCACTCTAAAGAGACAGAGAGCTGCATACACTTAAAGACAATGATATGTAGGGTCGTCCTCGCTTACAGACAAATCCATCTACTAAAATTTGATGTTTGAGTTGTCATTTGTGGATTTGTGGAAGCATACAGTGCAATTTCCTCCACATTGCCCCGACAAGGAATATTTCTATTTAAGTAATTATCAATTAAAAGTTAATCGGTTTGATTAATCAATAATACTATGATTCTGTGAAGATTATATTAACTATTAACTCTGCCTGAAAGTATTTTTGCAATCCTGAGACATTAGTTACATCTGAGCAGGCACAGTTTAATATCAACACCTGCCAAGCGCCATTTGTGGGTAGATTTCACATTTGGCGAGTAAAGTCTCTCCCCACACTGGTGAATAAATAATCATGTAATAAAAAACTATACTGAGAGTCTCTACCACATTTTTTGACTGGCTGGTGAGTACTTAACCCACCAAGCATATTTTTAACGGCCAAAATAATAATTTTGGCCACTTATGAATTTCTTTCAGTATATTTCAGTGCGATAATAAGGTATTATGTTGAATACAAACTTAAGGAAGAGGTCAGAGCAAAGTTTGAAGCAAAATGATTTATAGTATGTATAAGTTCAGTTTAAGTTCCCTCTGGTAAACACTGATGCAGTGTATATGTCTCGGGCTTTTATTGTGAAAAGAAAGAACGTAAGGAGTGAAACTGTAATGCACTGCCGCTGACAATGTGGGAGAAAACAAAGAGCGGCTGTGGCTCAGGAGGTAGAGCGGGTCGTCCACTAATCAGAAGATTGGTGGTACGATCCTACAGTCCACATGTTGAAGTATCCGTAAGCAAGATACTGTTATCTAACTCACTCCTCATGGCTGTTCCATCAGTGTGTGTAGTATGTGTGGTCGCCTCACCAGTGCGTGATGGTGTGTGTGAATGGGTGAAAGTAACTCGTAGTGTAAAAGCACTTTGAGTGGTCAGAGGACCAGAAAAGCGCTATAGACATCCAGTCCATTTACCAAAGAGTTTGCTGTTTTGGTTCAGAGGACAGAGTCTCCGTGCTGTTATTTTTAGCAGACTGGCAGCAAGTGACAGTTTAGCAGGTCAGCTGATACCCGTACGTAAGTAGTGCTCGGGACGGTCAGTTTAGCAGCTCTGCTTAGCCGTGCATAAAACACATCTGTAGCATGTGTCAAACTCTTAACACTTAAAGCAGTGGAGCAGTGCGCCTCTAAATGATACCAAATGCAGTCAAACCTTGAGACGCAGGGTTTTTTTTATTACATGACTATTGTGGGGCAAACATTTAGATGTCAGTGTGTCGGACAGGCTTCAGAGAGTTGATCGCCAAATGGAAAATCAACCCACATTTGGTGCTTACTTAGCCTGTGTTAATTTCAGACCCTGATTTGGACAGAGACTGTTTTTAAAACAGTGCTTGTGTGGGCAGGATTTTTTTGTTTGTTTGTTTTGTTTTTAATAAATATTTTTGTGTGGACAAAGCCGAAGTATCCAACCCTTCATTTGCCAACACAGACAGCAGGAGCAGAGCAGACCCAGAACTCTTTATTTCAGTGTGTAATCACGCAGGTCAGGATGCTCGTCTGTGTTTTCCAGACTGAAAGCTGGAGCAGGGCAGCAGATGGCACTGCCCACCATGGCACTGTGCCCCGGCATCACTCACACACACACACACACACACACACACACACACACACACACACACACACACACACACACACAGACACACACAGACACACACAGACACACACACACACACACACACAGATTCCACAGAAAGCAATTACATCTCACACACACACAGATTCCACAGAAAGCGATTACATCTCTCTCTCACACACACACACACACACACACACACACACACACACACACACACACACACACACACACACACACACACACACACAGGTGGGACTCCCAGTACAGTAGGAAGCTCCATGCTGGGTCAGCTGATGGTCTGCTACAGCCCATTTAACTCCACACACACTTTGGAGGTATTATAATTTCTGAAGACAATATCTTTCACTCTCCAACACTCATGTGTACATCAGATGTCCACTTAACCAGCACAGCAACAGTTTCCAATGTTGGATAACAAATATAAACATAAACAAACACACACCATTTTCCTTGCAGCTTGTTAACAAAATGGCTGTCCTCATCAACAACTAGACTGACACTAATCGCATCACTATACAAGCATAAACTTGGTGTGTGTGTGTGTGCGCGTGTGTCTGTCTGTCTGTGCATGTAAAAGCAGCCAGACAGGCAGTAACAGCATAATTTACAGTAATCAGACATTTATTGAAACCATCAGTGAGCGGTTCACTCTGTCCAATCATTATGTTGCATAAACGAGCAAAAACACATCTTTCATTCAATGTGTCTGACAATGGAGAACCTTTTTTGAAATCTGTGCCAACCACACAATGTGAATGATCAATAAGAAAGCTTCATGGATCGGTGTTAAATGAGGATGCTTACTCGCTTCGTCGGCGTGCCTCCATCCCATCAGGTAGGAAGAGTTTGATTGTTGACACAATGCAGCCATGGGTGACTGGAAACACAAACAGACAACCAACATGTTAATGCACTGCGCTTCAGTACAGGTTACCAGTTTTTAGTCAACATCATCACGCTGTAATCACATCAAATGTAAACACAGAGCTGTGGAAAGAAGACCTGAACAACATTATCACCACAACATCAGATGTGGAAAAAAGTTAACCTCCATCACCCCGTACTTTGTACCTTAATGACTTTCTGGATCTCAGAGTTGCTGTACTGTTACCACTACAAGACATGTTTGTGCCAGATTGTTGTCATGTTGACGTGGGCGCATATCATACACAGGTGAACTAACAAAAGGTGTACTGATTACAAGATCATTGTGTGTGTGTGCTGCCCCCCTGCTTCCTCATTTCCTGTTCATGTTGCATTTATTTGGATGTTGCTTTTGTCAAGAGAGATTTACATTTTCCCCATATATACCCACACTGCAATTCAGTGTCTTGTTCAAGGACACTTCAACATGTGAACAGGAGAAGTCACCAATGTAACACCTACACTCCTACAGTTGATAGCCAACCCGCTCTTCCACCTGAGCTACATCCGCCCACCATCTTCCATCTCCAGGATAGTTTTCAGCTGCCGCAACTACAACAGCTTCTTGTTTTAGGCTGCAATAAAATCATGAATGTTTGAAAACTGTTGTTGTGTCTCAGACCATTTAAAAAAGACCAGAGAGAAATGCACACTCTCGGGTTTTGTTCTCAGATGTCAAAAATTCATGCCAAAAGCTATATATAATCTACATGAGGCTTTAAAGAACCATACTAATGATTGCTCTGGCTTTATCCCATTTACTACAATCAACTAATCTTTACATCAAAATTAACCACTTTGTGCAGCATGCTGCTTAACTCAATCATTTTGTACATTGTCCAGATATCCGTTTTTCCAAAATAGTTTACCAAAGTTGACAGCAAGAAAAATACAACTTCAGTCCACAGAAAGACGATTCTGTGTGTTTTTGACATTTGCGCTTCTGTTTAAAATAAAATGAAAATTAACAGATCAGTATGCATCTTTTTTCACCCACTGTACCAAACTCACACCGAACTGTGACTTCTCTGTTCCATCACACAATGTCTGGAAACTTGGCTGAGTTGTGCAGTTCATTGGATTTAACGCAAAGTCTTTGTTAAAGTTCATTTATCGTTTGGTGGGAATGCAATTCAGGTGACTCACTCACTGCATGACTTTAGCCTTGAGCGGTATCATGATATTACAGTATACCAGAGTATTTAGAAATGATGACAGTATGATTTTCCATCAAAAATACAAATGCACATCTTTCTATTAACCTCATGCTAAAGATGCTGTAAAGAGGATGTTTAGCATGTAGTCCAGATCACACACCACTAGAGGTCAGTCTGGTGCGACAGGCAGCTGAGCTTACTACAAATGGTGGGGATAACGTAATAGGACCGACTGTTAACAGACAGCCAGCAACAGCAGAGAATGAGCCAAGAGAACACAGGATTTTTTTTATTTTTTTCACATCTAACTTGATGAATTAAGGGTTTATTTTGAACAAACCAGAGTTGGCGATTGTTGGAATATAACAACTAACAAGATCAACCAAGACAGTTTTGGGGAGTTATATTTTGTTTCTGTTAAGATAGAATAAAGTGTGTTTTACAATGACTTAACAAGGCAATTAAGCTAGCCTAAGCTCAGTAACAGAAAGAAACAAAAATAGGTGTAAGAATATCACCTTTTTTGACATTTTCTGAGTTTATTTTGTTAATTTATTTGACTTACAAATGCCAAGAGAGCTTGCGGAATGTAGTGAAACCTCCAGTCGACCATATACCCCGGTGAAACTCCAGAAAGGTGTGAAAAATATGTGCTGCCCAAGCTTATACGACCTCACAACAATGTGGTAACTTTGAAATTAAAGCACACCTGATACCCACTGTGATGAATAACATAACATTTCAAGAGCCTGACAATTCATTTTCATACTGAAAACGAATTGAAACCAATGGCTTTCCAGAACCGTGGGGAAAAAAGATTTTCAAAATAAGAACAAATTCATAGATGAGCATCACAAAATGAGCTACAACTCACATTTATTTAGTGCTCATTTCATCTTATGTAATTTGAATGCAATACTACTCGTCTCATATGAATGCAGGCTGAATGTGCATCTCCATAATGAAAGGAGTATTAGTGGAGCTGAAAATCTGACCTCAATATCTGCGCTGCTCTTTGTATGCAAACAGTATGTAGTCTATGACCTTAGCAAAATAAGCCCTAAGGTACCCTTCAGGGTCAGTCAAGTGTAATTATTTCAGGGTTGTACATGTGTGCATTATGAAGCACACGGCTGGTAGAGGAGGGAAAAATCTTTCTCTATTGTATCTCACTGCCATCATCTTTCCTTGATTCTCTCCATTCTGAATATCTCTTAGCATAGCACACAATTTGTCCCATGTTTGTGTCCACTAAAATGATTATAACTGAAACATATCACTGTGTATAAATATATTCCATGTATGCATGTACCTTTGCGTGTGTTCTCAGTGACGTCGACGCCAAACTGAATGATGTCGCCGGAGAGCACCTCACAGGGCGGACTCTCCTCCGAGCCACGACTCAACCTCTGGCTGTTAATGAACGTCCCGTTGCTGCTTTTAGTGTCCTGCAGGTAGAACTGACACACACAGACACAGCAGTTGAGAACCATGGGAAGAAACAACAATGCATCAAAAGAAAGCAGACATGAACGGACAGTAACGATTGTTGAAATGAAACAGAGTCAAGTTTAAAATCATCAAAGACACTGACAGGAAGGAGAGAAAACATTTTGATATAAGATGAAATTTCACAACCATGAATAGCAGTTTTCAAACTCTATACATCATAGTAGTGCTCACGCCAAATGACAGCAGGAAGAGCTGCCATGCCCGGAATGTCATTATCAGCCAGCAGGGGTATTCAATATTAAAGCTGTCCTTTCATGATATATTAATAAACCAGACACTACTTAGTTTCAGAGGAATGTAATGCAGTCAGTTGTATACTGGTGAACAGGTTAGCTACAGTCACTTGAAGAGGCTGAACACCCCAGGTAAATACAGACAGTGTAAGCCTTTTTCCTACACTCTGTTTTGTTTTAGAAGAAAGAAAACTAAGATGGTTTCAACATAAACAAGAGATGCCGTTGTTCAGCAGGTATAATGTTTACTCTGTTCATCACGTTAGCGTTAGCGGATGTGCAACATGATAATCTCTGTAGACGAGGTCCTGCTCCCTATGTCGATAAAAATGGCTCATTCTAAGGTATCAAAAACACAATGATACTTATTTTCAGGTCATTACACACTCATGGAAACACTTATTATATTATCATTATTAGGGCTGTAGTCTCCTGGTCGACTAGTCGACTATTTGTGGAGTAGTCACAGGAAATGCAATGTGTAATCAGTAAGCTTAGCAAAACCTCTATCGTTCATTCAGCATCTGTTGTTCGTTGATCAGTTTGACGTATTGCAAGGAGCGATAGAGTAAGAGGGAGAGGGAGAGGCCATAGTGAGATAAAGAGCTGCAGGCAACAGGCTGTCCCTTAAACTTCTTAGCAATGTAGAAAACTAGTTTTTATTCATCAACATTATTAGGTTTCCAATTAGCATTGGGTTCTTGCTTTTCGCTTTCACACCAAATCCTCCACTGTTTTCTTGTCAATCAACTCTTGCCACATAAACAAATCTGCTACTCTGTGCCCGACTCTCGCTGCTGCTGTACAGAGCAGACACTTAAAGTTTATAACTGAAGTGTCAGTCTTTCGACTTAATATTGATTAAAAAAAAAGCAAAACTACCGTGGGGGGGAAGTTGGCATGTAATGTAATCACTGTACACCTGAGCACCATGTAACCCTGGTAACACAGACTACCCAGCACATACGCCAAAATATTATTTTCTCTCCCTGGTTTGTCTCGATATTATACCACACACAAAGCATGTTCATGAATGTGTCTATCCCTGAACTCTGGGCTCGTTCCACAGACTTATCACCAAGTAGTTTAAAAATTGCTTTTCTAAGCACTGAGGAAGTTTTTGAAATATAAAATCTTTTTTAAAAAAGTAACTTAATTAAAAAAGCAATTATTGACCTTGAATGTCTGCCTTTCAAAATACCCTATCGACATCATCCTTTCAAAGCACATCTTTAATAACTGCAGTCTATGAAGAAAATGCTCTCTGGACTGCACTGGTTCTTTTGTTGCAGTGCTGCATTTGATTTACAATGAACTCATCACTACTCTCCTCCTGTCAGTATTTAGGGCTGTGTGACTACTTGTTCAAATCCTGAGGCTACACTGTAGCTCAACAGCCCACAAGTATAAAATGATACTGACAATACAGCAACAGTGCATGTCATTTAAAAGCACCGAGACACTGTCCCATAGCACAAATCCATGAGGACAACAACAACCACCATGACAGTGAAATGTAAACAAACAGGAAGAATCACATCAACTCTGTTTCATTCACACATCATTCAGAAAACAAACGTGCTGACATCAAAAATATAATCACAAACACAGCAATGAAGTGTATACACACAAACAGATGTCGGACAGGAAACTGAACACACACAAATCAGGCAAAAAACTGCAGATGTACACACAAACACAAGGATTAAGAGCTAACATCGAAACATAAACGTAACACACGAACCTTAAACAAGAACACACATAGACACAGCCAGGTATAAATGACACTACACACAAACACACACGCACACACACAGTTAGCGATCTGATCTGGATGCCTGAGGCCTGTCTGTCTGTCTGTCGTTCCAGGAGTTTCATTCATCAGCTCTCAGCTCTCCGTCATGACTGAAAACCACTGTCGATCTACCAGAGAGAGAGCGACTGAACACTGAAGAGAGGAAGGAGGGACCGAGGGAGGAAGAGGAAGAGAGAGAGAGAGAGAAGCCGAGACAGACTGGTCGACTTCGCTGTTTATCCAACTGCGGTGTGTTACGAAAAGCTACCAATTCACCCATCATGATAGCTATATACACACACAAGTGCACGCACACACACATGCACAGAGAGTTACCTCCTGTCCCCATGGTAACCTGGAGACAGGGAAGGAGGGACCTAACTATAGAGCTTTTCACCCAGCAACAACACACACACACAGTATGCGTCACATACCTCACATATGGCTCTCACACACTTATACCTAGTATGACTCTCATACACACACAGAAAACATTACGTCATTGACCTGTGTGCAGCAGACTGCTGGTTTAGTCTCAGCTCAACGTCATCTGTCTTTATTTATTAAAGGGGGACCTATTAGGCCCATTTTTAGGTTTATACTTGGGTTTTGGGTTTCTACGAGAACATGTTTGCAAACTTTAATGTTCAAAAAATGTGTTATTTTACTCATACTGTCTGCCTGAACATGCCTGTATTCACCCTCAATCTGAAATGCTCCCTTTAATCACCTGTGTCTTTAAGCCCCCCTCCCATAAAAGCCCCGTCGGCACTGACTGGTCAGAGGTTCCAGGTTTTCCGTACCTCACGTCTGTACCACCATAAGCTCTTTTAACACAGAACTTGCACTACAAAGTCCCTTCCTTATGGCACCTTTGCATTTTTACACAGAACCAACTGATGGCAGTATCATTCTGCTCCAGCGTGTGATCATAGACCGCATCCAAACACTGCAGAATCAAAAGAGCTGTGACGGACATGACATGTAACACAACAGCGTCTAGTGTGACATAATACATATGCCTCAGCAGCACATTATAAACAATAACAATGGTATAACCCGGCAATAACAATTATTACCATCCCTTTTATATTGCAGCTGATTTCGTCCCCGGACGCTAAGGAGCTCCTGAATCTCACCGGTTTCCCAATTTGCAGATATCTACTGCCATTGTTCCGAATCTTTGAGTTAGCTGCTAATTGCAACCTGCTGCTTTTTTAGTCTTCCATGGTGGGTTGCACGGATACAACGTAGTCAAAACTTCACACCCGTCCTGCTTATGGCCCCGTCCTGTTAATACAGACAGTAACCTGCCAGGCGAGATCACACTGTACCCCCCTGCTGCAACTGTACCTTATATTCAGCATGGTGAGGCAGGATAACAGCGCAATACTACCGCCTTGAACAGACAGTATAAAAGGGGCTGTAGAGACAGAGCATAAGGCATCACACTCCGAAAACCATGACCATTGGAGTACCACAATATGCAACCAAGGGCTGAAAAGCGAACAAATTCATTAGATTTCACCATGTTAGAGGATTATTTTAGCACCCTATGTCTACCAGAGAGTAAAAGTCACACTGACAACCTCACTATTGTCAGTTTATCTACGTGTTCCTACCTTGTTTGGAGAAATGATCCCACTGAACGGCCAGAAGTGAAATACTTTTATATTACCAACTATTTAATCGAATCACTGGGTAAGATCATCATTTAACCTAACAAAGATCAAAACCAGGGATCACTTAATTAGCTTCAACTTTCACAGTTAGTCTGGCCAACTTCGCAAAGTGCTTGCTGTACCTATACTGCTAAAATTCGGTTCTGCATCCCACAACAAAGCCCCTTTAAGTAATTTTCTTATAATTCTAAACAAAAATCTTCACAACTGCAGAAAATGATCTGAAATCGGGGGTAAATAAACAAAACTGGAAACCAAGATTACTGGTTTCTCTGGTATCAGCATGTAGCTACATGTAGCAGTGTGGGCTACAAAATTGCAGTAGCGTGCCTGGAGCAGATGACTATATGATGAAATCCATCACAAACAGACGTCAGCTGGTCTTTAAAGTACAAAAAGCGTCTTCAGAACAATATTAAGTCCAAATTTTTTGCTCAGAGGGATTACTTACATACGTTTACATTGATACACAGCATAATAGGTGCCCTTTAAAGCATTTGAACTTTGCTTATTTCACAGCATCATCAGCAACATGATACACAGTCAATAAGTAATAATCAGGTGATGACAGCATTGAAATGGCAAGTAATACACTAAAGCTTTGTGCAGCCTGTCAGCTCAGTCCTTTGAACAGGACCACTGTATTGGCACAGTACGAGTCTCGATGCAGAGGCTCCAGCAAAAATTACGCAAAAAGTTTAACCTCATTCAACTTTTGCAATACAGCGTCATGAGGCAACAGCACAATATCAGCCGTTCAAACAAGTGCATTTACATGAAAATTGTGGTCAATATGTAACATTGAAAAAGCAAGTGTTGTCTTTCAAAGTGTCAGTAGCTGGTTAAAGTGTGGGTAAAAGTTAGCTAAGCTGCTCGTCAGTGAGTGTGAGAACTCTACATTTTCACTTGCTGCACCATCTCTCCATTTCCAATTTCTTAAATCCAGAGTACAGATAAAAGCTTCTGTTCCTTGCAGTCTTCAGAGGAGCTCCCAGTATCTTTCTGCCAGTTACAGGTAGGTGTCTCATCTGCCGTTAGCGTTCGATCTCCCCAACTAATGTGAAAAACCTATACTTCACAGCATGAATCATACAGGAAGTCCTTTTCATTTCCCACACAGACACACACACTGTGGTAAATGAGGAAATTAAGCAACTGTGATTCAGCATAAATCCAGAGTAACAGGGGTGGCTAAATATGAGCTTTGAGGCGACATCATTCATCAGCAGACATTCATTTTCTCACTCTGCAGCTGACTATGAAGCAGCAGTCACACCAGCAGTCCAGCAGCTGTACAGACACACTCCAGTCTGAAGTGTTCGAAGACATAACACTCTCCAAAATGACTGCTAACACAAAAGCTTGTGTGACAGATTCATTGATTAGCAGGGAACTCTGTGGCTCCTGACTGAACCTACGTGAATGCTTTTCAAATGTTGGATTCAGGTGTGTTGGTCTGGGACTGTTTATCTGATCTTCCCTTCTGAACAGTAGACACAACAAAGCAGATCACAGGCTGCCTCACTGATTGGTTGACTTACTGACACACTAACCATGAATGTTGGCTGTGATTTACTCTGTGTGTGTGTGTGTGTGTGTGTGTGTGTGTGTGTGTGTGTGTGAGAGAGAGGGAGACAGACAGAGGGTAAGAGGGAAAAAATTCTTTCCCCGTTCAGTCAGCTGGTAAACTCGACTGCCACATACCAGCGTCTCACAGCTAGTTTCTGTCTCTGAAGCGAGAACTGTAAAGGAAGAGAAAAGACCCATTCTGGTTTAATACAACTTGAGGCTTCATTGCTACTGCACAAGAGGGCTGTGTGCTCACTACAACAGTAAGTACAGTAGGTCAAAGCTGAAACAGGAAGTGGGTCTGTTAATTGTGATGGGTGATTACAGCAGACAGTTTCGGGGTGATAATTATTTTCTGTTGGCCTACATTTTCTCCTCTAAATAGGTTTGTCTAACCTGTAAGTTTGTTTACAACTCATCTGATCATCTGACTCCTCATGTTTTGTTTTCAAATTTTTTGTGATATCACTGTGTTTTCAGATCTCGGATGTTAATTGGCAAGTAAACTGATGGCTGGACAATAAAATAACGCCAAAATTGTAATGATAATTATTGGGATATAATTTTCCTCAATAAAAATATAACAAATGTTAGATAAATACTACAATTAAACTAAGCAAAGCCACTGGAAGGGGGGTGGGCTAATGCACCGCTTTAACACTACTTGCCACTCGCAATTTCACAGAAGAATAGGAAGAAGATGAAGACAAGACCAGCCACAATAATGTCACTAATGCTCATAATATTTCTAGTGTGATTGTTTAGAAAAAAAAGCGCTGGGCTAGCCCATGATTGAATTTGCCACATATTGTCCACTATAGTACCTTAGTCGACTTACCTAATGCTAATGGTAAGTAAGCAAGTTCACGACTGACTTGCAGCTATTTAATTAGAATGAAACAACCCAATCAATCCCTTAATACATTCCTCATCCATGAACATGATTTCTGCCTGAGTCAAGTCAGATGAACTTTCATTTACAATGAATGAATGATCCAACGTTACTTCATGGTGCCTCCTTTGTCTCTTTCTTGTTTACATTGTCAACTAAAATACTTAAATAAATGTTTCACATCAACTGTCACAGGGTTTGATATGCTGCTGATCACCATTAAGATTTCTTTGTCTATTTATGGTTTTATTTATTGGCATTATTTTGATCATAACTATTATGAATCTACATTAGATTTGTGTAATGAACAAGAGGAATGAAACGCCAAAGCGAATCTCAAGCTTAAGAAGTGGCTTAAAAGACACTATGTGATCATTTATACTCCATGTTTACAATATAGTCATTTTATACAATCCACTTGGAACAAGCCACAATGCATTGTGCACAATAGATACATCGCCAACCCCTAACAACAATTAACTACATGGTTTGTTCACCTTAAGCTCAGAAGTAAAAAAAAAAAAACACCAGCCTTTAAACTTGCAAGAAATAATGATTTATTGTGATAATTATTAATATCGACTCGCATTAAAAGTTTTGTCATGATAACATGTCTTGCCACATCGCCCCGCCCTACTATAAGATGGGTTAATGCCTGTGTGTTAGAGGGTTACAGTGTCCCTACAGAGGTCATGTTCATCGTAGAGGCTTTGACCCTAAAGTGACTCTTTTAAAACCCATGCAACCAAGACGCGCACACTAGGAAGACCCAATTCAAAAGGGACAAAAGAACAGTCTTGTTCTTTTGTCCCTTTTCACAATGTGAACAGAACAGACCCAAGGATGACTGGACCCGGTCCAAAATGTGGTCAACCTTAACAGACCCAAACACTGAGAGCAGCACGTCATCACATGCTGCTTTTTCCCTTCACAGTTCACACTTGTCATTTTACCTCAAAAACACATTTTCCCCTGTGATGATGATCAGAAGTGACAGAGTCTACTTGGATCTTTGAAGTTATTTAACTTATTGACACACTTATCGAATACCTGTGGCAATTTAACAGGACTCTGTTTGTTTGTTTGTTTTTTCCCCTTGTCTATGTGTCCTATTAGTCTGTGTCCCCTATCTAAATTCAGAGGTTTTTTTCCAGGTCCATGAACGCAGCTTAGGCAGCACCCTTCATTATTTCCCTAAGCAGCAGTTTGTGGAGTTCTGAGTCATGGGGTGGGTAAATAATCAGTTGATTTGATCAGAGCTGATCAGATCGATGGAAGAGAGGAGCAGCTGTTTGCAAGTAAAAGAAATCTTTAGACCCGGTGCAACAAAAGGTTAAGTTTCTGCTTGTCTGTGCCTTCTGTCTGCAGAACAAAAAATAACCAAACAGTACGAATATATATTCCAACAGTGCACCTAATGAATGATCCAGCTCCAAAAATTGGAAACCAAGATGTGGCAGCAGGATGTTTTAATCATAGCTGCCTGCCACAAATAAATGCATATGTGGGAAACCCTGTACATACAATAAAGGCTGCAACTAATTGTTATCATTACAGATTAATCTTCTGATTACTTAAATTAAATAGTGGAAAATGGCCATCATAAATTCAAATTTTCACAAATCAATTTTATCGATTAATTCGAATTTGTAGTTTAGGTTGATTTGTTTTAATGAAAATCGAGTTTCTCTTTAACATCTGCCACCAACGCTCCCCGCTGGGCTCCCGTAGTTCAGAGTGGGCTCACCCCTCCACCCTGCACACTTGATACACAAACATCATGCCAGCGAGCGGGGAGTTCGGTTTTGCGGCGTCAGACACAGAATAAACAGCACCCCGCTGCAAAGTGTGTTTGAAGGCTGTTGCTACCCAAGGTAGCAGTACTACCAATTTACTGCAAATTGGCAATATAATGGTAGGGGAAACACTGCCGTATGATAAAAAAGGGGCCTGGTGGAAAGCAATCACGGATGCAGTCGTGATGTATCTTGCAAGAGATATGGTGCCCATATTAACCGTGGAAAAGCCGGGGTTTATTCACATGCTGAAAGTTTTGGAGCCCAGGTACGTGCTACCAGGCCGCAAATATATTTTCTGAAAATTGATTTTAAGTAGAGGGGGAAAATCGATTTAAATCGTGAATCGGATTTGTTGTGAAAAAATCTGAGATTTATTTTTTTTTGGCCATATCGCCCAGCCCTAGCTGGAACCATCAAATGTTTGGCATTTTTGATTGACAAATGACTTAAACAATTAACCGGTTATCATAAAAATCATCCATGAATATTCTGTCGACTTATAATTGCGGCTCTACACATATTTACTGGTCTTTCTATTCGTTCCCTGTCCATCTGTTTTGCTTTCCTTCTCTCTCCAGTCCATCTGTGTTTCTGCCTCCACATTCATCCCACTGTTCCTCTACTACAGCCATTAGTGATTAATCTCCATCCCCATTAACAATTATATAACAGCAAGCGCAATTTTTCTACCATCCTCACAGAACATTTGTTTCTACTAATTTCAGGGTTGTACGAAACACAAAAGGTTGTTCAATGTGCATTAATTTAAAAGTCTGCTGATATGGTGAGTTCAAGTGCGGGTGAGAGGCTCTGAAGTACAAGACTGAAGTGTTTGCTGTCACACTCAAGGACAACGCAAGAAAAACATTTCTGAGGATATTTTGTAAATTTCTTGTATTAAAAATGCTCTGAAAATAATTCTAGATAGGGAGATATTTTCCCACACAGTGTCACACAAATGCACCACTTTTCAAACCAATCTACACTTGTGACTGGTTTTCACCGCCACTGACATTCCTGCACCGCTTCCACCCACTGACAGAACATATCTTTGGGAAACACTGCATCCCTTTATCCCTGCTCTGTCCTCCTCCTCCTCCCTCTCTCTCCATCTCTCCTCCCTCATTAGTGTCAGCTAAACCAATGCCATGTAATTGTGTTTGGATTTTAATTTGCCCTCAGACTCCAAAAACAGTACAAACCATCAGCTGGCAGCCAGCAGGCATGACAACCACTTAACCAGTCAGCAGGTCAACACATGACACCAGTTTGGTTGGACGCTGCACACAAAGACACACACATGATGAGGTAATGAACAGACAGTAGTGGTCAGCTGACAGATCAACTCTGGGCCTGTATTGATCAAATCCCTCAGAATCATGCATAGGGGTCACACTAAGTCATTCCTCCTGTCCGGGTTCATACAGACAATACAACATTAAATTCAAGTACTTTTTCCAAGTACTATTTTTTCACTGAAAGCAAACAATTCATTTTCAAATACACATTTTTATTTAAGAAATAAATGAAGTGATCAATGTCTCTGCTTTCAGCCAAGGGTTATTCGTCACACTCCTTTTAGGCATAACTGTATAAAATCCTCAACAAAACATTTGAATAACATGGTGCTTATACTAGTGGAATGCAACACTTTCTTGTGAATCTAAAACTTGAAATCTAGAGAAAGTTTCAGAACCAGGGCATCAACACAACCATACAAACTCACTACAACTGAACTCTGACATGGTGAGCAGCCTGCACATGGCACAAGACAAGAGGGAGGAACCCCGTCATGCTTTTCTGATTTCAGACAGAACTGTCAACTCATTATAAAAACGAGTAGCGTTACACATAACGAAGAAAGTTAAAATCATCTTTAAAATAGAATGATCTGAAAGTAGCACAAGGACATGATGTCAGCTGGAACTTATGTTTCACTTTTAGTTTTGGCAGAGCTATGACATCGGAGCACCGCTGAAGAGAGAGGAAAACAAATTACGGTGAAAAGCCGCCTCATTAAGTAAAATCATGTTTAGTTAAGCCCCATGATAGTCTGGCGACCTGTCCAGGGTGTACCCCGCCTCTCACCCAGTGCCCCCCCCCCCTTTGACCCCTAACAGGATTAGCGGTTACAGAAAATGAATGAATGTTGAGCCATGCCTACACAGGCTTACTGATTTTGCCTGGGTTTTAAGAGTGAAGCGAAGTTAACATAAACTGCAATGTCTGGCGGGATATTATCAAGGCATGGATAAAAGGAGAGGAGTGCACTGTAAGAAAATGATGCGTCAAAATTGAAATAAGAAAAAGCTGGTTGATTTCTGATTGTGAGCAATTTAATTATAATGACCTAAAGAACAAAACTTGGGTAGAAATATAAGACATTGTGATTCAGTTGAATTTCAAGGACTTTAAGAACTTTTTTTTAGAAAAGGGCCATTTTCAAGGTATTCCAGTACTTGATTTTTTCCCCTAAAGATTCAAGGACAAACCCTGTAATGTGCTTTCAGTGTATGTTATAGGGGATAAAGTCCACAGTCCTTGTGCTCTGGAAAAATACAAAGTTCATCTGTACATCATGTGAGGCTTTAGCAGTCCGACAACTGCAGAGTATATTACATTTTTCCCTTTTCATGTTACTATCCCTCCACCACAGCTCAGCATGTAAACACTGTCCAGGGAAACACAAAGAGGGAATTTCCTACTTAAAAAAATTAAAAAGGAAATTTGGAGGATAGCCACATGATTTGATTAATTCTGACCACACAACTATCATATTAGGCTCAGATATAATGACCTCTGACTTCTTACATTAGAAGCATGTTAGGAAGGGATCTTCTGATGGCCGGTATGAACAAGAGAATAAATTATAGTATCGAAAAAGCAGTACTGTTGACTGTTCTGTTGACTTACTCTTTTATTCACTTAATATCTTTGAGAGGAAGCGATGGATATCTTTGAAGACTACATCCTGTATTTCTTCATCATCTAAGACGTGTGCAGATTTTTGTCTGGGGAGTCCCGACAGGTCCAAACAGCTCTGTGGCTCTACTACAAATACAGATAGGATGACTTTCCTTGGTTAGGAAAGACAATAAAATACTTTTACTAATAGCTGGACCAAACATCCGTCACACTGAGAATCTTGGGCCAGTCAGGACAGATTTCCTACACCGAGAGGCTTGATGAAAAATGTTCTTTGAACTCTCAGGTCCATGTGAAAACACTGAGGCAAAGCAGCAATGCTAAACCATAAAAAAGAAAAATGGCAGGGGCAAGCACTGATGCAATACGGATAATATACTATAGGAATACTTAAAGTAATAATGTCAATGTCATCTATTACTCTACAGCACAAAGGACAACAGGTTAACATCAGAAGCCAAAGCCCCAGGAGTTGAGTTGAAGGTCAAATGTTAAACAAAGAAGAAGCCATGAAAGTTGTGTTAATAATTACTGGCAGTAAAAGTATGAGGAGGCTCCTTTGTAAAAACTAGATGTCAAAGGATTGGTCACACCACAGGACTGGAACTGGGGCGTGAGATTTTCTCCATATTTTATTAAATGAATGAATCTGTCACACTGAAGGAAGCAAGTCACGACTGGTACAATAAACCTGTTATATCTACTGTTGAGTAGAGAGAAGAAGGACACAGAAAGAGAGAAAAAGACGGCAGTGAACGCCTTTCAGACATGGAGCCTGTCACACTGCTGGGTCCCTCCATCTGTTTAAACAATGTATTTTTAGCGTTCACACATAGGCCTCTGTTCTGGAAAAGTTCCATGTTGACTGTTTAAACTAGGGATATCCCGATATGTGTCCTGTGGAAGCCCGCTGATACTGAATCCAACCCAATGCTTATTTACTTGAATGTTGATTAAATTGATTGGATCCAGTCTGATGTCAGAGAGGACTACTCAATATGTTTGAGTGCTCTTTCATGCTCTTAAGTTATAGAAAGTTTCTAAACAAATAGATGTTATATGAAGGGCTTGTTTTTTTACATTCAGAACAAAGTGCTGTACTGAAAACTCAAACTGCAGAAAGAGACAAAGATCCCTCTGAGCAACAGCTCAATAAGAACAGAAGAAATCACCATTCTCTGGTAAGCAAGTGGTGGACAGTAACAAAGTAAATTTACTTGAGTACATTTTTTGAGTATTATTTTTGGGAGATACTTTTACTTTTATTCCACTACATATAAAAGGACAAATATTGTACTTTTTACTCCAATACATTTCTACTGATGATCTCGTTACCTGCTACTTTTGCTCCTACGTCAGCCGATAAATTTTCTTTTTCTTCTTGCTAAATTCTGATACCAAAGAAAAAAAACTATTTCTGCCGATTCGCGTATGGTTTGTCTTAGCCGTATTGCTGCACCTGTACTAAGTCATGCTTAAAACGAAACTTAACTTTGGATGTGAACTGAAAAATCTGCCAGTGGAGCGAGGTTTTTCCTAATCTTACAAGCAAAAAAAAATCTGGCAGATTTTTCTACTTGTTTCAAGTGAAAATTCGCTTGAAACAAGTGAAAATTGTCTAAAAACAAAATACTTTTGAGGTGATGTGTCTTATTTTAAGTGTAATGAGATTTGTTTTGACTAGAAATTAGATAAATATTCTTGGTAAGATTTTTAGTTTTTGCAGTGTCACACATGATGTGTTCAAATGTAACTACAAGAAAAGGAAGTTTGGGTTTTTGTGAGAAAATTACAGTTGGAAGGTAACATTTGTTTTCTTGGCAATATGAAGCAATTTCATTTGTTGATGAACGCAGCTGAGTTTGTGTTCTGAGGCTTCTTGCTTTTATTTGTTTATTTTTGAGCTACAAACATTTCTGTAGCAGAATCGCGTCAGAATGACAATAAAGCTACTTTCCTCTCCTGTATTTCCTGAGATTTTTTTTAAAGTACTTTTACTTAACTAATTATTTAAGCAAATACTTTAGTACTTTTACTGAAGTAATATTTTGACTAAGCTACTTTTACTTGTATTGGAGTAATATTTGACAAGGAGCATCTGTACTTTTACTCAAGTAGGGAAGTTGTGTACTCTGTCCACCTCTGCTGGTAAGAGAAACTGGAGGCCTAGAATCAAAACGTGTACAGATTTAAACAAGAACAGACTCCTGTTTCTGTGTCAGGTGCAAAATAAAGCCTATAACAAGTGTGTCATTTCAGCCAAGCTACTCTTCAGCCATCATAAAAGAAACAGAAGGTTGGTCTGGGTTAAGCACTGTTTGAACTGGATCAGGGAGTATCGGCTGAATATATCACAGTTTAAACCACTTCAATCGAATCACTGAGTGGCTGCAGAGGGCCCAAAGAAAAACCGACACACTAAATATATAGAGCCCAGTTGCACCACTGTGGTTTAATAATGATCAGGGGTTACTGATGCTTTTCTGGACTGGAAAACATTCAAAATCACAGGGAAAAAAATGGTATTCTCCTATCATGCAACTGTATGGCAACATCAACTAAATAAAAGTTTAAATCATTTAATTAGTCATATTTATTTCACTATTTCAAATGCAAATAATACTTTTGGTGTATGAATTATACTGTTTTTAAGTCTGTTAAAAGAGTCGTTAAACTACTAAATGATGGTGTATGAATCTGACACACTGAATTAACAGCTGCAGCCTCAAGCACAGTGCTGCAACAGCACATTGAGATGGACAGAAGAGTAAAGACAGGATCAAGACAGGACCAAATTTTGCTCGGTTTTGTCCACACGAGCACTGAAACAGATTCTAAGGATTGGCTCAGGACATCTCCAGTTGAAATATACTGGTAATGGAATCATTTTGCACACTGTCGCAGTGCTCACAAGATATTTAGCATCTTCCACATGAGCCAAGCCAGAGCAAGAAGTCATGTATAATGCACGTGGTGAAAGACTGCGTGGTACAACATGTCGTTAAGCTGTCTTGTTATCTCATCATCATCTGTGGACTGGAGTGGAAGCAGGTCTTTGATTTTTTTTAGTCAAAGTTAACTTGGGGTGCTTTGGCACGTAAAACCGGCAGAGCATTTCCAGGTTACAGTGCGTGTCTGAAAGAGGCTGTAGATGGAGAGAGAGCAGGGAGCGTTTGTTGATGCCGGTGTGTGTCGGTGCAGCGAGCCAGCTGACTGAAGCCTGGACGCATGCCACCATTTCCAAAAGCGGCGGTCTGCTGCTACTGGCAAACAGAAAGAGGGTTTTATCAGTCAGCATGTGAGCATATTCCTGCAGAACAGTGTCTGCGTTTCCTTGAAAGGTGAGTGGTGGTGAGCGTGTGTTTCGGCTACAGATTTCAGCTGCCTATTTTCAGCTGCCTATTTTCGGCTCTGTCTCTTTAGTGGTCTATATGGAAGACAGATAGTGCTCAACAGACATGAACCCTTGTCCTTCAATATCTGTTATTTATTATATGAATTAGTAGCTTGTAAGACAAACTTTCAACAGAATCAATGATTTTACAGTCAAATATGTAATTACAAGGGCTGAAAAAAATTCACGAATGAATTATCTAGTTGAGACAGGGAATCAATCATCTTCAATTTTGATAACCGATAAGTCTAATGATTTAAGTGATTAAGCAAAGACGGTTCCAGCTCCAAAATCTGAGCATTTTCTGTGTTTTATATGATTATAAACTGAATATCTTTGGGTTTTGGACTGTTAGTCGGACAATTTGAAGACATCAACTTAAGCTCTTTCAACTTCTGATGGGTAATTTTTGATTATTTTTTGACATAGATTTAGATTAAAACGCTCAAATCAAAAAATAATCATTAAATGCAGGCTTAAAGTTTCAGTGTACGCTCAATAAAATACATTTAGAAAAGACAAAATGTCTTTTTCTAGGACGTCTCAGCCTCTGCTGCGTCTCTAATCTTGCAAGAAATTTTGAATGACATCAGATATTTCAAAACCAAATCAAGTCTGTATTCTTTCCAAATAAAATACCTGTCCTCATGATATCCACATATAAGTGGCAGCTAACTGTAATATCTAGTTCTGCTTAGTTTTATTACACTTTAGTGTTGTCACGATACCAATATCTTTGTTTCGGTACCCATACCAATATGAATTTCGATACTTTTCGGTACTTTTCCTAAGGAAAAGTCCTTTTGGCTACAAACCTTTAGAACAATTAATTTGTAGGGGTGTAACGATACCAAAAAAATCGTGGTTCGAAAGTACCTCGGTACAGACGTCACGGTTTGGTTGCTCAAATGTTTCACCAAGTTGGTGTTGTCTCATATTGTCTCCCTTTGCGAGGCAGACTTTCTTTTGTCTTTTTTCGCGTGCGCCAGCTGCAAATGTTGATACAGGTGTTGTCATACACATCACTTGTGCAATCTGTGCTCCAATAGGAACAAGAAAGGCATTTGTGTGCATAAATGAGTAAAATAAATTAACTAAATTAATTAATTGAATCAATTTCAAAGTACCGGTATTTTCCAAATGCAGTATAGTACCGTTTGGAATACTCCAGTACCGCGGTACTATTTTAGTACCAGTATACCGTGCAACACTATTACACTTAATCTGATACAAGGTACTGCATTTCTTAAATGACCTCTGTGGTCCTCATCTGTTTCACAGGTACTTATTTTTATGATACCCTATATACCACTATGTCCATTTAATAGCAACAGTCCTAATGCCAACAAGATCAATCACTGATTACACTGTAGTGTTATCACCGACTTAAATATTTAATCATGTATTAGGCCCTATTAAATGGAATCTCCTCACAGTTAAATTTATATGAAGTACCTTTTTAATGCTTTCTGTAGTTCTGTTACAAAGGAGGCAATTCAACACAAGATGTATTTCTTTACAGCTCTGTGAAACTGCTGCAGCGTCTGGAAAAGTAACCTTTGCACTAATTCAACTAGTTAACCTAAACTTAAGAGGGTTTAGCATCATGTGTTCTGGTTGTGACTTCTAACAATAAGCTCATAAAGGCAGACTGTGTCGACAGCATCCTCCTTCCTGTTTGAGGAAATGTCGCCAGGTTGAAGACTCACGAAGAGTTGCTTCACCAGATAATAAAACAAAATGGTTCACCTGTTGACATCAGCTGCAACTGACGATTATTTTCATTGTCAATTAATCTGCCGATTAGTTTCTTAATAAATTAAATTAGTTGTCTGGTCTATAAAATGTCAGAAAATGTTGACAAATGGAAATCAGTTTCTTAACGCACAAGAAGACATCCTCAAATGTTTTGTTTTGTCCACAACTCAAAGACATTCAGTTTTTTAAGAGTAAAAAAAAAAAACAACAGAAAATATTCACATTCAAGAAGCTGGAATCAGAGAATTTTGACTTTAAAAATCACTCACAATCACTCCCCCAATTATTTGATTATTAGTTAGCAACTAAATTAACAGTTTTAAACAAATGATTAATGCTTGCAGTTATACTGTCAATTGGAGTTTTCTCTCGCCAACATGTTCTTCTGGCTTTTTGACGACAGCCTTCCCACCACGCTGGATAATGTTCAGCTGTGGCTGGTATGTTAATCTTTTCTGAGGTTAACAGGACACTTTCACTGATTTAACAGCCAACAAGATATGTAGGGACAGAGCTCTACATAATGGCTGGTGTAGAATAGAGTGATGTAACAGATGTGCAAATAGTAAACAGGCTTAACACCACTGCGCTCTAAAAAACAAAAAAACAAAACATTGCTTCTAAGAGCTTGCATCATGTATGAACAAGTTACGAAAGCTGCCTGTAGCTCAGCAAGTTTAAGTATCAAGTTCAAGATAGTAAAACTTAGTGTCACGTGTCAAACACACACCTCCAAGAGACAGAAAGGGAAGTGGAAAGGAAGACACATAAAATGAAAGACAATTTGACGGAATTTTCCACATTACATGAAACTCAAGTGTTACGGTATAAAAAATGTCTCTGCTGGAAGGCAGACGTGTTGATTAAAACTTTGATTCCTTATATAATAAAACTAGTTGACTTTATTGCATCAACCTTAAAAAATCCAGCATCAGACCTACTCTTATTCTTTCCATTCAATCATCCATAGGGCTGCGTTTTGAACCTCAGTACTACAAAGTAATCAATATACCTCCATCTCCAACTACTGTCAGGGCACTGTGACCTCTGACCTTTGACATCATTATCAGTGGCTGCTTGAACTGTAGGAACTGAAGCATGTTAGTAATTTAACTGTGAGTCAATAGCAAGAGAAAATAGCACATTTAGCTATAAGAATAAACAAATGGAAATTGATCATCTGTACTAGTTTCACTTCTAATTATAGGTGGGTGAGTAAAAAAGATAAATTCACCCTGCATTCATGTGGTGTCTGAATAATTTGTAAAATCAGTTCCTGACTGGTAAAATGAACACCCCCTAAAGCCAAAACAACAACACAGAAAGTCAGCAAAAATGTTCGTACACGAGTTACCAAGTTGACATATCATATGCAAAAACATGGCAGACAAATTTATTAGCATTAGTCAGGTAAAGTAATATTGTGGTAGCTTTTGGGAATGCACTGGTGCAGCAACGAGTCTGCGACAAAATCACTCTGTAATATAAAAGTACAACATGTCTTCTTTGTAGTGTCCATGTTTTTTCCTCGTGAACAAACCAAAGTCGGAAGAATGACCTCTCAACTTAGGAAACCAGATCTTCCGAGGAGCACATAAATGCAGCATCACTCAAGAACTGCGATGTCAAAAATCTAATGTTGATGGAACAAAAAAATTCAGAAGTCAATCGTGTGGCAGACGACTGAAAGATGCATCTGAATTCATGCAGTTTTTAAAAAAGAGCTGAGTACTAGCCTAACTGTCAGTTATGTTGGATATTGCATTTCAGTGGACAACGGACACAAGTGAACAGTTTGGCACACAGCGTATCAGAGTAGGAGCACAAAAATAGTGCCATCCTTTACTTTTATTGAGTCAATAATCAGTTTTGAAATGAGCATTGATTCTGAATCAAAATGTGACACCAATAATGAGATTCCAAAAGATCCCCACCCTTCTCCTCTAATGCTCCATCATGGTGTCCTGCTGCAGTATCTGGATGCAGTGCTCCTCTCAGTGAACACACACGTGCACAATGCCAGAGCTGAGTTTGCCAGGGTGCCTTTTCCTGCCAACAGTGTCTTATTCCTTCACACTCACATGGATTTAAAGAGAGTTACAGAGCTGTGTCCTGTCTGTGTGTAACAGCGTTCCTGTGCTGTGTTGGTATTCAGATCGAGGCGATTACCATGCCGTGGAATACTGATACCAGACAACAGCTCTGCTCTGCTGTCAGCGCTGCTCTCCACCAGCTGCCCGGTTGACTGAGTGATTAGCTCTCTGGTTATCATAGATCACTATAGATCTACACTCATGTGCAGAAACAGACTAAAGAGGCTGGTGAAGGAACAAAGTCCAAAATTATATTTGTGGTTTATCCGCCAATGGCTGGTAAACTGAAAAAAATTCCAGCCAAGATGATTTATCATCCACCCGTAAAACTGCATAAGATATGATGTCTTTAAAAACAACAAGCAGAGCCTATCTGACAAGTACCTGCAGCAAATCCTGCAGCTCGCTGTATTGGCTTTGCTGTGATTAAAAAAGCCAACACCAGGGCATCGGTGGCTTAGGATAGAGCAGGCTCCCCATGTACAAGGCTGTTGCCGCAGCGGCCTGGGTTCGACTCCAGCCTGTGGCCCTTGGCTGCATGTCATTCCCTCTCTCTCTCCCCCTTTCACACTTGACTTTCCTATCAAAGGCAAAACTGCCCAAAAATATCTTAAAAAAAAAAAAAAAAAGCCAACACCACACACTTGCAGACTGTCTTTGCAGTTAGCGTGAAATTCTCCTCTGTGGAGCACTAGCACCACTGGTACTAGTTGCATGCCACCACCAGTGTAAAGATGCAAAACAAAATGTAGTCGATCAGCTTGTGTGGTGCAGTGTCGAGGGTCGTAGTTAAGTAGGGCTGAAGTAGTGGCTAATTTTGGACCCTGTGAATGATGCAGCATTAAAACCCTGCCCTGAGTAACTGATAAACTCCTTGAATATAGCCTGTATCCTCCAGTGGTGTTAGCACTTTGTTGCAGTGAGTCTGTAGCAGTGAAGATCTGATGATGTTTTGCAGCTTGGGATGGCATTGCATTTAACTATCAGTGTTTTAACATATGCCTTATGTACTCATAGATTTTAGGACTGAAATCAATTCTGAAAACATGGTAAAATCCAGGTCTGAGGGCTGCACAAAAAGCCATTCCAGTCAGGCAGCCATAGGCCTATCTATACATACTCAGTTACGTTTGTGCTCACTAACACTGACTGTTAGGAGGCGCTAATAGTCCAGCTTTAACACTAAAAAGGTAAAGGGAGTGAAGACTCTGTTGTCTATTTCAGAGTACAAGTGGCCCCACCTGAAGCCTACAGCAATCTCATGACTCATCTACTGTAGGGAGTGTGTGTGTGTACGTGTGTGTACTTGTGTTCTCATCATATCCAAACAACTACACTGAAAATAACATGATCTTTCATCCAGCACAAACACCTAATGAGTGTCTATATGATGAAACATCCTGCTGTTAACATCCAGGTCTAATAGCTGTGAGAATTGCCACTCCAGTCTGTAAATCTATTTACTTTGACCTTACATCAACATCAGTTCATTATAAAGCCATGCTACTAGATAACTGAGGCAATAACAGACAATATCTAGATTACGGTATTATTCTGAAATATCTGCCGAGCAAAGGCTGTGTGAGGGTGGACACTCACCCTCTTGCAATTGGACACTCATGAAACCAGTATACCGCTGCAGCCATGTTAGCATGTTAACATGCAAACTTTAGTCTGTAACTCTTATGTGGTTGCCATGTTTGGAAGCATGTTGAAGACTAACAGATGGACAAACATTTCCACTCCTAGAGCCTACATGAGAGAGACACGCAAGTGTCTGATTTTCAGCAAAAGGCCTGTATTTTTCTCAACAAATCAAATTTAAATGAAAAACAACAATATGTAATTTGTCTAAATCATCTTGAAAGCAATCCATGTAACCTAACTCTAAACTACACTGTATAATTTACATTGATTTGTGGTGTTTCGGTTGTCCAAGTGCTTCACAAATAAAAGGTCACTTCTTGCGGTGACAACTTTACTGTAAAGCAGGTGCATTTTACAACAGTCTACTTTGCTAAGGGAAACAGGCATTCGATAGACGAGGGTGACATTTTGCAAACACTCGCGGTAGTTCAAGGCATGGCCTGTTGCTATTCTACAATGAATTATAAGTTAGGACAAATCAATACGGATCAAATATTTATTTTTTCCCCTGAAGGTTCAAAGAGTAGTTGGAATTTCAAATAAAACTCGACAGGTTCTGCAGCACATAGCATCACTGACCAAGAAATTATTTTCCATTCAGCTCAAATTATGCAAACATTCCTCACGCTACTTTTATATTTTACTGCCTTGATGACATTTAAAGATGAAGAAGATATAAACATCTGATATGGACCATAATTTATTTAAATTGCACTTATTCCAATCACAGATGAATTAATATTTTCAGGGGTTTAATAAAAGCAGGCAGCAACTGATGTTCTTATTATCAGCCACATCTTTTTCTAAATGTAGATTTAAAACAGTTTCCTAACGAGCAACAGCCAGAGCTAAATACAAAACATAACTGACCAGAGAATCCTTATGAAATAGAAATATAAAATGACAGTGTCTCGAGGGATATTCCCTTTGTGGCGCCCAGCACAGGCTGCTACTTGCTGACAGGTATTTACACCTGTTCAAACCATGAGGGTCTGATAAGACTTCTTTAACCATTCATTCAGGCATACTGTAATTTAAGTCTGGGTTTCCCCTGCATTCTTTTCACCTCTCAACTCCAAACCCTCCACAGAGGGTCGACCAAATGTGACACTGGCCGGCAAAACAGTGCTGCAGACCCTGATGCGAGGTATTACACTGGGCATATAGGCCGCCAGCAGGGAAACAAGCAGGGCGAGAGAAGACAAATTTAGCACCAACGTCGTTTCACACAGAGCTGCAACACTGATGCAGCAGAATGTACACTGGCTAGCAGGGTATTCATGAAGCAGGATGCAGGACAATTCAACATTTTACCTTCCCACTATCAGACGCTCGCCTGCTAATATAAATCAACGCAGGAGCCATACACTTTACAAAACCAGAATCTGACTAGCAGCTTGAATTAAGTGATATTCTGTTTATTTTTTTCCTGTAACATTTGCTAAACCCCTGTTGTAGCTTGTAAAGAGATCAGTGTCATGGCTCCATGGTTCTGACGTCACAACCATGTCCTCCAGAACGATACACGGGTTAAGATTCAGTGAACACACTCACCAGCTGGATGAATGAATGACTGGATAACTTCAAGTGATACAGCTGTATTACAGAGATCTCCACAGTGAGTTCTAAATCTGGTTTAATCTGCTATGTATCTGCCTGAGCACACCACCAACTGACTGACTGACGTGCTGTTCAGAGGTTTCGAAGCGGCTCTCCTGACAGGCTGGCTGGGTTAATGACAGCTACTGACAGCTACACAACTGCCCTGTCTCATGTACAAAGCAACAGGGATGCTTCTTAGGAAGCATTTCAAGTTGTTTTCACAGTTGTTTGCAATGCAAGCTCTTATTTTCTGCCTTTTACTGTGGTTTTGAAAAAAAATTCCCTCAATCAGAGACAATTTATTGGGAGACATTAAAAGTAATCTTAACAAGAGACATGTTATCAAACTGGTAATTACAGGAGGAGCACAGGTGAATATATAAATGATGTCTCAGGTCCATTAAGTGTGCTAATCAGTCATGCTAGTTGGTCTTTATGCAGAACTTCACCGCCTTGGAACTGGTAATCCTACATGGGACGCAGCGTTTACTGGTGCTGTTAAATCCACCTGTTGTTTTCCCACTATTGTACGTTTAAGTAAAAAAAAAAAAAAGGTCTTGTTAGGTCTGGATAATATTTAAAATGTTTTAATACTACAGCTGTTGTTGAAAAATATTAACATGTTTCCTCACCTTTTTTCCTTTAAACAAAGAAAGCTTTAAAATGTTCAGTATGAATCTGGTGTCATTCTATACTAGCTTTGTCATGGTGCTGGAATTTTTAACTTCAATACAATACCTCAAAAAAATTTGACTATCAATATCATTTTTGATACCACAGGGAAAACTGACACTGACTGCATAAAATTTATTTATTTTTAAATAACAAGATAAATATAACATATATAACATATTATCTAACATATAACAACATATTATATAATATATTCTTAGTTAGTAGCAGAGAACAGCAGACTGACTTTAGTAAACACTTACAATAAAAAGAGGGTGAAAAAACACAGCTGATACCAGGCCAGTGTGTCAATACTGCAGAAAATGAGTACTGAAACTGTTTCAAATATTCAGAGACAATGAGTATCAATAAATTGATATTCTGACAACACTTTTCTATACTTCTCTTGTTGTCAACAAATCCACAAAAAGACCAAATCCGACAATGTGTTAGCCCTTCTCTAAAATCTATGACTTCACTGCTCAAGCTGTGGCATTCAGCTCCAAGCCCACTGGTTCCTACTGAAGACGTAAATCTTTAAAAACAGCTCGGAAATATATAGTTACATTATTTGAATAAGCTAAGTAATTTCCTAAAAAGAGCTGCGGTCTCATTTATAAAACAATGCTTAGGATTCATACTAAAAATGTACATATGAACAAAAGCCAAAAATTGTGTGTGTCAAAAAATATCTGACAATTTCTGGCTTCAACCTCACTATCTGCGTCCTAATCTTCCCGTCTCCAAAATGTTTGTAAGCATCAAGTCTGTTTTTATACATCACAACTTCTGCTTGGGAAATGGCGTACGCCTCTTACAGGCCTAGTTTTGTGCGTACGCAATGTTTATAAATGAGACCGCTGATCACTGTAGTTTTATACCAAACATGGGGACTCCTTCAGGCAGTGTATCAATACAAATTTGGCAATATCAAAGCAGGAATACTTTCTCTGTCTCAGCACTGAGATGTTGAAACTTAGGACTGTGAAAAACAACTTACAATCAACATTTTGGGCCATTAGCATGGTTATATATATTCTATCTTGTTTTCATGGAATGTAAACAAGCTTCAGCTGGGCTTCACATAGTTTCTGTTGCAGAAATAATAAAACAGAAGAACTATACATGGAAAATATCTGGTGATGGTCTCTTGTTAGCAAAAACTGTCAGAGTCCTGTCGTCCTATCTGTAATTAAATTTTAATCTAGGGAAAGTTTCTCAAAGTTATGCTGAAAGGAAGAAGTAAGAGACCATCTGTCTGACTGAGAAACTGTCTGACTGCTCCTCCGGTTGGACTGCAGCCTGTCTGATTGGCTGGATCTCAGCTCCTCTAGCACAGTAGTTCCCAAACGGAGGTCCCAGGACCTCCAGGGTTAAAAAGAGAAGCAGCTGGGTCTGATCTGACCTTCCCCACGATAGCTGCTGCCTGAATAAGAACACACTTCATTATTTCCTCTAAGAGCCCTTCAGATATTCATCCCACCAGCTGCGCTCATGTCAATTAGTTCATCCTTCCTTCACAGTAGTCGGTGTCAAGGCAACGGTCCCAGAGGGAGGCCATGACATCAGCAAGCTACAGTACATAACATGTAATCACAGTGTTACAGGTCTCAATCTTTAATCACATTTCATTCTGGCTGCAAGACAATAAAACTGACCAGACATGAAAGACATGATGGGATTTTTCCAGCAGCTCCTGCAGAGTCTGAGAAGTGAGTGTGTTTTAGTGATCTAAGTAAGAGATCTTTGTGGGATTTCTTATAGTCTTACAGGAAGAGTCGCCCCTGCTCTGATGTACAGAATGATCACATCAATAATAAAGCAATCTGCTGGATCATTGAGCCGACTGATTGGTTCATCAATCACAGGATGCAACCAGTCACACCTGTTTCTCTCCAGTGCGCACTTATCACACTAAGACTAGATGGAGGTGAAAACTGCTGAGCACAAAAACCATCCGGAAGTGTCAATATGTGCAATCAGACATATGTTAAAGCAGTTCTCATTGACATTTTGTCTTTGTCGAATATTGTGTTAAATCACCACGCTCTCAGTCACGCAACAGAACAAGCCAGGTGAAAGCAACAAACTCTGTTTCAAAGTGATATTCCAGCAAAGTGAAACTGCCGGCTGGTTTTTGAACAAACTGCAGAATCATGTGACAAGCAACATTCTTACTACAAGAGGAACCTACGGTTATGAGGTATTGGTTAGGCAAGCCAGGTCTATGTGCTAAATGCTGTGAGAAGAGAATACTAAGCTACTGCCATTTAACAGTATATCCACATCTCTGAAAGTGATATACATAAAAATAACCTGATATAGATCAAAAATGTCCAACATCTGAAGGACTGACGTTTCTGGACTGATGTATGATGAAGCAAAAAGCTGCCAAATGTCAGTATGTTTGGAGATAGTTCACCTTTTTATTTTCCCCAACAACACAAGAGACATACTCTTATGTTAGCATGTAACTGGAGCACAGCTCAAATGTGAGTTCTTGCAGACCTAGCTTAATTTTACATTTTCATATAATAAAATTGTTCTTTTTTTTATCAGCAGTTCAAATGTGATCATTATTGTTTTGTTATTTTCAATGAGTCACTCTACCTTTATTTTATTATTATTAGGGCTTCCCCCTGAAAGCCAGAAATTACAATCATCAGTCAGTCTCCAGATTTTGCTGCTGAGTGAGTGCTCCCTGCTTTTACCCTGTTCTTTGGCACAGGCCACTGCGGACTCATCTTCTGCTCCTGCTTACAAGTGGTGAATTAAAAGCTCACAGCAACCTAATACAATACAGTCTCTGGCTTTTGTTTGACATCTAGTGGCTGCAAAAAAAAAGTAACACACTTTCGATCCATCGTTAGCATTGTTGGCTTGTTTACTACATTACGTGAATGTCACCATCACACTTAACATCCTGCTGAACCCTGTTCAAACTCTCAAAGGACAAAAAATGAGCAAATAGTCAAATATTCATGTCACGCCCAAATCTGATTCGACATAATTGAGTCAGATATAGCCCTTGTAATTATTGTGAGGGGTGGAAACGACAGGACAGGAACAAGTAAATGAGATGCATGTGAACTAGGGATGTTGAAGTCTATGGTTGGTAACTTAAAGGGCCAGTGTGTAGAATTTGTGGTGATATATTGGCAGAAATTGAATATAATAAATAATATTCATAACTACGCGTTCAACCCAAAGCTAAGAATCATGTTTTCATTACCTTAACACGATACATTATATCTACATACGGAGCAGGTCCTCTTCAACAGAGTCCACCATGTTGTTCTACAGTAGCCCAGAACGGACAAGTTTCAGTTGCTTGCAATCTGCAACCTCACTGCCAGATGCCACTAACCCTTTATTTAAATGTGCCAATTAATTTAGAATATGTTAAATGTGGTTTGATCTAGTGCTGCACGATTAATCTAATCGCAATCGCGATGTCAGGCTGTGCGATTACATAACCGCATAAAAGGCTGTGATTTGTGATTTAATGTAAATAAATGTTAATGTGTGCCTGTGAACGTGACTGCCTCTCCTGTAGTGTGTGGACTTTGTTGACATCACGCCCACAAGCTATCCTGGTGCGTGCAGCCGGCGTGCAGCAGTGACCAACACAAACGCTGAAGAAGATGGCGATACTTTGGATTCAGGTACTGCGACGCTGAACAGAAAGACGTGCTGTGTAAGCGCGTTGTGCTATGGCATGCTGGAATTTGTCATTTACGTGACAACGCCTGAACGCAACATATGCTCGCTCAGCTGTGTGTACAGTGCCATGCTGCGCTGCTGTGTGAGCAGTGTATTTGACTGTGCTCAGTCTGTTAATGGTTATCAACACACTGTCTAAAAAAATAACTATGTCAGGTCAGGGCGGGAAACACTGAATAAAGCAAGAAGACTAATGATACCATTTATGTGTTATATTGTAATTGTAAACGCAATCGCAAATCGCGATATTGTCCACTCAAATCGCAATCGCACATTTTTATGAAGTCGTGCAGCACTAGTTTGATCTGCCCACGTTGTAACTGTTTCACATCTCAAATAAGTCCAAAAACAGATGTTGCAGAAGAGGGATCTCAAGTTTTTGAGCCAACAGAGTTCCTATTGTACATCCATTCAACACTTGTGAAGTCTCTTATGTCACCAGCCTTCAGCACTGCAAGTTATTCAGAACCAATCCAGGTCCATTAGCCTCTGGTGATAATGACAAGCTGACAAGTAATTGATCCTCTTTGAATCCTAAGTGCCAATAGAATCAGTGTATGCTGGTCAATCCATGTGTTTGTGTATTATCCCTGAAGAGAGGAAAGGATGACGCTGCTGGTGTCAGTATAAATAGCTTATGCTGTGCGCACACACACATACACACAAAACACACACAGGGTATTTCAAAGTCCCTGCATGCAACATAGTTGGATAATCCCGTGGCTGTCTCAGCCTGTTCAACCTGTTCTACAGAGAAACTACAGACACACTGAAGCCACACAACGACAGATGCTACAATGTGCAGATCTGATCTGTCCGCTTTAGATCTCAGACCTGTGGATTTTTTAAAAATTACAGGTTGGTTTCGCAGACAAGAATTAAGTCTGGTCCTAAATGGAACTAAGGACATTTCTCAATGGATATCTGCATAAAATATTATTTAGTCTGGGACTTAGTGTGACCCCATCTGGAAAATGAGCTCTGAAGCTGCTACTGCTTTTACTGTTTTATTCATTCATGTGCATAAATGAGCAGGAAAATAACTGTTTAAGTCTTCAACACTCGGAAAACTGATGAACTTTTCTCATAACCAATTAATGGTTTTAGTCATTTATGAATCAAAAATGCTCAACTTACTGTTTGATATGCTTTGGTTTTATCGATTTAGCTTATTCTTCTCCTCACACAACAGTGAGGATAAATAGAGTGTGGCTAATATGTTACCTGTTGATTATCCAAAAATGCCAAATTTGTTTTCAAGTTATTTGTGGAAATTAATTGGTGCAGATGAGGAAGACATGTTTTGCAAATCAGGACACAGAACAAATAAGAAATCAAATTGGAGCGAAATGCCCAACATCAAATGCACTGTATTTTGTGTAATTTGCAATTTACAGACAACACAATGATTTTAGAACAGCTCCTATTTCTTATGACATATATCCTCACCTTCACAGTTGTTGAAGGTGAGGGGAAACAGAAAACAGCAGCTAGGATCATAACTTAAACAGGTTCTGAAAGGCTCCAGGTAAGGAGAGTTCCAGTATACCTTGACATGGTTCAGAGGGGTCAAGTATTTGTTGTATTGCATTCATTCCGGTTCATACTGCACAGTTACAGGCAGAATGTGCACACCGACGTCTCCCAGATAGCTTGTCAATTGGGCAGGGTTCCTATTGACAGATATTTTTTGGGAAGAGGGCTAGAACTGATTAAGACTTTGTTTTGTTATGCTTTTTTCAGCTTTCCTAGCATGACAAAAAGCATCAATGTCTTTCTACCCCTAATCCCTTGAGTTTTGGGAACATTTCCTGTGCTCATTTGGGATTATGCATTACCCTCCAAGCACAGTGTTAGATACGTCAACAGGAGGAAACACTCCAGAGCATGAGGTTTCCCTCCAAACATGCTTGATATGAACGCACCCTTAAACAAACTGGATCTGTTCAGGCCTGAACAGAGTTCACGCTCGGGAGGAGGTCTTGCTTCAGAGTGTCATTATATAAAAGGGCACATTTGTGTTTACAGCAATAGAACTATGTATGAGAATCATTCTGAGGTGGCAATTTTTACAGATAAGGTCAGCGAGGCTATTGCAGAGGCTTGCCTGCTGGAGAATTTTGGACAATGTGTCTCCACTAGTCAATTATGAGTTTTCTTCAAAACACAAAACCTATCTGTTTAACAAAGGAAAGTCACATCTGTGGGAAAAATGCGGTATTAAATGTCATCTTAGTGATCATCGTCATCTTACCTTGCCAGTCTTGTGGTCGAACCAAACCAAGGCATGATTTCTGGACAACACCTTGCAGTCAAAGGTGGCATTGTTCTGGGCCGGCCGACACCGAGCCACCGACCTGCCGATCTTGACTGGCTCATCCAGGTACACATGCCGCTCCTGGAATGGGTGTGAGTTGGGTCGGCAGGCGAACACGGCCAGCGCTGAAGGCATTGATTTTGGCTTAAGAGTGTTACTCCAACCAGACACGAGGGACAGGTTTTCTTGATCCAGAGTGGCAGTTCTGTTGCAATCCCCAATGAATAATCTACAATATCTGTGGCCTATATGTAGGCAGAACTGTTAGTCCTCTGAGTTCCTAGGCACTAACTAATAAACATTGTCCACTGTGCACAGCCCAGGCTGCACCGCTTTCCCACTTCGAATCAACAAGACTCTCCTGTGTTTGGAACAAACGAAAATAAAAAACAAACCAACAGGTATAAAAAAGACAAGACATTCCCCTCACTGACTGTCCACCAAAGCTACATAACGATTCTTATGTGACAGCAGGCACTATGTACAGACCAGGGTGCCATGTGTCAAGACATACATGACTGAGTATAACACTGACAGCCTGGAAAACAGCCTCCCACGTCCATCAAACTATTCCAGCACTGAAGCAGGCGAGGGAAGCCAGTCAGGCACCACAGACTGGATGGTTAGTCCTCCCAAGATAGCAACAGCTCACACCAATACTTGTGACCACTGATTGAATGAGTGACCAATCCAGGAAACAACCTATCGAATGTATACAGGGTCAATTAATAATATTATTGCGCGCTTTCTAGCAGTGTTAAGTCTTGTCTTGCAGCGAGCTAACAAGGGGCACACACCCCAATGTGCAACACGCCAGTCGATTCACGCACGTTTGGCGTTAAGTACATGTGTCATCTGAAATATATTCACCATTTACAGCCATAATCTAAGTGACACTGTTGCCCTGATACAGGGAAGCTTAGCTAGCTACCTAACGTTACCACTCCCTCCACAGAACACCTATAAAGGTCGCTAACGACACCTAGCAAGACTGAACGCCAAAAACACCCCTGAGTTATTAAACATTAACGGCCAATTAGGCCAACTAATGCAGTTCAGTCTCCGCTCTTAGTCTGAATTAGTTAGTGCAGGGGCTTCAAAACACTCAGCCGGGATGAACCGGGGATTAGCAGGTCTTCTTGTGCAACTAAAATGCTAATTGGCTAGCTCGCTAGTGGACAGGCAGAGCGCTAACTCTCGGCCAACGTTTTCTGGCGTTGTACCAGCAAAGCTAGGCTAGGCTAGGCTAGGCTAGGCTAATGAGTGCTGACAAACTTATCAACCCGGTCCTGAAATGTTTTCTCCCCACCCCACTCAACCAGTTCGCTTACCGGGTGGAGGCGAAGTGCCATCCCTGTCTCCTGGAGCAAATAAAAGCAGCAAGCTAGCTCGCCTTTTGGCTACAACGGAGCCCTGCAAGCGAACGTTAGCATGGAGGTGGTGAGCTACCGAGCAGCTAGCCGGGCTAACTGACAGTCAGACGCGGAAAAATCAGGGGAGTTTCTTGACTGCGGGTCCTCACGCATCACACCAGCCCGATTATCTTCCAGGAAAAAACCTCCGTAAAGCCACAAGTTGCGCTGCCGTCGTCTGTCTCAGTCCAGGCGGCGTTTGCCGAGGCGGTTATGAGTTAAAGCCGTCGCCTTCCTACAGTTTTCTGGAAGGAATCTAGAAGAAGTTGTCCTCCTCCGCAAGTCCAAGCCGCCATACTGTAACTAGAGAGCAGACAGGCGGGGTGCGTTCACGGCCCGAGTCACTTCAACTCCACTCACCGCTGAGCTCATTAAATGAGTTGACTCTGTAAACCTAGTCTTAATTTCGGATTAAAATATATTCATATATTAATTTGGTTTAAAAGGACACTATGGAAGCTGATTTCTGCCAGGAAAAAAGGCACCACCATGATCAGCCACACATTGTCAATCACATCAAAACAACGTATTTGATTACAGATTATAATTTACAGTTTTTAATTTTCTTAATGTACATATCATCTGTCATTGTCAATGTAAACCCGACACACTGTATACTGATATATACATGCACATATTGTAAATAATAATCCAGTAAACGTATATTCATTCAGTATTTATTTCTTTGCACTATTTATGTATTTTAATAGCTGACTTGTGCATACACATTATATTTTTATTGTTGGTCATTAGTGACTTGCATATATATTTATATAATACGCATATAAACACCCATTTTTTCCACATACCATTGTACATAATAGTCCAGTCTATCACTTGCCTTTATTTGTTTAGCTTTGTTGTCCTTATTCAGAGCTGTTAGGTCAATTTCTGTGTACATAGGCTACAGAGCAATGCAAAGAAAACAAATCCTTGCATGTGTACACATACTTGGCCAGTGAAGCTGATTCTGATTGTTCACATCATGAGTCATATTTCTGACTCACAATATCAAGATTTTCAGACATTCACTCAAAATGATTACTCATTACTTATTACTTACTTGGACTCTCCTTAGAGCTACGAAAATGTAAGGTTTGTTTAAACATATTTGAACTATTTAGATGTCAAAGCAATACTATGATATAACAGGAATAGTATTGTTTTTTGTTAGAAATACATTTATTTTCTCGCAGCCTAAACCTGACTCAAGTGATTTCAATACTAGGTTTTAATAAAACGAGGCTTTTCATCCTGTTGGGTTTTTTTTTTTGTTTGTTTTTTTATGGTAAATAAAATAAAATAAAACAGAATAAAATAAAGTAATTAAATGTGTATTCTAGAGGTTTTCTCACTGGGACTCCATGATGCTGTGATTTCGGTTGTATTCGACAGGAACTCACAAAACTCAGGGAGTGTACCTTTGAACTGGTTTTATATCTTAAATACCTGTTGTGTGTGTTACAGTACTTTTTCGTACTCCTAAGTATAAGCTCATACTACTGTAACTTTCCAGCATCACGTATGGTAAAATAATAATAAGAAGAGCACCAAATGACAATATTTTACAGTTTAATCTTAAGGTTTTATCCAGGTGACTTGATTTACGGCGTGGGACAGCAGGGTGGGGTGGGGTGACATGTGAGGGGATCAAATTCTGCTTATGGCTCCAGAAATGTCCCTGCTGTGTTCTGGTGGAACGACAGCTGAGACCAAATCAATGCTGGATGAGACAGTAGGGGAGTTAAGTATGGGAGGATAAGACACCACAAGGCATCACTGCTGCTCATGTTGGTTTCCTTCAGTGCTTATTGAACAGGAGATAAAACGGAAAATGTCATAATTAATTGTTAGTGTTTCCAGTGTTTGTGCATCTAATACGAGCCTGACCTCAACCTTTGTTTGGGCACAGATGAACCAAAGTTCGTAAAGTGAGTTTACCTTGTGTGAGAACATTTTGTTTCACAATTTATGTGATGAAAAAATAAGATTAAATAAGAAGATTTTTTGCAGCATAAATAAAAAATAATCATTGAAGCTTCAAACAACTGAACTGGGGGTCTAGTCGAAATACATAACCTCAGATATAAAAATATACCACAGGATTATACAGAAGTGTGGATCCAAGTGACTTGAACCCATTGAAAATAATTAACTGTTTAACACCTAATTTTTCTTGAAATTACAGGGAGATAAAATGGTTTTTTTCGTAAGCTGGAAATTCGACCTCCCTCCCTCTTAAAGACACTGGATCAATAAATAAACATCATACAGAGGAGAGCTTCAATGTAAGGACAAGACCCACAGTGTTTAGGAAGATCTGGGGAGATTTCATTCATCTCGGCACTGGTGTGATGGCTGATAATTAACTGCTGTTTTATTTTAAACTAAACGTATTTTTATTTTACATCCTAGTATATATTTAAACCTATACTTCATGATTTAGAGGGTTGATAAGTGCAACTAGACAAACCAAATGCAGGGATTTGGTGGGAGTGAGTTGGGTTGCTTGTGTTTTTGTGCTGCTATCAGGATTTTAAAGGAGTGTGCATTGTACAAATTCTCTTGTACATTACTGTTTTCTCTTTTTCTTTGCTCTTATGTTGTTTTGCATATTTTGTTTATTGTTGAAGAATGTGAAATACTGGGTGGGAAGTGTGCTCTGCCTGTGCACTGAATATAAAAGAAAGAATTACAAAATAAGTCACTGATTGATGATTACATTACAATTCAGACTCATATTAAAGTTTTTCTTTTTTTGATTTGAGTTTTAGGATTCAGATGATTGTTTTAACGCCACCATTGGAAAAACTGCTCCCACAGTCTTTGCAGACACTATCTGAAACGTTTTCGTGCTTTTTCCCATTTATGTAAAGCACAGACTTAAATGCAAAACAAAGATTGGGTGAATATTGCCTTCAAAATAAACAAAATTATTTATAGTGGCATTTACACTTTTACATTTTTAAGACCTGCACATTGTCCCAAATGTGAAGCTATAGTAGACAGTACATTTAGCTTTGCATAGATGACTGGAAACCAGAGGAGACAGCTAGCATGGCTCTATTCAACGGTCAGAAAACGCGACCACCAGTGCCTCTAAAAGTCACAAATTAACACATTATATCAGTGGTGTTGTGCAACTAGCTATGGTATATCATCTTGTATCATCATATCATTAAATAGAGACTCGACACTGGACAACTTTGTCATTACATATCTGATAAAAAAATACACAAGAAAATAAGAAAATGTTCATTCAATACATAGTTTATGTAAATATGTACATAATTTGTCATAGATTGCTACCAGCAATTTTACAAAAGAAAAGAAAACCATGGCAGAGATGGATTTGTCTTTTTGAGTGCATCTACAGCAAATGGCGTTCATTTATTACCGCAAGGCGAATGTCTTTCATGATAAACTAAATAATTTACAGAGGTTAGATTTCTCACTACTGCACTTGCCTTCTCTATTTACACCTCTGTGTTATGTCTCATTTGCTTAATCAATACAAAAAGCAAAGTAAACTTGCCTCCATTAGTTTCCTTGCCAGCCTAGTAATGACAAGACTTTTGGAAGTTGCTACTTTAGATGCCATAACTACTGCACATATTACAGTTTTGGGTTATTTTTCTTACTGTGTTACTGTGTCTTAGTTACTGTGTTATTTATGAACAGCTGCATTATTTATAATTAAGTAGTAAATGGATTTAGCATCATTGAGTTACAGGTAAATTATTTAGTCATTGTCATGTGTAGTACTTTGTAAATTGTTTCATTCGTATTTTCATGTGTGGTGTTTAAGTGGAGTCATTGTGTTCTCTTGGTTATGCGCTCATTGGTTCCTACCTGCCCTTGTTTGTGGTGACATGTATGAATGATACGCAAGAGAGAGTTGAATACCTTGTGCTTAACAGTGAAGGCAAGTTGCTGTGCCCCTAAGTTGGGATTTGTTAGTACTGTCTTGCTGTGTTGGTAAAAATTAAATGAAAAGGAAGACACAAATGTTGTAACCCTTATTAGCCACAGCCTGGAAGAACTGGGGAACACCAACAATCAAGAAAAGAGTGTTAAAGTAGCCCAAGATCCTCGAAAAATTCCAGCAAGATCCAGTGTTCAAGTGATCATTTTAACCCAATCATTAGCACTGCCTTATCCTACCAAGTGCTTTGTATACCTTAACCTAACCAGACCTTAACGACTTCGTTGTCACATCATAAAACATATAGGATTGTGGACTGAACCAGGTTAATTTCCCCGTTTCCAGTCTGTGTTGATGCTGCCTGTAGCTTCACATTCACCTTGCACACATGATAGTAACATCAAGCCTCTCATCAAGGTGTACTCTACTACATTCCTTCCTCTTTGCCGCGTCCCTTCTACTGTATGACATTCACGATTATGCTGCCATAGTTTGGTGTAATATAATCAGAATGTACGTGACAACAAGATCCTTTAACATCTGAGGTTGCACATACGAGCATGAACTCCTGCAGGAGGTCTGGGCAGGTGTGAGAGGCCTGAGGGTCGATGCGGGGGATCAGACTGATTATCAGTCTGTTCCAAATATACCACAGTGAAGGACGGGACAAGGGCTGAGAGACAAACACAGACTGCCAAGATCAACTGGAGGTGTAAGTGTATCAGACCATAACAGAGTCAGAGTGTTGGCTGGTTCACTTTGTGTCAGGATTACAACAAGTCGTCCTGGTCCTGGTGCTGGTCATGTCAGGGTCATGGTATAGATCCTGGATCTATAGCCCCTGCAGCCATGCCCAGGCCTCCTGCAGAGCGAGCATGGGACCAGCTGTCACTGTGCTGACAGTCTGACTATTATTTAAGATTTAACAGCATCTTACTGTGTTTAGCTTCTTAGCCCGGTCTGACATCACAGCGCCCAGTTATACAGAGGCTGAGTGTTGGTAACAAGCACATCACTTATAGATGAACTCCATTCAAAACTTTATAAAGACTCATTTTTATAAATGCCGTGGTTTGTTTTATCCTGTTTTCTAACCTCTTTGTGAAATTGTTTAATCTAATATAGATTAATTTATTTTATCTTATCTTATCCATGCATTGATGAGTGTGCACATTATGTTTGTACTGTATGCTCAATTTTATTTTGTCATTTCAACCATAAATAGAATATAATTCACTTAGAGTCAGGGTATAAAAACCATCAAAACATTAAAACCATACAGAACATATAGTATATAAAAACAGGATTAGTTTAGTATAAGTTAGTGTTATATTTACCATTAGTATATTGCAATGCAGACAATCTGATTACCTAGTAAAGTGGATTTCTGTCACAACTCAGGTCAACAGTGGGTGCACCCCTTCCCTGGGTGAGGACCCCCACTCTGTTTCATCCATCTGTTTGCTCAGTGATTGAGCTATTAAAGGATTTAGATAAAGCTGATTTACTGCCTTGGTCCTGACTTGAGGGTTGAGCGGTAATTGAAGAAGTAATTCATTTAATTATTTGGGCCAGTGAGGAAAGGAAAGCAACTTTGCAATAACTACAAATATCTGAAGAACAACATATCTTAAAAAGGCTGCAGAAATGTCATTGATGGTTTCACAATTTCTTATTAAGTGTAGTTGGACAAAACGTCAACTTGCTGGCTTTATCTAGTCCAACTGAATATCATAGTCTTACATCAACATATCATAATTTGACTTATTTTATAACGTTGACTTAAAAAGTAGTAATGTTATTTACAATCTCATAATTATTTGACTTGTCTCACTGGCACAACACTGACATATTGTTATATATTATACTATATTTATATTATATTGTATCATATCATGCCCATACTATACTGTTTTTATACTTGATCCTTTATTCCATTCACCCCAATATTATATTGCTGTACTATACTGAATATAATGTAATATAATATATAACTACTTTTCACCTTAAATATTTCATACCTCAAATACAAATAGAACGATAATAAAAAAGCCAGGGGTATATGAATCACACAGATATGAATTGTCTTGCCTCTTTGTTAGTTAAAGTAGAACGTAATTTCAAATATTGCTCAGCTTCCTTCAGGAAACAGTAAAATCATTTTATTGATAAATTTACATTCATGAATTTTAAAAAGGGCCTCTTATTTAAAAAAGAAAAGGTTTGAAGAAACCAGACACCACATTTTTAAGTCGTTTTTCACAGTCTTTATAGATATATAATCAATGAAAAATCTGTAGAGGTCTTGTCAGAATTTCTTAGTTCGAGGGGAAAATAAGCCAAATAGGCGTTAAAATGTTTCTGAATATCCATCACAGAAAGAGCAGTTTGTGTTGATGTCTTTTAAAAAAAATATCTCTATGTAGTATTTGGATTTACAGAGTTGTCTTTCAAACTCTTGACTTGAACGCATCTCAGTGCCAGGGACGGTCTTACGTGATGACGTTGCACGTTTGATCACCAGGACGTATACGTACGCTCCTGCTGCTATGCTAGCTGCTAACTGAGTGGCTACTTTCTGCAGCTCAGTTTGCCTACTGCTGTTTTCACCTGAGGGGAAACATACTCGAAATACCGGCCAACTTGTCGGGAGGACCGTTAACATTATCCGGAGCGTCTGAGTGTCCGTGTCGGGGCCGTCGCAATGGCTCTGCAAGGCCCGGAGGAGCTGGGGGAGCAGGTCGAAGAGCCGGAGGATCTGGACGACCAGGATGCTAGTAGCATCTCTCCGGCCGAGGAAATCACTCTGCCTCCCGGGCCCGGAGGCGACGAGGAGCCGGAGGAGGCTCTCCTGCTGCCCTGGGACCGCTTCTCCGCCTGGCTGCACTGCATCTGTGTGGTCGGCTTCGACCTGGAGCTGGGACAGGCGGTGGAGGTGAGGCTTAACGATCCGCCGGGGACAGCTGGGTCATGTAAACTCCTCCACACTGAAGCTAAAAATGCCTAAGTTAGCGTTTGTGGGAGGCTCCGACTATTTCCTGAAGCGGAGCACACAGCTCTCTCCATGAAGCTGTTTGCTACCTCTCTTGTTTAGTTATTCTTCAGTCTAACAGTGCTGACATGTGAACACACAAATGTAAAGATTGTGGAAGAACATTTTTACTGTGGGATAAAGATCTCATTACCTGCTGAAACAGTTTATCGTAGACAAGGTGAATTGTATGATTCCTCTCAGGAGTTAGTCTGTTCCAACAGCAGCAGCTCAGCTACTACATGGTTTATTTTGCTGAAACTCTTCCTCCTACAGACACAAACATTCAACTTTTTAGGCCTTAAACTTGAGGGTTGAGTAAGGCATCTCTGAGGAAGAGATTTTGTTCTCACTAGAACAAGCACCCGTTGTCCCCACAGATGTTTGGTATGCAGTAGTAAAACAACACATTGCATGTGCTAACAGGGTTATAAACAGTGATGTGGGTTCAGTCTTTCTGTTTCACTTTCTCTCAGGATCTAAACAACACAAAGGCAGTGGAACATGCTTTTATTTTGTATAAGATTATTTGTTTTTCTGATACACTGAGTAGGTACAGTACTTTTGGGAATGCACCAGTCTGTACAAAGAATGTGCAGGCAGACAATTTTAGCTAAAATTTGGGATGGGAATCACTTGATTCCCCATGATATTAATGTGATAATTAAGTTGCGATACAATAATATTGCGATAAAATATATTGCGTTTTATTGCCTTTTTTTCAGTTGTGTCCTCAAAGGAAAAGTTTGTCAACGCCTGTATTATCTAATAAGATTAAGTTTTCAGTCTGTTTATGTCACAATGCCCATGACAAGCTTAATAATAATCATAATAATAATAATATCTGCTGTAGGGTTGTCTTTGTTTTCCAGTTGGCTGTGAGACAGATCACTACAGCTCATGTCAGGACAGAGAGAATAGTTTGCAATCTTGAAGTAGTTATAAAGAATAATTAATGCATGGCACACAGTGTATGAGGTCTGGGTTTTTACAACATCATTTCTTAGTTTCTGCCATGATGTCTGAACTGAGAATACAGAGCTAACCTCCTCTTATAGCTAGCGGGTGGTGTGGACGTTGACAATTTAATGTTGGTAAGGATGTCCAAGTTTGAAAAACCTGTGATGAAAAAGTGCTGGTGCTTTGTTTCACAGAAACCAAACACAGATTTTAGATGTGAGTTGATGAGCTCCTGCTGTGTGTTAACTGTGTTCATCTGTCTTTCAGGTTATCTATCCTCATCATTCCAAACTGTCAGAGAAAGAGGTGAGTCAGAGCAACTCTGTGTGATCTGGAACAAGCTCATTTTTAATATATTCAGTCATTACTTGCTAATGAACAATGTGCACTTAATCATAGAAAAGAATAGAAGTTTGGTAGATTGTTAATCGTGATGATAAACATTGACCTCCTACTGTTTGCTCTCTGTCTTGTCTCATTTGTGTCTTGTATCTGAATCAACCTAATGACACAATAAAGAGGACTAAAACAAAATCTTTTCTCTTTCAGAAAACGAGCATCTGCTACCTTTCCTTTCCTGACTCCAACTCAGGTGAGTTCCTGTTTGTTTTCTGTCCCTCTGAACACAGCAACAATCAGACCACTGTGGGGACTTTGACTTACTTTATCTTGATGTGTCAGATTAGGGGTTAAAAATTTATGCTAGAAACAATCTGTACGTTCAGAACAGACACACTCGAAGGTGGAGTGAAAAAACAGCCATCATAGAGACAGAGGAGATGCAATAATCATTAAATATGGTTATAATGATGTATGTTTCCTCTCCACGAAGAGGCTCATAGTGTTGAGTAGGGATGTGCACATCGAAATACAAGTCGAAATATCGGAAGTATCACAATATGAATTTTTCATATTTTCTTAAAAATTATACCGATATTGTCATGAATGAGATGATAAGACACACCCCTCGTGGAATGTTTAATATGAACATCCTTTATAATATTAATTGTTCATCCGTGCAGCTGCAGTCAGGGTCCATTTTGAAAATTGTCATTGTCATGAGTGCAACACTAGACTGGAGATAAAGTGGGTTAGGGATTGGTTTACACATAAACACGTGCGTGCACAAACGCCACTGTGGATTTGCGTGTGTGGGTCAAGTGTGCGTGTGTGTGTGCGTCTGCAGGTGTGTGCTATTTTGTTGTGAGTCAGCAGGCGGCAGAGCTGACAAACCTCCTGCCCTCAGGATGACGACAGGATTAGGACAAATGCTTACAGGGCTTCTATATATAAACTGTAGGTGTGTGTCAGACTACACTGCATCTCTCCTACTCTTTCTCTGTCTCCCATAATTCAGTCTCACTTCTTAATTAGAGGTGGCATCATGTGTCTTCAGTCCACTTTGACTCTTGTTACTGAGTATGTTTACTCATCCACGTCAGATGGAGAGAGACGGAGCTGTAGCAGCTGTGTTAGAGGTCGGAGTAGGAACTCACTAACTAAAGATTCTCAGTGTGTTTTTTACAGTTTCGATCAGGTCTAAATTAGACTCAAACCAGCAGACATGAGACATCTTTAACTCACCTGAGCCTCAGCAATCACAGCATTTAATGAGTCACTTTAAGGTCTGAATTCTAACATGACCTATAAGTGCTTCATAGCTACGCCTGCCACAGTGACAGCTTTTGTTGGACGGTATGTTGTCCCAGAAATAACTGCAATGAACAATATTATTACTATTATTATAAGTCCATTTTATTCTACTGATGTCATGATAATATAATAATTTTAATTATCATATCTTGAGATTTAAAATCTCCTTTTCAAGAGTGTCCTGGCCGAGACAGTCAGCAATATTAGTTACAGACAAACGACGTAGAATAAAAATACATAATAAAAATGTACAGCTCTATGTTCTCCCTGTGTCAGCGTGGGTTTTCTCCGGGTGCTCTGGCTTCCTCCCACAGTCCAAAGACATGCAGGTTAACTGGTGACTCTAAATTGTCTGTATGTGTGAATGTGAGTGTGAATGGTTGTCTGTCTGTCTCTATGTGTCAGCCCTGTGATAGTCTGGTGACCTGTCCAGGGTGAACCTTGCCTCTCGCCCAACGTCAGCTGGGCTAGGCTCCAGCACCCCGTGACCCCTAACAGAATAAGCAGTTACGGAAAATGAATGAATGTATGCTTCAAATGTACAAATACTTAAAGCTGCACAAATGTATATTGTGTATATTGACAATGGATAAAACGACTTGCTTGTAGTGCTGAACCCACAGATGGTTCTCTTTTGTTCTGCACACTACCTGCTCAGCAGCAAACAGCAGACAGACACATTTAAAAACTAACCAGTGAAGAGTAAGAGAGGTGTAGCAGCTGAAGAGGCAGATATTTTTCTCAGGAGTTGGTGGACACAAACACAGACACCAAAAGGAGCTGGGTGTCTGTCTACAGGATGTGGAAATAGGCCAGATTAGCCACAGTGACATAATAAATTAAATTAGATTGTTAAATGAGACCAATTCATCAATTAATCCAGTGATACCTGTTCGACAGTAACTGTTTTTCCAACAAACAAATCATTTGAGGACTCCGGGAAATTGTGACTGGTATTTTTATTAATCCCAGAATATGATATTCAATATCATGAATATTGGGAGTTAAATTTTACAGTCCTTCTTGGCCACTTCATCAACAAATTAGACACCTTTTACTTCATGAAAATAAGGCCACAGTTCTTCCAAACTTAAGATTTTTCCCTCTGAGATGATAAAGTAAATTCTTGCCTGCTAACAAGCTCCTTGGTGTTGCAGACGGTGTTGGCAGGGTCACAGTTTCAGATGCAAACAGAGTCTCACACACTCTGATTTAAGAGGAATATGTCTTTAAGTAAGAAAGCAAATAGAAGCGCACAAAGAGCATTAGAGCCTCAGAGCTCCTGATGGCCTGTTTCATGCTGGGTGGTCTCAAACACAACCCTACTGCATGATGTCATGGAGTCTTGGCTGAGCTCTTGGAAGTGTGTGGCTGTGTGTGACCTATGAAGTGGAATGCTTTTAAGTCTGTGAGCTGAAGTGTGTGTGTGTGTGTGTGTGTGTGTGTGTGTGTGTGTGTGTGTGTGTGTGTGTGTGTGTGTGTGTGTGTGTGTGTGTGTGTGTGTGTGTGTGTGTGTGTGTGTGTGTGTGTTTGGAATATTTTAAACTCTTATTTTCTCTCTGAGTCTCTTCTGGCGTGTCCGCTGAAGGATGTGCGGAGGTCATGTAGAGGTTAAAGGCCGGCCTCTGACTCATTGGGCACTTCCTATTTCCTCTTTTTTTTTTTTGCTTCCTCTTCCTGTTTGTCCAAAAATCTGGAGGAAGCCAGGAAGACCCTGACAAGAGCCGACTGGTGCACATTGAAATCACACAAAAGTACATCTATATCAAATCGAAATATCACAACACTTTTAATAAGTCTTGAATAATAAGTCTGACTTCAGCAAATGGAAGTCAATTAAATATATCAAATATATGCAGGCTCGAATAAATAATGAAATATATGAAGAGTATAACACAGTATGAATGATGTAACTACCCTAAACCAGACAATGTGTTCCCATGGTAACCACACCACATCACTCTGCTGTGTCTCCAGGTTGCCTTGGCGACACCCAGTTCTGCTTCCGCTTTCGTCAGGGTTCCAACAGGAAGTCGTCGCTTGGCTGCTTCCTGGAAACCACCGACCGGGACGCACCGCCCTGTCTGAAGGTCGGGACACACACACACACACACACACATACATTCAGCACTTCAGAAACATGCTGTAATGTTTACATCTGAATCATTAAATGAAATAAAACTTGATTCTGATTATCTGTGTGTGTTGCAGAGGGAACAGGGCCATTACTATGGTTACGTGTACTTCCGTCAAGTGCGAGATAAATCCCTGAAGAGAGGGTATTTCCAGAAGGTCAGTTTCAGACTGCAGTTCAGTTTTACACACCAAAGACTCGCCCATCAATGTTAATTAAGACGTTGGTCGCCTACATGTGGAGTAGGAATATAATTTGTAAAACATTTTGATTTTGATATTAATAACGATAAATCTTGTCTGTCTGTCTGTCTGTCTGTCTGTCTCTGTCTCTGTATCAGTCTCTGGTCCTGATCAGTAAGCTGCCCTATGTGACCTTCTTCCACTCCCTGTTGAAGATCATGGCTCCAGAATACTTTGAGAAACAGGAGCCCTGTCTTGAGGCTGGTCAGTCTGATTATTGTCTGTGTTAATGTTTATATACACTATCTGTCCTTTTCTATCTCCTTGTAAAATACTTTGTAACAACAGTTTTAAGGACTAACACATAAACTTCCCACTCAACAGCTCTTTAAAAGGGACTGAACTAAAACTGAACCTGTTTTGTCCCAATTAAATAAACATAACTTTATGAAAGTAGGACTTACTGCGGGTCAGCAGTGTTGTGATGTAACAAAGAAATAATACTTGGTGACAGTACTCAAGTATTTTTGGCAGTATCTGTGCTTTACTTTAGGTTTCATATTTCTCTCAACTTTCATTTTCACTATGCTACATTTATTTTTAAGGTGGTGCACATGTTGCAAAGAAGTAAACTTCATAATTCTCAAGACTCTGACCACTTGCATTTTTATTAATAGCATTTACTCGTACATCTACTTTCAATGATTCTAATAGGTACCTTTAACTTCTACCTCAGTTATTATCTGGTAAGATAGCTGTTCTTGTACTCAAGTGTGGCTTTCAGGTACTTCATCCACCACTGCAGACTGCAATGGATAAACTTTATTCACTGACTCACTCTCAGTGAAGCTGTGTGGTGACGTTTTAACCTGTTGTGGATTCTGATTCAAATCTTTGTTTTATTATGTATTTGATTGACAGCTTGTAATGACATAGACCGCTGGCCAACGCCCCATCCTGGACGTATCCTCACGCTACCTATTATGGGCGTGGTCATCAAGGTACACACACTCGCACACAAATGCAATGGGTGGAGACCCGTAGGTGTTTGAATGTGACTTGTCACAGCAGGTAAAACACAGGTGGTGCGGCAGGGCTTGGGAAACACCCAGTATTAATGTAATTAGTTACACCTGTGTTTGACAAGTCAACACATCCGCCATGAGAAGAGCTCATTGTGTTTCTTTTTAAAGACACATCACAGACTTTCTCCAGCTTTAGTTCTGCATGTGTGAAGTGTGTTGTTATCAATGAGATGAAGAAAAATATGGAACACAACACAACAGTCCCACCCACATTATAGCACAGTGTACCGTGTAATCGAACAAAAACCTTCATGATGTGTACGCTATCATTTGATGTTTAATTGAAGCAGTGTAAATAAGTGTTGTAACTGTGACTGTGTTTAATCTGTGTGCTGCTGCAGGTCCGCATCCCAACCAGTTATGACAAACCAGGAACCTCACAGCTGGTCCAGTCCGCCCAGGTGATCACACACAAAATCTCAGACACATACATGAAAATAATTATATTCATTTCATAAAATGTTTTCAAAGTGAAGGAGTCGTTTTAATTTTTGCATGAAGTGTGTGAACATTTGATGAGCACGTGATTTTTCAGCTGAAAGAAAGTGTGTCTGTGTTTCAGAGTGACAGCCAGGTGTCCATCGTGCTCCCGACCATCCATGAAGTCGACCTCTTCAGGTGAGCCGAGCTGCAGCACGCATGCTTGTGTAACATTCTGTCACCACCTGCTGTTCAGTGGTGGTACTGCAGCAGTTTTCCTCTAACTACTGCTTTACCTGCTGACACCTGGTGAACAAAACCACCTTCTCCTAAAAATGTTACCTACCAGAAACAGTTTCTATGGGACAAAGAAACACTTATCTTTCCAAGAACATCTTCACTGTAATATTTAGTTTATATCTGTTAAAACCTTACTTGTATAGTAAGTGCCCTCTTCACAGAACTCGCCCTAAGGGTCAGTGTGACCAGCATGAAAAGTCATGGTAATTAAAACCAGGTTCAGCTGTGTTTGTCTCTTTATCACAGGGGCATTTGGATGCAGTCTTAAGACGTGAAACAAAATAGAAAGAAATTAATAAAACAAACAAAAACCAGGGCTGAAAAAAGCAAACTGACAGAGCTGTTTGACCTTGTTAGGAGTGTTTTGAAACAAAACAAAGGGCACCAGCTGTTCAAAAATGATTTGTCAAGTAAAGATGAATCAGGAGACTCTTCACTGAGACATCCTCATCAGTCTGTAGTGTCTACAGATGTTCCCCACTTCAATAAAGACGTTCAGTGAAGCACAAAAAATGCACCTCAAACAAATACTGTCAGCATAATTAGTGATGGAATAACATTGCTGTAATCCATCACTTTTGTCTTTCGCAGTTATTAAAAAAGAAAAGTGTTTATGGTTTATGATGTAATGTTTGTGGAGGTTAATAATATTTGTGGCACTCACTTGGGTGATGTCTGCCTGTACAACTGGGTGTTGTGCAGTCGTATGTAATTCATGCTGTCACATATAATTCTGTGTGCTTAGTTTATAGGCTTCTGCCATCTCTTGTTTTTGTTATAATCAATTTTGATGATGTTGTAAATTATCTGTGATGTGATAATTTAATGTCTTGCCTTGTTTTTGCATTTTATGTGGACCCTAGGAAGAGTAGTCGGTACTGTGGTATCACCTGATAAGGATCCTCAATAAATGAATAAATCATTGATACTTTCAGGCAGTCATTTGTTTCAGGCGATTTCATCATTGTGTGAAATTCAACCCTAGAAGACTTGAACTATATTTGCACAAACAGAATATGCAAACACTCTAGCAGTGTCACCATAATGCTTTGTAAGCTCTAGTAAGGAAGGAAACTATATGCACTTTAAACCTTTAATAACAAAAATGATACTATTAATAATGAACATGAGTTTCACTACACACTCTAAATCTCCCCTTCTCTCTCCAGGTGTTTCTACCCGGTCTTCTTCCACATCCAGATGTTGTGGGAGTTGGTGCTGCTGGGGGAGGCACTTGTCGTCATGGCGCCGTCACCAGCAGAGTCATCGGATACTGTGCTGGCATTGGTCAGGTGAGTTGAATCAGGTTAGGGGCAGAAGTATAGAATAATGTGGGGAAAACATTTTTCATAGCTCGACATTTTGTAGTAAATTTGAAGTTAATTTTGATGAAATTCAAACTGCAGTCTGAATTTGTGTCTTCCACTTCTGGAAAAGACGTAAAATCTCCAGATAAGTCTTCATGTCTTTGTGCACTTCAATGTTAGCATTTCACATTTTGAATTCACTTATAAAGGTCTTGATTGTGGTTTCTCAGTGATCTATTTCGGAGGACTTTTTTCCATTTGAATGATGACATTAGTTGTGTTCAGCTAACCGCAGTGCTGCTTTCTGCTGATGTGAAGTAACTTAAAGATTTCTCTGTCTTTGTGTTTCTCTCTGTCTGCAGCTGTATCTCTCCTCTACGTTACTGCAGTGACTTCCGGCCGTACTTCACCATCCACGACAGCGAGTTTAAGGAGTACACCACCAGGACGCAGGCTCCGTGAGTAAAGACGAAGCAGCAAAGTAGAAACCATGTTGAGCAAATCACTGAAATTCCTGTGTGCTGAATGTCCAGGCGTGCTCGGCTGCTGCGGAGCTTATCTGCTCTGAGTTTTGTCTGTTCAGTGTCTCATTGTTTATACTGATTGATTTGAGTGTTGAAATGTTTCAACAGCCATAAACTAGACTTTAACTTCCAGTAAGATAAACACTGTGTAAAGATCTCCTCACTCTCTTTTGTCATGACTGAGCTCCACCTCCTGAGAGGTTTGAGGTGGTCGGAATTCAGCATCTTGCTCGCACGTTTGAATCTGGCTCCTCATTCCTGTAGTTGTGCGTAAAGAGGGCCTTCCTGTTGTTAGTGTTTGACCAAGGTAACTATTGTAGTGTTTTCACTTGTGTCTCTTTCTACAGGCCGTCAGTAATTCTGGGAGTGACCAATCCCTTCTTTGCTAAAACCCTGCAGCACTGGCCGCACATCATCCGCATTGGAGACATGAAGCAAGCAGGTAGATGACACTGCTGCTGGTTAAAAAGTTTACAGGTAACACATATGACAAACCCTGAACTGTGTGCCTGATCTCTGCTCATTCAATCTGTCAGGGGAGATGGCCAAGCAGATGAAAGTCAAGAAACTGAAAAACCTCAAAACTCTGGACTCTAAACCTGGTAAATGCTCCATACTCTACATGTTCATGTTTGTTGTAATGTGAAGCCCCCCTCAGAGCTGTGCTGCTCACTCACAGTCTCAGACATCATCTTCTCCACCAGTAGGAATTGTTCAGTTGATGTGTGTGTGTGTATTTGTGTTGCAGGTGTGTACACTGCATATAAGCCGTATCTCAACAAAGATGAAGAAATTATCAAACAGCTTCAGAAGGTAAAATAAGGTCTCTCCTTAACGTGCTGCGCATGTCTGTAACTGTTGTATTGATTGATTGACTGATTTATTTTTGGGGGGTAACGCCATTCAAAGTTTGGTCCTTTAGAGCCGAGGGGAGTTTTAAACAACATAATACTCATTACAGTTTTAATTATTTCTGAGCTCTGTCTTCTTTAAGTAAAAAAAAAAAAAAAGCTAAAACACAGCTACAAACATTGCTTTATTTTGAACCTAACATCACTGGTTGGCTGTTACACTATATGGAAATGTTAATCTACAAATGTGAGAGCAGCTGAAAGGAAGAGTTCACACCAAAACATATTTTTCCTCTTACCTGTAGTTTGTCAATCTAGACTGTGTAGGTGTGAGTTGCCAAATCTTGGAGATATCGGCTGTAGAGATGTCTGCCTTCTCTCCAGCTTGTGTGCCAAAAGATACGTTTTAAAAACTCAACAGAATTCCTGACCTGGTTACACATGATAATCCACAGACCTTGTTGTGAGCAGTTTCATGTAGGAACTAGTTTCTTTCTACTGAACTACACCCGCCAACCGAATCACCGCACAGAAGGAAGTGTGCATCTACTGCTAGCTCACCTAGCACCACTGAGCTTGCTGATGTTACAGCTCAGCCGAGGAGCACGCCATTCATGTTCACATCTTGTGCTGTCACAAGCACAAGCCTCTCATCCATGAGTCCATGCACACTTCCTTCTGTGCGGTGATACAGTTGACAGGTGTAGTTTGATAGAGGGAAAATAGTTCCCACATGAAACCACTCAAAACAAAATCTGTGGATTATCTTGAGTAAGCAGGTCATGATTTCCGGAAAGAGACGTTGCTGTTGAGTTTCTCAAATGTATTTTTTGGCACTTTGAGCACCACAAGCTGAGTGCCATCTAGTTCTACTATATTACAGAGAAGGCAGACATCTCTGTGGTTGATTTCTCCAACACACACTGCAAGACACACCAAAACAACCTAGACTGATAAACAGCACCACAGGGAAGAGGACAAATATATGTTTTTCAATTAGGGAGAACTGTCCCTTTAATCTTACTATATAATGATGAAAACTCTGTCTGTGTCTGTGTCTGTTCCACGTTTTTCTCCTCACTGACTTGGTCAATCCATGTGAAATTTGGCACAGTGGTAGAGGGTCAAGGGAGGATGCCAATGAAGCAATATTACAGCAATTGGCCGAAGGGGGGCGCTATAGCAACTGATTGAAATTGCAAACTTTGAATGGGCATATCTCATGCCCCGTATGTCGTAGGGACATGAAACTGTGCACAGAGATGCCTCTCCTCATGAGGAACACATTTGCCTCAATAACTTCCGGTCATATAGATTTTCCGCCTTTTTGAATTTTTTGAAAAACACTTCAAATCGTTCCCTTCCTAGGAAGTTTGAGCGATCTGCATGAAACTGGGTGAACATAATCTAGGGACCAATATCTAAAGTTCCCTCTTGGCAAAGTTGGAAAACTTACTAAAACTGAGCTTCTATAAGGCAATGAATATTACGGAGGGCGTGGCTCATCACATAAAGGTGTATAACATCTCAAGGGTTTCACCCATCACCACACAACTTTATAGGCATATGACCACACATAATCTGAGGGGACCCCTCCATTATTGACCCCATCAAACAAAATGGGGGCGCTAGAGAGCTCATTTCTTATCTAGGCCTAACCGCCATATGGATTTTTACTAAACTTGGTAGATATGTAGAACAGGACGCCTCAAGGTGACTGGAGAAATTTAACTCTAATTGGCAACTGGGTGGCGCTATAACAACAGAAAAATGCTTAAAAATGGCTAAAATGCGACCGATTGCTGTGGCTCCCCCTGTGGACCAATGTTTTGTTTTGTTTTGTTTTTTTGGTCTAATTTTTGGTATGGCTAAGTCATGGTATGGTATGCTGTACTCAATGGGTATGGACTAGTGTTATATATTTATGAGATTTTTTCTTTGTTTCTCAGGGTGTTCAACAGAAGAGACCCTCTGCGGCCCAAAATGCAATTCTTCGACGGTACTTCTTAGAACTGACACAGAGCTTCATCATTCCACTGGTAACAACCAATGATTTTTATTTTGTCTCGAACGTGTGTTAAACTGTTATTGTTTCAGGGTGACATAGTGCTGTTTAGTTTTGTTTATGTGCCATCTCGTGGACTAATGAAGTGAAATGACTTAACGCTGTGTGTGTGTTACAGGAACGGTACGTGGCCAGCCTTATGCCTCTCCAGAAGTCCATCAGTCCCTGGAAGAGTCCTCCTCAACTGCGACCGTTCATTCAGCAGGACTTCATGAAGACGCTGGAGAAAGCTGGACCTCAGCTCACGTCCAGACTGAAAGGAGACTGGATAGGACTCTACAGGTACACACACACACACACACACACACACACACATCCAGCTGGAAGTTGCAGCTCCCTTGAACTACTACTTTGTGTGTAACCTAACCTAAACACAATATTTACATACCATGACTTTTGAGATGGTGGTTGAGGAAACTGCAGAATGATACAGGCTTATATTAGAGACAGGCCTGTTTTTAAGTACATTTTAAGTACATAATTTAATAAATCGCACCACTGTTCAAAAATGGGCTCATGTCCTCCCTTTACTGGTTGGATTTAAAAATGAAACGTCAACAGGGAGTGTTGAGTTTAACTGATACTGTACCAGAGTATCACAGAACAACAGAGTCAAGGTGACTGGAGTTCAATCATTGAAACGCACATGATCCTGAGCATCATGTGGACTCATTCCTGTGTGGTTTTCTCTGCGTCTGAAGGCATTTTCTCAAGTCTCCCAACTTTGACGGCTGGTTCCGCAACAGGAGGAAAGAGATGACGCAGAAACTGGAGGCTCTGCACCTCGAGGCGCTGTGTGAGGAGGTGAGGAAGGAAGGGAATGTAAAGGTCAGGTACAGTCAGAGTGATTCTGTTAACCATTCGCACAACTTAAGTTTCTGACAAGTTGTTGAGAGTCACCTGACTAAATCAGCCGCACAAATTGTACTATACCACAGTGTTAATATATCAGACCACCGCTTGTAGATTTTGTGTGAACCAAGCAAAAAAAACTTTGATTCAGCACCATCAAACAGATCGAACTGACCGTCAGACTGAATGTCTGTCCAGCTTGAGTCAGAGTCTTCATTCAGTGTTTGTCATTTGATAAGGCTTGGAAATCTCTCATACTTTATCTGTCTGTCTTTATGTGTTTGTCTGTTTCTGTAGGACCTGCAGCTCAGAGTCCAGAAGCACTCGGAGGTGGAGACGGTTGATCTGGTTCTGAAGCTGAAAGATAAACTGGTCAGTACAAACTCATCAAAAGCTCATACACATTAATACTACAATTAGTACTGCGTATACTGCTAGTACTGCTACTGGCGCTGCCAATATTACTGCTATTGCTCCCACTGGTATTACGATTGTTATGACCTCTCCTACTGCCAATTGTTCCTCTGCTAACTACGCATAGCTACTAGTGGAACTGGTAGCAGTAGTACTACGATAGCTACCAGTAGTGACTTGACTGGTACTATTACCACTACTGCAGGAGTTGAGGCCCATAAGTCACAATCATGCATAGCATTTTTATGCCTCTGCGCTGGTGATAGCCGTGGCCAGGAGCATTATGTTTTCGGGTTGTCTGTCCATCAGTCTCCTACTCGTAACCGCAATATCTCAAGAACGCCTTGAGGACATTTCTTCAAATTTAGCACAAACGTCTACTCGGACTCAATAAGGAACTGATAAGATTTTTATTTTAGTCAAATATCAAGATCAGTGTGACCTCAAAAAACATGTTTTTGGCCTTAACTCAAGAATTCTTGCGCTAATTATGACAACATCTCACATTTCACATTTCTCATGGGATAAAATGATGAAGCAATGACATTTTATATCCAAAAGGTCAAAGTCAGCTTTGCTGTGATGTCGTAATGTTCTGCAAGAATGCTTTTCTGGCCATTACTCAACACCATATCTCAGGAGCAGAGGGAGGCACAATTGGTCAGACACTGAATTGGTGACATTAATCTTGGGTGTTCAACTTGAAACTGTTCTGATTGTATAGCTCTTCTGTGCTGTTGAGGGGAAGATTTTTATGTCATTATTTTTTTTTACGCATTCTTTTCCAGAAACAAGTATTGTCTTATATTATGTGTGTCAGTACTTAGCTAGCACTGCTTTCACCACCATTAATAGCTACTAGTAGAACTGAGCACTGGTACCACCAGTACACAACAGCTGCTATCACTGCTGATCCTACAGGTGTTCTTGCTGCATTTATAGGGTTGTTGATTGATTAATCTACAATTTGAAACCCCAGTATAAATCCCCAGTTGTAGTAAACCAGAAACATTTAACTCTGCTGCTTCTATGAGCTTTAGCATTTGCACATCCCTTCATATGACTGTGCCTCTGGGGATTTAAAATAACAACTAATGATTTGTATTGATTGATTTTCTCTTTGTGGCAGAGTCAGGCAGAGAAGGAGCAGCTCCCAGTGCGTCCAGGGACTCTGGCCAAACTGAGGGCCCACATTGAGGCCGTCATCCTCTCCTTACCAGAGGACCTGCAGGGCATCCTCCACAAGCCCTCCACACCTTGACCTTTAACTCCTCAGCCTGCAACCCTAACCCCAGTTTAAGCTTGTTTTAAAGTTTGGGGGGTAGTCGGTCTCCTCCCGTTTGGCTCCAAGGTGGAGGGACCCCGTTTACTCAGACTGGGCCCCAGTGTGAGGACCTCTACTGGTCAACCATTGAAAGCACACAGCACATCTTTGGTTCCCAAAATATTCATCCAACTTCAGTTGTATTTACCTTTTTGTTTTTCCCAAATCGCTGCTGTGGCAGCTCACGGTGGGTTTCAGACCCAAAATGTTGCCCACGTCTCGCTGATGAAGTGGTGTTAAAACAACCTGCTGGACAAGGCCGAAGCTGCCTGACATAAACTCATCTGAGGAGTTTCCAAGAGGTGAAACAGCGTTTAAAAATTCTGAGAAGGAATTTGGTTTTCCATCGTAGAGACATTATTAAATGAAGAAATGGGCGCTGGATTCGTTGCAGCTTTGCTTTTGCATCATGCAGCTCAGTACCAGAGCTTCATCTGAGCCTTTGGTGACCTGTGGGCTGAAGGATTTGTCATCACCCTGAAAGGTAAGAGCAGGAAGATGAACCCAGCTGACCTTTGACCCTCAGCATTTTTACCTCTTAACGTTTTTAATTTCTACTTTTCTAACTTTGACGATGGGCTGCTGCAGTCCAGCGGAACTGACCTTGGAGTTTTTCATCCATTTTTTAAAAGATGTTTTTAAAAGAAGTGCACTTCATCGCTAACTGGACCAGTGTGCCCTACACACACACACACACACACACACACACACACACACTTTTATGCAAACAAACTGAGCCGAGCAGAGCCAAGCAGTGCTTTACGATTAAAATTGACTACAATATTGTCCATTGAAACACATATGGAGCATTAAGCACCAGCGACCCTGTAATAACTGTCAATGCAGTAAAACGACTCTCGTCTCGTCTGCTCAGGAGCCAGTCACATCCCTGTATCTGTGTCACATGATCTGTGGGTAGCCGATTGTAACAGTCTGAGGGAAATAATCAAAATTGTCCTGAAATGTTCAGAAATCTTGGTGTGGGTTGTCATTATATTCGTATTTTTCCTCAAGACTGAATCCAAAACTTGTGTCGCTGTTGTGTAAAAACGTGTGTTTAATTAACCAGACTGATTCTGAGCTCCTCTAAAGGGTCAAAGTGAGTCTTTGACAAGCCAGACTGTGAAACTATGGAGACTCATATCTACCAAAAAAAGAAGCAGATGAAAAGTTAGAAATGTTCCAAATTTTACCTTATATTCTAAAAACTTACCTTATATACTAAAAACTTTTGAGGCATTAAAGAACTATTATGAGATTAAAATTCTGACTTCCTGTTAAAACTATGACAATTTTTTTGTAACTAAGTCAAAATAAATAATGATGTGAATATTATTAAGATTTTGACTCACAATCTAAAAGCTTTGACTTTGTATTTAGTCATTTTGAATTTTTTGAATGTTTTTATTTTTGTCCTTTCTAATATTTCATCTCTGGTCTTTTTTTTCTCTTTTCCTGGTGGAGATGGAGTTTTATAGTGAAACAGTTTGAAACCTCTTTGATGAACTTGAGCTCAACGCAATAATGCTATCTTCCCTCTGTAAAGTTATCATGGGGCAGCAGTGACACGAGAAATACATTTAGGAAAATATTATTTCAGCTTCACGTTTTCAGTGACTAAATCTGGCGAGTCCACAGTGCACAAGTTGTCTTCTTGAAATCATTGTGGTCTCAAGTCATTTGTTATTAAGTATGATATTAAGTACTTTACAGTTTGTTTTTGTGCATCAGTTTGTGGGAGCAGGTTTTTATTTCAAATTGAGAAATGAAATTGATTTTATGATATAAATTTTTCAGTGGCTCCTGCTTTATAAACTTCATACACACAGATAATCTGCACTCACACTTCACAGGCTGCTCTTCACACTCAGCTGATATCTATATTTGGGACAGAGAAACAGTAATTCAGTAATTGAATGATAAAAAAATCAACGGTTGTAACTTTAAAACCACACATTTTGAGTGTCAGCGACAGAAAACCTGGGGACAAGACATAAAATGACAAATCTCTTGTGTGCTGGTATTTGTTTGTCTGAATGTAAAAAAAAGACTGTAATTCTGACGCCTGACTTAAAGGTTTTTTTTTTTAGCAAATTCAAATAAGCCTTAAAGTCTATCTGAAGCAAACATAAAGTTTCAGTCTAGTTTCCCAATATAGGCATATCTGTTTGGTCTGTTGTGATTTTACCAAGTAAATATTGCAATTTTGACTTGGTGCATCCCGTAAAAAAAATTTATTTACCTTGAAAGACCTTTAAAGTCATAATTTAAAAAATAATTTTGATTTAGAAATTAAAAATGATTTACCAAGTCCCAATGGTGATTCAGTTTGTCAGAATTTTTTGTTTGATTGTTTGTCATTCTAAACTTTTATATTTACTTGGCAGAAATGTGCTTCCGTGGGTGAGTGAACAGTTTGATGGCAAAGACAAATTCCAGCTCTCACATTAGTCCTTCCTGAACACATCTGCATTAAAATAGAAGAAATGACAAGAAAGTACCAACTGTCAGAGCTAAAACCTGATACGGTCTCAGAAAAGTCCTGCAACAACCTAAATTCACCCCAGAAACACATTTTTAACCAGCATGCTTTTACAAGAGGACCTCTAGGTGATTGTTTGCTACAACATTTAGTAAACTATGATAGCTTGTGTGCATTACACAAACACTACAGCAAGCTTTGTTTCAACTGAGTGTTTTGATTTGAGATGAAATGATGCTGGTGCCTTACAGGAGTGATGGCAGAACCAAAGACTCAGTGAGTTAGGCTCAATCTGAATGAATGACGACTTGTTCCTGTAAAGATTATAAGAGTGGGGCGTCTTTAATTACAGCTCGACATTTGCTCTGACACTAAACTAAATTTACTCTGATGAAAAGCTGCTTATGACAAACATTGAACTCTGACAGCCATCCTGCTCAGGATCCTCTGTTGCCTTCAAACAAAAGAATTTGGCTTAAGTCTGTTTGAAGTGTTTTCTGACGAACAAGTGAACAACACAAACTAAAAATCAACAAAGTCAAAGAGAAAATGTAAGAAACTTAAAGTCTATTCTGATAAAGGGATAATTAGCACCACTGGGTCTAGTAAAGCATCATTTCTTTGCACTACTAATTGTGTTTGATTTGCATTAATCCACTTGAGACTTTTTATAAACATTTTTGGATTTAATTTTTCTCCCCTTCAATCCGCCATTGGTGTCTCAGACAACTTTGACCTGTGGTTTCAAAATCATATCCTTTAAAAGAGAATAACACTAATTAAACATGGACATTGAGAAAAGAATAATCTCACTTTGGTCACTTATTAAAATTGTTTTTTAAAAAATCTGTTCTTGCAACTTAGTAAAATTTAAATTTTGAAGTGAAAGGGCAAAACATGCAAAAAGAGAAAAGAAATTGAAATCATTCAACCCAAGGCTTCATATTTATTTAAATTCATGAACATTCCTGGACACCTAACAATGTACAAAAATAACAAAAACCATCTATTATGACAGCAATAACAGATCATTTTATTAATTATAACTGTAATTTGTATTTTCAGAGTGTAAATGACTGACTTAATTAGCATTTTCTAAAAGTGTAGTTCATGGTGACACAAAACTGCACATACAGTTATTTGATAATTGCATTTTAATATATCACTTGTTTGGAAATGTTAAAAAATGGGCCACTTGTCAAATGTATGGATTGTGGGTTTTTTGTTTTGTTTTTGTTTTTTCTTAAAGCCATCATGTAACACATGTATAAATGTTTTGTCAAGCAGATTATTGTAAAGAAATATAACAAAGTGTGCTGGTTGGAAAAAAAACTGTAACATTTGGTTGTTGGGCAACCATGGAAGTTTTATATTTGTACAAAAAAAATATTTTAACAATTTTTAATTTTTTTTTATGGAGGGCTATTCTCATATTCCACTCTGTAGAGAATTAAGAGTTTTGTACATATTGGTGTAAAGTAAAATGGTGGCCCAGATATGATGATGTACAATAATTATTTTGCTATTACAACAGATGTCTTACTAAATACAGAGATATAAATAATAACTGCTCCATGAAATGTTCAGTTACATTTTATTAGAATAATTATAATGTTGTTGAGAAACATTGACATTTTGAATTTGTAGTTTATTTGCCAAGAGACACTGTGAGAATAATCAGAACCTCTCGCTCATGTCACCATTTGTCAATCACTGCTATTAATGAAAACCTTTTTGCCAAGGTCCACCTGTTTATTGGTATTTATTTATGTATGCCTTCTCAGGAAAATTGATTATAATGTAATTAAGAGACTCCATTGCTAGAAAACATTGATAATGAACGAAAACCCCAGATTACATTCAAATTATTTTTTATAAATGTATAAAAACAGAGTTGTTTATGGCAGATGATCTACGGCAAAGACAGCCTATTAACTCAGCTTTCTGCCCCAGTCGCATCGTGAAAATGTACTCTTTAACTTGAAGGTCCCATATTGGAAATTGTCAGATTTCCATGTGTTTTTTAATAGCAGGTATAGCTGTTACATCAATACTGCGAGAGTATCAAGAGAAATGCACACAGTCCATATTCAGTCTCATCAGCCTTTCAAGGAGCCGTCAGTTGTCAAGTTGTGATGTTACAACTGTACTTTATGGACAGTTTTTAAGCTGAAACATTATCACTCTAAATTGGTTCCCTTGTATTTCCTGTTGGATTTCCTGCAATGCAATTCCAGTATCACGGTCTATAAAAATAGAGAGTGCTGCGACAGTGTCATTACAGTCATTCTCTGGTGTAATAGAGTGCCAGGAATTAGATAAGTCCTAAAACCCGGAAATGAGTTAGCATTTTACCACTCACTTTTCCCTCATTTCAAAGTCAGTGGGTTTTTGGTTAGATGCCTGAAATAAGGTATGTGGTCAGCACAAGCTTAAGAGACGCTTACAACATAAAATTTGTCAGTAAATGACCCACCTGTGAACTTTGAAGCTTCCATGTGTCTTTACAAAGACAGTTGCTAACAAGTGGCTAAATTAGACTGCAGAACATCATCACGCCGAACACGGCTTTAAAGTCTTGTTATGGTGGTGACGTTAACTCGTGATTGTGGTGTAATTCGTTTATAGCCTAACGTTAGCTTTTTGCAAATGGCAACTGCATTTAGGTTCTAGTAATCATGAAAATGGCAATAATAAAATTATCAACAGCACAGTGTAGAAATACTCTGTTACAAGTGAAAGTCCTGTGTTCAAAAGTAAAGTAAAAGAGCTTCGTTAACATTAAAGAATAAAATGTTCCCCAGTCGTCTTTATAATGTATCGTTAGCTCGTTGGTTCCTTTGAGTGTTAGCTTTGGCTCCTACTCACTGGTGTCACTAAGTAAAGGCTAACAGCCAGCATATCTTAGCTTGTGGCTATTCTCAATATTTGATGCTAACAATACCTTTAAGGCTTGTTAAAAATAACAAGAAACTACAAATTCAAAATGTCAATGTAAGCTAACACACATTTTTTGCATAGCGACACAAATTTTTGCTCCATTGACACTGTCACTGCTTTTGTTTGTATTGAAGCCATATAACCACTAACTTACACTAAACCACTCTGAGGGCCGAACGGACTACAGTTTTAATTAAAAGTGTTGATATGAAGCATTACAAGGAAAGTCATCAAATTGAACTTGTTTTCACACGATGGCCTGCAGTTGTGTCAATCAATTTAAAAGATGTTCATCAGTCTTAAAGTCAGAGGGGATTTTTAATGCTGCATTTCAGGTTCTGGTTCTGTCATCGATTGTACTTTTGTAATTATTATTTTCTGTTTTGCTGCCCTGACAGCTACAGCAGACATTTTTAACCGCGGTGGTTATTTTTATCATTAAACAGACGGCTTCAGTTTTAATTGATTGTCTCGCCTGTTTTCTGTGAAGAGCACTGGAAGGATATGATTGTGGTCTGTGTACTCAGATTTTTAAAATCAAAGCTAAATTAAACAAACATTAAACATGGCTTAATAGAGACAATTTCAAACCTCTTGTGTTTGACCGGACACATTTTCCTCTCAAATACAACATGCTAACATTTTTAGCACAAGCCTTTGAATTTAACAAAGGTAACATCACAAAATTCGGCTCCATTACAACTCTCAAGGTTCACCGACAAAACTTGACATGTTTTCCACAAACACACATTACATTATATAAATTAGCCTTACGACTGCCCCCGTAAGTAGGTGATAAGTGGTGTCAGACCTAGAGTTTGCTTTTTCGTGTTCTCACGGCGGCATTTACAAGCTGACCAGATAAATGCCTTGTGCAAGGAAGCTGCTCTTGATTGGTCAGATATTTTCACGTCGGCGAAATCCAGGAAGTAAACCAAACGAAGAAGAGTACACTTGCAAGATTAATGTGACACTTTTTAATGTCATAATGGAGGGACAACTTTAGAGCTGGTCATCGTGGACTATATTGCTGTCATTGTTCATTTTCGTCAAACCATACAGTTTGAAAATGAGGTGGGGCTCCAACAACAAAACAATGTTTTGATGCATTGGATGTGCTGAATGTGCATATTAAGAGACTGTGACATGCCTATGCTTGTTTACCCCAAACAATGCGACTGCGTTGGTTCAGATCGAGGTCGGAACATTTTCTCACCACAAACAAACGGCACCAGAGTTCATTTGTTTCCAGACCGAGACCACCTCTTCGAGAAGGTTTGGTTGTTTTGTTGCACACCCGAGTGCAACAAAACAACCAGAACCAGCACGTATGTTTTGCACTTGCATGAGAGGAAATTACTCTTCACACCGCAAATTTGCGAATCCTAGGATAGTGAAAAACTAGTGTTGGTTGAACAAGAGTGACTGAAGAGCTACGTTATTTCAGCCTCAAATGAGAGTTATATCCATCTTCTCATCTCACTCTCAGAAACTATACAAATATGTAATTCCCAAGATCTTGAACCTTCATTTACGGCACAATGTGGTCTGATCCGCAAGCTGAAATCTACGATCAATAATGATACTCAGTCCACCATCTTTTTACTATTTTATTAGAACATACAAAATAAGGCAATTAAATTCACATAAAAAAGATCAATATAAAGTCAAGCGTGTTAGTAAAAATTTAAAGAATCACACCGTTTTATTCTGTTACCATCCTGTAAATCTACAGTAAATGCACACTTTCATCATATCAGTAACCAGCAGTAGTTTGAATATCATTTATGATTAATTATTGCTTGGTTGATTATTGTGAATCCTTCATTATTAAGTGAAGAACAGAGGAATCAACTTTTTTGAACACATACCCCTGTATGTTTCAGATATTATTTTTGCTCTTACTCTGCATATAATACAACTTCATGGTCTTCTTCTCTCCCTTTGGTTGGTACCCTTTCCTGCTCCCCTCTACTCCTTCCTTGCTGCTGCTGCTGATTGGCTGTCTTGCCTGCCGCTCATAGACATCCTCCAATAGTATTGATCCTCTGGGGGTGTAGCTGATGTAGGACCAGGTCATGACGGAGCCACTGTACGGCCTAAAAACACAATTATATTTTCAAATAGTGGATTTAATTCCAGAGAGCTTCTAAGTACTTTAATGATATGTTATATGACAGGACATTCAATGGTAAAATAACACTGTGGTTTTCAGAGCGTCAGTGAGGAAGCTCCTGTATTTCAAAACTGTACACACACACACACACACACACATACATGTAGACACCGCCAGTCATGTAGTTGAAGACTTCACTGTAGCGGAGAGGATAATCCCACACCTGCAGGTCTGTCATCTGACCATCAAAACCTGGAATTTCAATTACAGGCTGACCCGACCAGGCATACTAAACACACACACACACACACACACACACACACACACACACAAACATGGACACAAACAGAAGATAAACAATATTAGAGAAGATGAAGATAAAAGGTGGTTACATACAAACAACAAGTAGCTCAAGTGTGTGTAGTCCTGTAGTCAACTGTTAAAGCCCTTTTCAGACATAGAATATGAAATATTGCAGGCTTTGGCGGAATTTATACACTGATTCAACATGCTGAATCGGTAGAAATAGACGCTCTCCAACAGCCAAACACTGACCGTCGGCTCTGTGTGTCAGGGCCTTAAGTCACTTTGAGGAATGTTCAAAACTGTTTAGTCTTCTGTCACAACAGTAGTGTTCAAGGCAAGAAGTAATCTACCAGGAAAGTGTGCTTGCATGTATTTGTTGCAGCGAGGCATTTCCCTGGTTTCAGACCTGCCCGCATCTCTGAGTTTTTTCAGCTGTTTAATTAAAATTCAGTCTGATTATCAGGCTGTAGCTGCAAACATGCCAAACAGGTACAATCTGCTTCAGTGTGTCTTCTTTGTCCTCACCTTAACAGGCATCAACTTTCTGATGCTCATATGAGAGCCAGTGAACACCTGGGCCACATTCTTCTTCGAGTCCAGAGTGAGGCAGACTCTGGTCCAGATGTCCGCTCCAGGGTTTGACCAGAACCTTATGTTAGGTCGCAAGTACAGTGAGTTGTAGCCATATTGAAAGTTTAGCTGATACCCAGCATTAGAGATGTCCAGCTCCAGAGGGTTTCTGCTGGATGGGCTGATTTTAAGTAGTGAAGTAGCGTAACTGTAGTCGGCCAGGTAACGCAGACACACCGTCAAACCTGCTGGAGTCGCATAGGAAGTGTTTATTTACAAGTTTAACTGATAAAGTTCAGTAAAAAAAACAATAATTAAAAAAAACGAAAAAAACAAACAAACAGTTGTTTGGATTCTATAGTGCATAAATTATAAAAGGAACAATCCAAAATACATGCTAAATGCATGATACACAGATTTTATTACTATGTTGATACAAAACAGAAGTGCAGCTAATCTAAGTCAGTTTCACCACAGGAACCTGCAACACCTGCTAATTGTACACAACTTGTCTAGCATAGAAGCTAACCAGGGCTAAGATAACTGTATGCTGTCCAACAAGTGCAGAGGCTAACTCATGCTGATTTTACAATGTCTACCCTATAGATGTATAATGAGAAGTGGATACAGTGTTGGAGGCGGGGCCTTGTTAATTCCTATGTAAGATGCTCAGTGGCGGATACATTCAAATCTTAAACTGTATCAGAATTTGAATAAACAAATAAATTTAAAAATCATGGCTTTATTGCCCAGCCTTATATTTGACAGGTTTTTTTGTCTGAATGAATTAACAGGTTTCCTCTAGAAAAAAAGGCAAAGCACCACCATAACCAACACATTCTCACTCCGACCTCGTTACATATCGACCTTTGGTCATGGACTTTCCACGTCCACATACGACGTGCAAGGTACCCTGGGTGCGTTGGTTGTTGACGTTCTGGGACACCGTATCAAGTTCACAACAAGAACAACACACACACATGTTTGAGTTTCAGAAAAAAGAGCGGGGTTTGGTTTTAGAATCTTACGGGACACGAACATCACTCTCTCAGGTGAAAGTCTGTGTTTGTTGGACCCATCCACCACCCCTACTGCCAGCGCCACTCGGACATTCGCCACCTTAACTTTGTCCTTGTCCCGCTGCGGTTCCCCCTGATGCTGCCGGGCACTGTTTGACTATAACCGCAAGCAGCTGCGTATCGACGTTAAAGGATGCCTTTTTATGTTGGTTTCTGACGTCACTGCTCAAGCGCCGGATTTCAGCGAGTTCAGAGTGAGAACAGACTCCCACAACACTGACCCAGAATTAACTGATAGTGTAATAATGTGACTGTACATATAATTTACAAACACAAAAAAGGTGGATTTAATGTTAAGTTACTCTTTAAGTTTTCTGCCCCCTTGTGGTCAGAAATCACTTAATGCAGCTTTAATCAGAAAAACAATGAAGAACATTGTTCACCAACAAGCATGGACAATTGATTGATGTGGGAACGATGTCCTGAATGAAGATCCTGTTTGGTCTCTTTCCCACACAATAATAAAACTGTATTGTTTAATAGCGTCACCTCTTAGCAGGAAGAACATACCAGAGAAAGCACAACAACAAATCTGTACATTAAAGTAATATTTTGGGTTTCATATCACAACACTGTATTTCTGTTTGGTTATGTAGTTTGTCAGTGTACTCACCGCTAGTAGGACGTGCTGTGGTCCAGGGATAGGGATAGGTAGTGGGGTAGTAGCGTCTGGTGGTGGTTTTGGGGTAGTAGCGATGGGTGGTGGTTGTGGGGCGGGGTGTGGGTTTGGCGGTGGGCTTAGGGGAGAAGTGATAGGCGGGGGGTTTTGGGGTGGGTGCGGATGCGGGGTAGTAGGGACGGGTGGTGCGTTTGGGGGTGTAGTAAGGAGAGGTGGGGGTAGCAGAATAATAGGGTGGATAGAAGGATATTCCTCCTCTATTCTGAGACAAAGTGAACATCTTCCCGTTTAAATTCTTTACAGATGTTCCTGAAGAAAGAAAGAGGAAAAGAAGCCACAAAAACAAGTTGTCAGCATAATATTAAGTCTTCGTTTTACTCAGGCATCCTAAGCAGTTTTTTCTAACGGTGTGAATCTCACACTTATACCATACAAAACAATACACTGTGCTAGTTAGAGCTGACCGTCTCACAGGAGGAAATAGTGCATTTGTTGGGGACTATTTCCAGTGGCGGATTAATCCACATTTGGTGCTCTGGTGAGTATTTGTGATGGCAGGACAGTGCCAGTCAAAATAAATTTCAGTGTGTGTGTGTTCATGGCGATGAAGGAACTCATCACCCAGTGCAGCAGTGCAGCTCACTGATGTGTTTTTAGTTGTTTTTGGACAACAATAGAGCTCTACAGCACAGAAGGAGGATGTACGAGGCGCCACAGCCCGTCTCTTAGACTGGGATGGGAACAGGAGACACATGTATACTAGATAATACAGTAACTTAATTACAACAAAATAAGTCAAACAAAGAGATTGGAGGACTGGCTGCTGCTTAGATTAATATACATGGAGCACACAAGGCCCAGGTGTGTCACATGTCACTAATTACCCTCCAACCAGTCTGCAGAGGCAGAGACAACAATACCAGCAGAGCAACCACAGCAGAGGGGCCGTCACACAGGGAACTCAATACTTGTTAGTGTGTTACATTCATTGTGGCCTTTTTCATGGAACTTAAGAAGTATGAGAGCTGAAAAATCCTAGTTGTTGATTATTAGGTTCTGATAATCTTTCCTGAAGTGTGTTAAATCTTAATCAATCTCACAAAATTGCACAAAAACAGAAATACAATAAGATATTTCAATTTTAGACAACATATTAAACAGATATTTCTATAATTTTTACTTACTCTTTGCAATCTGTGCGTGCATGTGCGTGTGTGTGTGTGTGTGTGTGTGTGTGTGTGTGTGTGTGTGTGTGTGTGTGTGTGTGTGTGTGTGTGTGTGTGTGTGTGTGTGTGTGTGTGTGTGTGCGCATACCTGGTGTGGTCCATTCCCATGTTGTTTCAAGTTCAGCAGAATTCGTGATGACCAGCAATGCAGACATCACTGCCATCATGAGAACATAGATCAGCTTGCTCCTCATCTTCGTCTTCACGAGGCTGACTAGAGTCTCTGCAGTGAAGCGTCTGTGTGTCTGTGTGTTTATCTGCCTGTCCTCCCCTCTTCTTTCATTTCCTGGTTCAGACGTCAGCAGCCTCTTTAAGTTTCGTTTCTGTGCACAGAACACTGCCCCCCTCATCCTTTCCCACCAGAGCTGTTACATTTGACAATAACAAGCTCAACCACAGCCTTGAGCCTGCTCAGTTCATTTATATTTACTCAAGTGCTGTACTTAATTCAATTTTGTGGTACTTGTATTTACATTTTCTGCTACTTTATACTCTTAGTCCACTAGCTTGGAATCCAGTATTGAACTTGTAGTGTTGTGAAAACAGTAGCCTTGCAACATTCCTGCAAACCACATCTATGCCACATTTGCATGTTTCACATTGTGACACCCAAGCAAGATACCTGCAAAGCTCTATTAGACCAACAAAAAACAAAATGGTTGTTTTTAAGCGACCCTTCAGGGTGTTTTCACTGGTGTTTGTGGCACCAAACCTGAGTGTTTTTCACTGACCCGTTCCTGCTTTGCAAAAAAACTTGCATCTAGGCCCCTTAACTGCGTTAAAGATAACCAGGGCTGCTATGTGATTGTCAAGTGGTTGCTCTCGGGTAAAGCTGTAACACTTATGAATCCCCTTATTTTCTTTCCAAAGCATTTGCAGAGTTTGCTGATCTGGCATCTGAGAATTCCTTTTGTGGGAGGAGATTTCAACCGCCACCTCAGTCCCTGTCTTGATAAACATCCACCAGGTACCTCTCCTCCTTTATGGCAGGCAAGGGTGCTCGATTCTAAATGTCATGACACTGGTTATTCAGACGTTTGGAGGGAGTTTCATCTGGCCTGGGTGTTTTTCTCCCGCTTTTACAGCAACGTTTCTCAAACATGATCCTTTCCAAACCATGAACAGGTGTTTTTTGTGCCTAAACATAAACACACCTTCACCACAGCGTTACTGAGAAATGTAAAGTTTAAAGCATGTCCTCTACGCAATAATGTACAAATGTAGCCAAACATATCTGGTTTGCAGAAACATAAAATGCAAAAAAAAAAAAGGAATTCTGGAGATTGGGTTGATCACTTGCTTTGCAGATTTATATTAGATTAGATACAAAATATGAATCAATTGATAAATTATTATAGGTTAAATTATCCCAGCAGTATATAAAGTCATTAACCTCAGCTGCAACATTAAAGTGATGAAAACATTAATGCATTAATCCAGCACTGCTGTTACTTTAAGTATATTTTAATGCTAATACTTTGGAACTTTTACGTAATTAAAATATTTAATGCATGACTTTTACTCGAGTATTTCTACACAGTGGTATTACCACTTTAACACAAGTAAAAGATTTGAATACTTTTTCCATCATTGTCTACACGTTTTTGTCTGTCCTAAATATAGACAAAAGGTAAACATACAGTGTCAGTGATTTATCAGCTCTGGTAAGGAATGATGAAGGAATGAAGGAATTTAACCCTTCAGATCCTCCTCATTATGATCTGTGGCCAACAACGTGTGAGAGAAGAAGGCAGCCAAATACCTGCAAACCCAGGCTAATGACATATTCTAGGCTGACCAAACGTCCTCTTTTGCCCGGACATGTCCACTTTTCACGTCCCGTCCGGGGGGTGTTTATAAATTGATGATAATGTCCGGTTTTCCTTATATATGAATATGGATATTTTCACCGTGTGCAAAAGCTGGCACATGTGATTCTGTGTCTAATAAAGGTGCCAGGAAGCTCAAATTTGAATTTTCTAATACAGAAGAGGTATTATTTAGAACATTATTTAATATTATTTATTTATTTATTTGTCCAGTAAGACTTGAAAAGATAGCTATTATTTTACAAGTTGATTTTTCTCATACAGAAGAGACATTATTTCTATCATTATTTCATTCCAGAGATTTTACATTTATTTTATATTTATATTTATTTTTGTACAATTAAAACTTGTAAAATGATTATTATTTTAGGCATAATAAAAGCAAGTTGAGTAACCTCTGAGAAGCCTATCTAAATTTCTGTCTTTGAGAGATATTATTTTGTAATATAACTGAATTTTCTATCCATACATATAAACTTTAAGTATATTAAAATTATAAGGCATCTTGGAGTAAACTTCCAGTATCATTTAAGTAGGCTATCTCGTGGCTGGAATGAGTGTCCTCTTTTTTTGGAAATCAAAATATGGTCACCCTAACATATTCCCATCAGCTGCGGCTGTACTGAGATCAGTAACTACTACATATACTGATTAGCAAATGTTAGCATGCTTAAACATCAAACTAAGATGGCGAATATGCACTGTCAGTGCTGGCAGGTTGGCATGCTTATGTTAGCATTTAGCTCAAAGCACCACTAGTAGCATACAGCCACACAGAGCAGCTAGCATGTCTGTAGACCAGTGGTTTTCAAACTTTTGTGTCCAAGGCATACCTAAGGGCAAGCCAAAATCTCAAGGCACATCTGTATTTCTATCTGTGTGCAATAGCTTCTTTAATTTATTTATTTTCTGTGAGAAATGTCATGTGAAAAATGCTTCCTTGTTGATTCTCATGTTCAAAAATAAATTTCATTTCATTTCATTTCTATCTGTGTGCAATAGCTTCTAGAACATGTTATCACTCTTATCATGACATGAATGTTTGTTTACTATTTCCTGATAGATCAAATCACGATTGACAACCAACTATCCATCCATCCAGTTTCATCCGCTTATCCGGGGCCAGGTCGTGGGGGCAGCAGGCCAAGCAAAGCACCCCAGGTGTCCCTCTCCCCAGCAACGCTTTCCAGCTCCTCCTGGGGGACCCCGATACATTCCCAGGCCAGATGAGATATGCAATCCCTCCAGTTTGTTCTGGGTCTGCCCCGGAGCCTCCAACCAGTGGGACGTGCCCAGAACACCTCTATCAGGAGCACCCAGGAGGATCCTGATCAGATGCCAGAACCGCCGCAACTGACCCCTTTCAACACACAGAAGCAGCAGCTCTACTCCGAGCTCCCTCCTGATGTCTGAGCTCCTTACCCTATCTCTAAGGAGAGGCTGAGCCCAGACACCCTACGGAGGAAACTCATTTTGGCCACTAGCTCCCTCTTCACCACAACGATCTGGCAGTGTGCCCGCATCACTGCAGACGCCATACCAAACCATTTGGTGGTATTACTCATGAAATAGTAAAACTGCATGGTTAACGAGAGACCACAAGGTGTTTTTGTAAGTTTAAGAATAAAATTAAGCTTTATTCAAAGCACCGGGCACCTTTCATGAAAGATATACAGCTCAGTGTGTTTTACAACAAGACAAAACAAAAAGAAAAAAGAAAGGCAACAGGTAAAATATTAACTTACAGCTGAACTAAATTAACTGTTTATAATGTCTTTTTTATTATTCGCATTATTCACGAGCCGTCAGTAAACCCAAAGTTTTGAAACAGACAGTTCAGATGTAGTCTTGTACGGTCAGCACTGACAGTGTCGTAATAATCTCTGTGGAGGAAACCAGCTCAGCCAGAGTGATGCATCATGTGATGTCTCACTCCACTGTGATTTCCCTGAACTACAAACACACTGCAGTCCTCTCTCTGTGTGTGACACAAAGTCACGTCCTCTGTATATTCTCTGGGAATTTAGTTATAAATACTGTAATGTCCCGTGTTTACACTAAAATGCAAATAAAGTCCTCAGCGTTTTCACAGCAGAACAGAGTCCTGCTTTATTTTTTTGCTGTGTGGAGAAGGCTTTCAAACAGCTGTTAGCACCCCCTTTTTTTGACAACCTCCTGTTTGACTTCTCTTTTCACAGACATGAGACAGAAACCACACACAATCACAAACTGCTGAAAACAACAACTGAGACTGATAGTATATTAACACCTCACTGTGTCAATAAGTCCCACTCTTTCAGTTCCTAAAACCAAACAAAGCCAGATTTGTTGAGCATTTTCAACATGTAGTGATAAACTCTCACTTGATTGTTTGTCATAATATCAACTGATAAATTTAGGGTGTTTTCACATATAGTCCTTTTTAAACAAATCAAACTCAGTCCTTTTAAAGTGCAACGAACAGAAAAGGGACTCAGTTTTTGTTGTGCTCACATTGTCAGATCATTTGAAAGAGGATTTAGTTGCAAGGCAGATTTTGTTACCACTGCACAGTTTGAGGCTCACTGTTTCCCATGTGTCCAGTCTTTATGCTAAGCTAACAGGCGGCTTCATATTTGCTTTCATTTGCTTATGATATCAATCCTCTCTAATACACTACTGCAAGAAAGAAAATAGTTGTATTTCCCAAAAGGTCAAACTTTTCCTTTAAAATTTGGCTTTGTTTATGAACAAAAATAACTTGTTTAGGTTTTGGGAAAGACAACTGACATGATTTAAAGTGTTGGCTGGAAAGAGGAAACAATCCACCTTGACCTCCCGCCTCTGTGGACTTTACGGCTTTACAACATCACTACTTCCTCTTTTGCTTTACATATTTAGTCATAAATGTCTCTTTAATGTACACAAATGTTGTTTTGTGCATTTATGATTGATTCTCTTGGTTGGACACTCATGCTTCTGTAACAGTGCCACCTCAGAGACGTCCAGACATTTAGTTTCTGTTGTGATTTATCACCAAACGAATGAGTCTGGAGCCATGCTCTGTTCCGTTTTGAAGTATTTGTACTCAAGTATTTTCATTTACTGTAACTTTATCATTATGTTCTGGTCAACTAATGATCTTTGGAGAGATCTGTCTGTGTGATGATGGCATCACTAAACTATGCTGATGAACAAGTCACTCAGACTCTCCCACTTCTTCTTTCACTGTGTTATTTATTAGCCCTGTGTGCTTCTCATTTATTGTTTATGTGTCAACATTATGATCTTTGTATTTTTAATTTTACATAGACCTCTTGTGTAACTTTATACCATCCTGTCTGGAAACACTTTACCTTGACTCTCCATATTTAGCATTTATTAGAAAACAGACTCTTTAAACACTTTATAATATGTTCAAGTCTGATTAATGTAATATATTCATGAAGTTTAGCTTTCATGAGACTGAGAAAGAGGTTTTTATGAAGAGATATATAGTTTATTAAAAGATATAACAAATAAATTATGACAATAGAATTACTTAATATGATAAACAGATATATACATACTTATTTTATACGTATTGTCAATCATTTATCATCTGTTATGGATGGTTCACAGTAAAAGTTCTAGTTATTGGCATTAAAGAACATTATGTATTTGTTTACAATAACCCTTTTATTTATTGTTAATATACTGATTACTGCAACTGCTGCACATTTCATACTGTATGAAAGGTTGTTCTTACCCTATTCATGACACATTTTCATATTCATACTGCTAATAATACATTCATTCATCATATTCAGATCTATCCCTTATTTATATATAATCCGTTATGTATGTTTTGTCTCACTGCTAAACTGCATTTCATTGTCTCAGTATTTATATTGCAGAGACAATAAAGTAAGATCTCATTTAATCTTATCAATGCTAAATAAAGTATGAGCATATTTCACCTTACAAATCAGTAAACTTGTGTAACAATTCAAGAACCAGGTGACAGGTGAACTCCTGGTGAACACAGTCACACCTGGACACGAGAACACAGACTGTGTCAATTCTGCCAACAGCAACAAGAGGAAGAGACAGAGCAGCACTTCCGGTTACACTGAAGGAACCAAGGTCTTACTACCAAAATAAAACTCAACAACAACAACAACAGGTCAACACTCTCAGATCAAAACTAACTTCAGCATTTTTTGGAGCAAAACTGACACTGACACAAAGGCAGCAACTCCTCTCTAGCTTCCCTTTTTCTCTGATTCTGATCAATGGTATTATACAGTTCAATTTTCTTTATTTTATTATTTTTAATTTAACTTAATATAATAGCGTGTTTTTTCTTATTTACATACATTTAAAAATAGGCAAAAATATGTAGCCCATTAGGACATAAAGGGGTATCAACTAATTTATTTATTTATTATTCCACTTTATTATTATTTTTCAATTAGGTCCTATGTTAGTGGATGTTTTGTTCTGTTAAAAATTGAAATTAAACAAAAAAAAAGTTGAAGAAAAAAATGCGGGGGGAAATAAAAGCAAGGAGCAACTTATGTAATACATATAATGTGCCAAAAAGACAGATTTAAATTAAAACCATCACTTGAATTATACCCAGTGTATTACAGCGGGGGTCAGCAACCTTATCCTTTAAAAGTGCTATTTTTGACCAATAAATAAATTAATGAACTAAAACAACAATAATAATGATAATAATAAATTCTGCCTGGCAGCACTCACTGATGTGTATTTTATAACAGTGGAGCTGTATGCCACAGAGGAAATTAAACAAGCGTGCTTTTATTTTGAAGGCTCCCGTGAGCGGGAAGCAGTGTTTTCCGGTGTGTTGTCATGACAGCGGTGTTGCAGCTGCTGCCAGCGTGTACCAAACTGACAGCAGCCGGGATGACACTGTGGGTAACACACACACACACACACACACACACACACACACACACACACCGCTGCTCTATAAAACCAGGGACACACATTCACAGACACAAACACACTCACAGAGACACAACGAGCAGACGGAAACTTTCTACCTGAACGATGGGCGTCATCATCTCACACATCTTCTCCAGGTTCACCTCCAAGAAACCTGTCAGGATTTTAATGGGTGAGTTTATTATTATTATTATTATTATTATTATTGTTATTATTATCTTTACTTAACTAAAAGTACTATTACCACCCTGTAAGTAACAGACGTATGTTGAAAATATCACTACCTATAATTAGGAAAATGTATTTAAAGTATTAAAAATAGCAACAATAAATGCAGTGACTGTTACATACTTTTCTCTTTTTAAACTACTAATCTTAACCCTTAATTCAGTTATCTTTTGGTTTGTAAAAAATCTGAAAATAGTGGTTTTGTGCTTTTGAATTATTGCATGAGTATTAATGTTTTAATTATATATGATAATATAACAGTCACAGGTGACATTTTTCTGCGTTGAGCTCTTTTATTTGTACACTTTGTCGGTTATACTGACACTTTTATTTAAGTGACATTTTTAATGTTTGACTTCTGTTAGTAATGGAGTATTTTTATACTGCAGATTACTTTTACTCAAGTACATGATCTGAATACTTAAGTACTTCCTCCTCAGCTGCTGTAAACTGATGTTTGTAAGCTGAATATTTCAGATTTTGGATTGTTTGTCAGACAAAACAAGATATTTGGGCTCTGAGATAAAGTGTTGGACACTGTGTTTCACTACTTGTTGACATTGTGTTTGTGTGTGTGTGTGTGTGTGTGTGACTGCAGTGGGCCTGGATGCAGCAGGTAAAACGACTCTGCTGTACAGACTGAAGCTGTCGGAGGTCGTCACCACCATCCCAACTATTGGTCAGTGATCTATTTAATCTGTTTACATTAATGCACATGTTTACTGAGGATACAAAGTAATACATTAATTAACTGCTCTGTGTGTGTGCGTGCAGGTTTTAACGTGGAGACAGTGGACTATAACAACATCAGTTTCACAGTTTGGGATGTTGGTGGTCAGACTATCATCAGACCTCTGTGGAGACATTACTTCACTAACACACAGGTAATACTGCTGCTGTTACTATGTTGTTGTATGTTGAATGTTATATGAATTGGGTGGACATTTTATGGATTGATTCTTTCTGTCCTCAGGGTCTGATATTCGTTGTCGACAGCAACGACCCAGAGAGGATTAAAGAAGCTGCTGACGAGCTGCACAGGATGGTACATGCACACACACACAAACACGCACACTTGTGCTGAATCTTGTTGTCAATTGCTGATACATGACAAAAAAAATCTTTATTTGTAACGGATGGGTTCAGAGAAGTCTGAGTAGAGCAGCTGTCGTAGTACTGCGACTGTCGTAGGACAAAAATAAGTACTACTTATTAAGCAAAATGACATGAGACTGATTGGTTGATATGTGAATTTTAAATGAGCAAACTAATTTTAACTACTTGTTTTTTTGTGTTGTAGCTGGAGGAGGATGAGCTGAGGGGCGTGGCCGTACTGGTGTTTGCCAACAAACAGGATTTGCCCAGAGCCATGTCCGTCAGTGACATCACCGAGGCCCTGGGCCTATCAGGAGTCTCACAGCCGGTAGGTGTCCATGGCAGATACTCAGGCCCACAATACAATGCGTCTACTTTATAGATGCAGAAAAATTGAAGATTAAAAATTGCCTCATTTGCATGCTTAAATGTAAATATTTTTGAACAATTGTAATACAGAAAATAATGGTCTTAAAAATCAACTGCTCAAGTGTCATGTACCTCATTCAGCTGAGTGAGCAGGTTCAGCTTAAACCTCACATACAGCGCCCTCTAGTGGCAGAGAGACGCAGCAGCTACAGGACACAGTGATTGAGTTTTCAGGACATTTAAACTTATATTAAACTCACGTCTTTGTCCCTCTATGTGTCTCTGTGTGTCTCTGCACAGTGGTTCGTCCAGGCGTCCTGTGCCGTCAGCGGTTCAGGTCTGGTTGAGGGTCTGGACTGGCTTTCCGACCAGATCCTAAAAATGTAGATGCTGATGTGACGCCGACACGTTGGGCAGTTTGCTGAGATCTGAGCCAAGGCGGTGACTCCAGGAGGAACATGAAGGGTCCCTCACTTATGAAGACATGTTATTGCTGCGTTCGTAGCACGTGGGAAATCTTGTTGATCCCAGCTTCTTTCTGGAAAACATGTCACAATTTACAGTTTATGCCACATTCAGGTCATTTTAAAAGAATCATAAAGATGAGATTAAAGGTCAGAACAACATAAAAACACTATATAAGTTATATGTATACAGAGACGTTTTCAGCTTGAAGAGATAGTCTGCTGTTACACTGCAGTGAGGGTGGTAAACTTTATATCTGTGTGCCTCTGAAGAATTTCTACATGTTCTGCTGCTTTATCATTTTACTACACAAGGCAGATGTTAATGTCTTTATATTGTTTCTCATACTGATAGTAAACCCAGTGTGATGCGAAGTGATCTTTGGAGCTGATTGTCTCTGATGTCAGCAGAGAGGAAAGTGTAGAGATGAGTGGATCAAACAAACATCATGAATTCATTAATTGCAGTTCACCGCAGCAGTGAAGTTGAATGTTTAATCGCTAAATGCAAAGCTTTATAATGCTGATAAAGAGTGACCACAGATGGCCATAGTAGTATCCGGTAATCCTGGGAATCGTGGGACTCTCATGTTAGGAACTTTTTGAGACAATCAGGTGGAAAACAAATTTAATTGCACTGATTCTTTTAATCTTATAGTTAATATTTAGTTTGTCACCTGTCAGTGATTTTACACTTTAGATAAACTTGTATTGTTTTATCCTTTTAAACGTAAATGAGATGTTTCTGAATAATGCCTCGCTGGTTTTATTGGTTAAATTTGTCTTCACTTTGGACTTTTAGTGTCTTTTTTTGTGTTGCTTTTGGATAATCAGTTCAGGTCCTTCTGTAACATTATGGACTATTTTATTTTTACATACTGGATACAGGAAGTTGTATATTTATATATATTTTTAAAATTTATTTTGTTCATATTTATTCTATAATAAAGTTGTTAAGGTGACCAGAATGTGTGTGGGTTTTTTTTATTTTAAATACAGAGACCCGGGCCAATTCTTAATAATACATTTAGAGTCACATTATTATATCATTAACTATCATTTCATCAGTTACTCCCAACCAAGGAGATACAGTACAATCAGAAAGTATTCAGATCCCCTTCACTTGTCTTATAAAAGAACAATAAAAATGTAGTATAAAAGTACTTTGAGTATTCAGATGACAAGAAACACATGCAGTCCATTTACCGTTTAAACATTTGTGCCAAATCTGAAGGAATTCCCTCAAGCTGTTCTTGAGATATCGCATTCACAAGAATGAGACAGACGAAGTCACAGTGACCTTGACCTTTGATTCAAATCTAATCAGGTCATTGTTTGGTCAAAGTGGACGTTTGTGCCAAATCAGAGGAAATTCCCTCATGGCTTTCTTGAAATCACGTTCTTGGGAATGGGAAAAACGGACAACCCCAAACTCAAAACCAAAACGTGACATTATGAGGTTCTGAAAATGACAGCTGATAAATTCACATTTTAAAAATATAACATTAAACTATGCAATAATGAAAATGAAAAAGAAATCCACTTGGTTCTCTTTTTACTTCACACCTTTCCTAGAGGCTTGTTTGATCTGACCAACATGAGCAGACAGACTCGGGCGGGTGGAGTTAGTGCTTTTATTTATCACTGAAAAGCCTTTTTTTTTAATTATTCATGACACTTAAACAGTTATCACTGAAACATATTTACAGTTCAACATCATCAATCCCAGCACGTTTTCTTGCATCAGTAAAGTGCAGCTCGTTCTTCACCTGGTTACAGCAAGATAACACACCCCCCCTCCACCCCCCCATCATCCCAAAATGATCATCATCATCATCAGTAACTGTTGATTGAGGCTTTTAGAAACGTCTTCACCATGCTAACTTCCCCACAGAAGCCTGTGACCTCTGACCTTTCACCTCCCTACACGTATGCTATAGATGTTGGAACTAAAGCTTGTTCAGGTGTTTTTCTACAGATTATCATCGTGACTCACTCGGGATAAAAAGATTAATGAATAAAACCTGTGAGAAACAGAAAAAGGCCTCAAACAAATGACAGAAATATTTTGTATTAAAGCACAGATAAATATTGTGACGTCAGGAGGAACACACTGACTCAGCGGATTATTTGGCAGAACGTTTGTGTTAAAATGTTAATGTTTTCTGCATGAGTAAAATGCACCAGCTCATCAGAGAAGACAAAAGTCAAGCTGTAACGGTTTTCAGAATGGAGACGTGTCAACAAATACGGCAAAGGTGGAGAGATCGTTGGATCAGATTTGTGCTTGAGCTGATCTTCAACTTTTTAAACTCAGATCAAGAAATAAGAGCGAAGCATCTTTGGCCCTTTTGTGGCCTATAAACGGTTTACGATTCTCATTGTTGAGCGCTACTTTCATGCAGCCGTTCACTGTGTAAGAGGCAGAAGTTGCAGGCATCTAATTTTGGAATAAAAATCTTCAAATAAAAGAGGTTTAAAAAATAAATCTAATTTTCTTTTTTTAAGTTTCACACCTTCAAGGTCCTCCATACCCCTTTTCTACCAAATTAGCTCTGGTTCTTGAACCGTTCTGTTCAGGATTCTTAGAAACTTGGTGCTATCCAACGAAACAGTTCACAATTCCAACAGTTTTGCACAGAGGCATTGTATCCAAGGATACGTCATCAATGAGCGGTGTTGCAAAATGCACTATGGAAGTAAAGAGTAGCAAAATTCCAGATTTCAAAACTTTTGCTCTGTTATTGCAGATATTTGTTTTTACCCAAAAACAATGATAGACCTACGAAGGACAATTTCTCACTTGACTTTTCCACTGTTGTCTTTTCCATCCTCTCTTTCCAACCTGTACAATATGACACGCCCACTTATGTTGTCACGGTTCGTACTTCAGGTCAAGGAAAACCTGCTATTTTTCATTTCCAGCTGAGTCAACTTTTCAAGTTTTGAACCAGTTCAGTTTTGGTCAAAATGCTCTGTAACACTAGGTTCGGAAACCATAAAGGATCTGGTTCTATGGTGGTGGAAAAGGGTTACCATGTTGGCTCCAGTCCTGACAACATGCCAATACACACCGCGTACAAACAGCATGACATGCAGGGGATGCTGGGCAAAGCAGGGCTTATGACGTCTACAATTTCGTCGACAAATACAGAAAATGATGACATAATGAAGTTAATATTGGCACATGAAGTCATTTTCTACATCAAAAGTAGGTTGGGCCCAAATATTTCCACTGTGGCTGAAGTACAGCTGATAGAATTTGACCTTCTACGACAACAAGGGGCAAGTGTTGCTGAAATCTAAGTGATCAATGTTTTTAAAATTGCAGATATTTTTGTCTCCAAACATGTTTTTGCATAAAAATGCAGCAATCACTGTCAGCAGTATCTGTTGATGTATGGGTTAATATTTTGTCATTTTGTTTGCAGAATGCGTCGTCAAAATTAAGCACAATTTTAACGGCGGACATCTAGAAAATCTTTTGACCTGTAAACCAACAAACCCATCCTGATTAGATGATGTTGTAGAATTCAGAATGTTTGTTTCCACCTTCATGAAGCCGCAACCTTCAATTTACCTCACTTTACTATTATGAAAATCAGCTCGCAGACTCAGGATTCGCTTCAGTTGTGTCTTTTCAAATCAGTCTGAATGTACAGCTGCTCTATTGAACAGTGATGACATCACTCTTCATCAGTTAAAATTGTCATTTCCACTGTGACGTAGGGCTGCAGCTAACAATTTTATTTTTTTTTATTGTTAATTAATCTGCCGATCAGTATTTTTTTCTATGAGTTAATTGGTCTTTAAACCATCTGAAAACAGTTAGAAAATACCCAGAAACAAATTCTCACACATGAGAAGCTGGAACGTTTACAGCTTTGGCATTTCTGCTTGAAAAACAACAACTGATTAATTGATTAGTAAAATAGTTGCACATTAATTTTCTGTTGATCAACTAATTAATTAATCAACTAATAATCAGTGCTCTCCTATGATGGTGAGTCAGCAAGTTTCAAGACTTACAAGTCGATTTTCATTCTGCTGTGAAATGAGTGAAAACCAGCGACTGGAGGATAATTAGAGTTGGGCGATAGGACGAATATATATCAGTGAATATTGATTGGCTCTGTACATAGGTGGTTATTGTTTCGATTTTTGTCATTTTATTTGTGCTAATTTAATCATCTGCCTCCAAAAAATGAGTGAGAGCCGCAGCTCAGTGGACACTGAGACACAGCGGGGAAAAACAGCGTGTAGAGGCAGGATATTTTATCATCTAACTCAATGAGCCAAAGGTTTCATTTTGACCAAACCACAGTTACTGATCGTTGTAGCAATGGAAAGACAAACTAAGATGGTTTTGTTGATTATATTTTGTTTGTCGAGTTTCAATCAAGTGTATTTTGCGATGAGTAAACAAGGCAGCTATGCTAGTCTTGGGTCCGTCTACATGTATACAGGTATTGTTTTAACAGATATTTTTCCTCTCAATTAGAAAAAAAAATTCTGTCTGCAGATGACATCATTGTAAAACGCTGTTTTACGTGTCCACACAGCTGCATAGTAACCGGAGTTTTAAGAAATCTGCACCTTAGAAGGCGTCTTTAAAAAGTCATTTATTGACCTTAAACTGTTTGCATGTGGATGAGAGGTCAAAACATTGAGGAAAATATCTGTTGACAAAAATATCTGTACATGTGTAGACAGACCTTGGAATGGTGAAAGAGAGAAACTTGAATTCAGAAGGTGTACAGTCGCATTTTCCTGTTGATTAATGAAAACAGGTGTAAGACACACACAGGTGTGGCCAGGTGGAGAATTTCAACATATCGCCCAACCCTAAAGATTTTTTTTTTTTTTAAATCCATCACTGCAGGATGCTGTTAAAACGGTCAGCTGATGAACACATCACAACAGGAAGGACTCCCTGCTCTCTCTTCCTCCTTCGTCTTCTCTTTCTTTTCTATCACTCTTTAACCAACAATACTGCGATGTCCTTTTGCCCTCTGGGATCTCAGGTAAACCTTCACCTGTGACCAAACAGCCCTTAAACAAGAGCTTACATTGTCCAAATCTGACTCTGTCTCCTTCAGATCCTGGTTCATAATTCCACACGTGTTGCTTTGCTTTAAATCCTCTGTCACTGCTGTTAGGATTTTCTATAAAATAAACATAATAAACAGAAACTTACAGGTTAGATCTATATTTGCATCCTTTTCTGGAGAGTGGAGCCGGTATAAAAAGCAGCGTTTTTACACACAGAAATAAAACGCACGAGTCTGTGACGAGACGTTTCACTCATACTCCCCTCCCCCTCTTTATAGTGAGGGTGCGTTCAGTTTATCCTCCGTCCTCAGAGTGACAGGCAAGCTCCACCACAAACTTCAGAGTCCAGCAAGAGAGGGAGCGCATGTTTTCCTGTCCCAGGCAGCGAGCTGTCCCCGCGGGCGTGCAGGCGGGCGGTGTTCCCCTCCTCTGATTCCTGAGCTGTTGCTTTGACAGTACCAGCTGGGACTCACCTGGGTGGTAAAACATGCATCCTTCGTTATTATTGTTAGGCTTCAGACTCGCCCCTCTTCTTCCCCTCCTCCCCTGCATCGCTGTCCTCCGATTGGCTGTTGCTAAGCACTAGAAATTGTCCATCAGCGGCAGGCGGGTTAGCAGGGCGACTCGAGGCTGCGATCAAACGGCTCTGCTCCTCCAGATCCTGAAGGTAAAATGAGGAAGAAGACATTTAAATTTGAAGTTTAATATCTATACTATTATATGTAATCTATGCGTGAGTGTAGCGTCAGGGTTAAAGGTTAAAGGTCACCTTCTCTATCTGTCTCTGTTTGCTGAGTTCTTCCTGCTGTTTCTCTTTGGCCTTGTCGTGCTCCTTCCTCTTCTCCACGGCCTTACGGTCCTACACAACAAAAAGACAACAGAACTAATTCACCTCCACAAAAACACCTGAAGACACCACCAGCAAAACATGAATGAGCTAGTCATAGCTTCAGAGTAAGGAAGTTTCAAATCAGTCTCACCATCTCAGAGTGAAAAGCTATCTGCTTGGCCAGACCGATGCTGTCGCAGATCTGAAACACACGAAGAAAACACACAGGTCAGACAGACGGACCAAACAAAAGGCTGGACAGTGACACTAACGGACGGACAGACGGACGACCTTCTCTCCATCGTTGTTGGACTCGAAGATGTAGCAGACGGCTCGGCTGTCACCCCGACCGGCCGCCGGCTGCAAAACGAAACCAAACAGCCTCTTGTTGTCCTGATGGGATGAACACTGAACTACACTGGAGAGAGGGAACTACAGGAGGAGACAGGAGGAGGACACAGAGATCATTAGAAACATGTCTGATGAAACTAAAACTAACAGCGCAGAGAAACAGAAATCATCTCACCCTGAGTCGAGTGACTTGTGTCTGAGGATCAATGAGCCTGAAAAGAAAAACACTGATATTAAAGACCCTTTACTGCACAGAAAAAAGTGGGCGATTCAACATATGTTAATGTGCAACTTTTTGGCCAAGACATTGAAACATGAGGCGACGCAGCAGGGGGCCTGTCATCGCTGCTAGTTCTCTGAGGTCAGTTTGGTGTGTCTGGGCTTACACAGATCCATATTTGACTATAATAAACAGTACAGTTAACTAACTAATAGTGCACGGTCACACACCAGGTTCCTGTCTCTTGATGTCAAAATGTCTTCACAAGATTTGTTTGTTGTCAAGATTTTCCACAATGGGGCGACCTTCAGCTCACTGGGTAGAGTGTGGGCTCCATGTCGGCTAAGTCCTTTGCAGTAGTTTGATTCCAGCCCACAGCCCCTACCTGCGTGTCATTCCCCCTCTATTTCCTACATTTCCTGTCAATCCATAGCTGCTCTGTCATTAAAGGGAAAAAGATTTCCCCACAATGACAACTTAATCCAAAACACACACACACACACACACACACTCTCTGCGGTTCATACTTGAGGCAGTCGCAGGTGACCAGCAGGTGTGACTCGGTCATCCTGAAGATGTTGTGGATGGCTCTAGCTGCCAGGATCTGCCTCATGGTCTCAGAGATGACGTCTGCTGACTCGGTAGTCTTCACCTCCATGGAGCCCAGGAAACGAACGATGAAAAGCTGGTGTAGGATCGAATCTGGACAACAGACACGGGGGAAATATTTATATATATAATACATGTGCTGTATATATGATATATCTTAAATCCACTGTGTGAGAGAGACAGATTGTTTTTACTTGAAAGCTCAGGGAACAGACAGTGAGATGCAATTCTCAAGTTTGAAAAGTATGTTTGCGAGTGTGAAATGGTCTCTGTGCTGCCCCCTGTGGGTGACGAGAGAAACGACACCCACTACAGCTGCCAACTATAGTTACAGTGGATGTTTTCTGTTGCCTGGGTCCAAACCTTTGAATCCTGCCCACTCCACTGAGTTGACTAATTTGTCTGGTTTCTGGCAGAAACCACGAATAATGTTATTCAAATTAAACAATAAAAAATACTGATAACATGACGGACACAGGAGCAGACAGACAGTACCTTCACTGTCTTCTGATGTGCCGTCTCCTGACTCTCCGAATGGATTACTCCTCCTGTGGACAAACATACACACACAGAGAACTGAACAACATCCAGCGGCGGCTACGTTACAAGATAACAAACAAGCTTGTCAATGTATTTGGTCGGAGGCAGAAATCTAGGGGACAGATACCTAAAAAATCTGGATCTGGGGAAAAAACCCCAAATCTACCTGTTTGGAGGGTTAAAATGACACGTACATCCGAGAATTTTTAAAAGAATTTGAACTAATTTAGGTGTACTGTCCCTTTAAAACTAATGTTAAACACAGTAAGAGAGGCATGAGATAGCTTTAGCATCCTGTCATGTACAGTACACACACACACACACACACACCTGCCAGACTGTGCTGCCGTCTTGCTCTGTGCTGAGTTCTCCTCGCTGACAGGGGAAATGATGTCAAACTGGATGGGTGTTTCCGGGGCAACCAGTGCATCCAATGAGAGCACAGAGAGGGCGGGCGACGGCTCGGAGCCCACAGAGCTGATACTGCTCGCTCGGCCCACGCGCCCTTTACTGGAATGGAAAGAGAGAGATGGATGGTCTTACTGGTGGAGTCACAGTTTTCCCACGTAAATGTGACTGGCCTACAAGTGTCCATCTTCAATATATCTGGCACCTGATTGGTTATGAGGTTGTTGATCACACCTGTAGCTCTGCAGTTGTTGTTTGCTCAGTATTTGCTTGCTGGTGGTCTTTTAACATCATGTCAGACACACACAAACACAAACACACACCTGCTGGGTCTCATGCTCTCATGTCTCTGCTGGAAGGATGGCGAAGGCGTCACGGCTTCAAGAGCTGACTGGTTCACTCTGGCTGCCAGCTCCTGCCAATAGGATGACAGTACTGCCAGCGTCAACCAATAGGAAACAGTTTCGAATGCATGAATTCAAACAGTTGTTTCCTGCTGTTGAGTGACTGAACAACAGACAGCTACTGAACTAAGACAGCAAACTAGCTCAATGACATGGCCAAACACGAGTATGATGCTGAATTTATTAAACTGTGTGAACCTTGAACTAATGACTAAGCAGAAATCTGGACCTTGTGGCTGGACTAGTTGGGATCCACTGCTTTACATATTAGATTAACATACACTACATGGCCACGGGTACATGGACACCTGAACTTTCCCGCCACATGTCACCAATAAATGTAATTTCAAAACAGTATGCATTAATCTACTGTTGCCCCATAATACCCCTATGCTGCATGTTGTTCCCCTTCTCTCTCCTTTCTCATTCCCTGTCAGCTATCTACTGTCAACTCTGTAATACAGGAATAAAATGCTGAAACAATAGTTTTAAAAAAAGCTGCTATGACCCTGTTGTTTCCCAGCAACAAAAGCATTTCGTCTTTTAACTTCCTGTCCACACTGGAAGTGGGAATGTGTCACATTTTGTGAGTCATCTGCTGCATGTGACCACCATGCAGCTGCATTTCAGCAAATATTTGACCAGTTTTACAAAATAATATTATATATACAATGAGAGACTTTCCACAGCGGCAGTCTTAAAAACTCTGACCTCTATAAGCGGTCATTAAGACGCTAATCTGGTCACTTCTCCTTCTCTTTGTCAGGATCAGCTTGTCATTTTATTACAGTTGATAATTATGGTGACTTGTGGATCTGCGGTGACTGTGGCAGTGCATGCCATATGATTCTGCTCTGAGTGCCAAAATCTCCATCATGTGACCAGGTAAATACAGGTTAATGAAGTGAATTGGGACACAGACCTCTGCGTTCTCACTCAGATAGATCCTTTTGGAGATGTTGTTGATGGTGGAGACCCACTGGAGGAGGAAGCAGCAGAGAAGAGACGGCATGAGGAGACAACGGAGCAGCTGACAGTCAATACAGAGCAGGTCACATGACAGAAAAATATTTTACCTCCTCGCAGTCCTTCCTGCTCTCCGACTGCAGCGTCACCACTCTGATGGAACGCACAACAAGAAAGAAGTTTAATAAAGAGGCATTTCCATTCTAATATCAACCAGGAAACTTAAAAACAGAAAAGGCACCTGAATAGTTATGGTGTGTTCATGCAAGATAAATTTAAAAAAAATGGAGCCTTCTTACTTCTTGCCATCGAAGGAGGTGACCTGGAAGCAGAAGCGGCGGTCGTCGCAGTCGACTGCCATGACAGAGCAGTTGTCGAGGTCCGTGACCAGCCCGCCTGCCACCTCGCCTCGGGCCTGTTGCATCAGATTACCACCCTGTGTGAAGAAGTACTGACGCTCCCAGGAGGACGATACCAGCCCTGTCTTACTGAAGGACACACAGAGGAGCAACTTTAACTCTTTGGATAATGAGACAACAAAACAATTCAACAACATTTTCAACTGTAACATCTGACACTAATATTGCTACAACAGCAGGAATGCATTCATCATTGTTGATTCATTATCATTTATTGTTGTAAGACGTAGGGGGATGTAGGGCACGCGTGTGTGTTTCTTACTTGCGGATGTGCAGGTAGCCCTGTTTCCTGGTCAGGTTGCGACAGACAGGTGAGTGGGCGGGGTCGGGGTCACACGGTGCATACAGCGGGTCACATGATCTCTCCATCTCTTGGATGGTCTGCTGCATCTGCCCGACCTCCTCCTCCATCTCCCGACGCACACTACAAACACACACACACACACACACACAGAGAAAAACACACTGAATTCACATGACCCCCCTCACGTCTTCATAATGTTGTTATGTTTGCAACTTCTTCAAAAACAACAATATCTTTGAAACTTTAAAATTGAGTTAAAGAAAATAAAACAAATTATTTAAGACCTTGAATGTAGGACAAAGGAAAGAAAAATAAGAAAAAAAGAAGGAAGACACTTCTTATAGACGTCTGGGGTTTGGTTCTTACTTCTGGACACTGGTTCCTATAGTCCCCAGGAAGTCCTCCCACTGCTGGGTGAGATTTTCTGATCCCAGCTTAAAGAAACTGATCTGCACAGAACAAACACATATAAAGACACATCAGCAGGAGTGGGTACAGCTCTGAACCAGATTTTTCTTTTATTCCGCTATTAGATAGCAGATAGTACAAAAAGGGTATGACAGGTATGAAGGGGCAGGGACATGCAGCAAAGGCCCACAGGGATCTGACTCCAACCCTGACTGCTGCTAAAGACTCAGCCTACAAGTGGCACTCACTCTACCAGGTGTGCTACCAGGGCGCCCCATGAGATCGACTCTTAACTGGTTCAATCTAATGTTCACTTCTTGCTCCACTTAACCTCAGTCTAATGTTTCTCACTATTAAGAGAGGTGCGTATTTAGCTCACATACATTATCAACTGTTCTAGAGTGAAACTGACTCCAATAGCTTCTCTGTAATAGCTTATCCTGATGGATGACACCCTCTAGTGAAGCTCCTGTTTGTGTGTGTGTACCTGGGCCTGCATGTATCCCAGCAGCGGCTCCAGTAGAGCCGTCTTCTTCTTGTACTGTAGCGTGTTAAGGGAGCAGAAGTAGTGCATCATGGTCTGGTGCTGTTTCTTGCGGGAGGTGTAGACGTCCTCCACGGCCTCCGCCCGCAACTGCGACACACAAGACATTCCTCTTATTTCAGTATCAAGGTAATATACTGAGATAATATAATGAACTGAGAGATAATACCATATACCAAAGATAATATCTTTTTTCTAAGACTTTTTTTTTTGGTGTTTCTGCTTCATGCGACAGAGGAAGAGAAAGACAGGAAAGGCAAGTGGAGAGAGGGGATGACATGCAGCCAAGGGCCTCGGCCAGACTGGATGACTTGACTAAAAACTGGATTGTAGTGGTAGTGGTAGTGTGTTTATTCATTTATTGTTTATTTTATTTTTATAATAATTTCTGCAGAAGCTGCCCAGTGTAATTTGGTACAAAATAGTCATTAACTGGTCAATTGCTGGCATAACCTAAAGAGTCTTAACTGTAAGTGCAAAATGTGTCTACAGGCAACTGAATGGATTCTTTACTTCACTTTTACTGGTGTACTTCTTTCGGGGAATTTCACCTGGTAGAGCAGGCACCACATATATCAAGGTTATGTCTTTGCTGCAGTGGCTGCAGTTTCGATTCCAACCTGTGGCCCTTTGCTGAATGTTAAATAAAGGCAAAAGCCCCCCCAAAAATAGTCTTTAAAAAACTATACTCGCTCAAATCAAAGTTCACGGGCTTTGTCTGTATTTTCCCTCTTTTGTTCTTCTGGGCAAACTTCCTTGTTTTTTATTTAGAAATTACAGACTCTTAAATAAAGAACTATCCAGGAGCTTGGTTAAACATTTTAGTATTGAAGTACTGAATGATAAACGTAATGTGAGGAGTGTTTCTCACCTTGTCGTTGTCCCTCCTCTTGGACAGGCGGCTGTATCTGTTAATGGCTACATCATGATCTACAGACAGAAACAGGTAAGTTAGACTTTTTGGTGGTAAAACTTTTAAAAAATCTTTTCTTCTTCAACATTAACATGTTAGAAAGATGTTAGTAAAGTTAAAACAAAAATACTCTGCCAGTGACTTTTAAAAACAAAGTGGAATCTTCCTTTAAGCGCAGCTAAACGTGCAGGCAATCTGGAGCCAGAAGTCACGCTGACACTGAGAACTGCACAATTTGTTCCTATAGATTAAGTGTTACTTCATGTTGTGATGTGTCAAACTGTGACCAAGTCTCTGTCAGAGAAGCTGTAAATTCTCCACTTATTTTCCGTGAAAGACACACACAAATAAACACTAAGAAAAATGTGCTCGTGAGCAGTGTTAATTGATTCATTGTTAATTAAAAACGCTAAACATTTGTACGTTCCAGCTTCTCTAATGTGACCATCTACAGCTTTTTACTCTGATATAATAAACTCTTAACACAAAACAGCCTCCATAGTTTTCTGGAAATATTAACTTCATTGTTTTTCCAAAAATATTTGCATCAGCTGTCCTCTGGTTTTCAGATTGAGTAGGAGCAGGAAGGCAGTTGGCAGAGAAAATCTCAGCCAGATTAAGAGAACATGCTGCTTTGATTATTCATTCCTTCAGAAGCAGTCCTGACTTACCATCACTGGATATTTGGAAGACTTCTTTCAGAGTGAGGATCTCTGGAGAGACACAGAAAGAACTGTAAGTGAAAGTGCAAGGGATGTTTTTCCTTTTGGTACACGTGTACTTTTTGTCTGGCTCGGTTTTCCTAGTTTGGGTCCCTCAGTAGCACTGAAGGGAAATCTTTTACTGCTGCTGTGCTTCCAGTTGTGTGGGAACAGTCAGTTTAGGGAAGACCTTACTCTGAGCACAAAGCCAGGTCCATTAAGAAATGGTTTTCCCAGTTTGGTGTGGAAGAACTTAAATGGTCAGCATAGAGTCAAGACGTCAACCCCAACCAACGCCAGTGGAATAAACTGTAACAACGACTGCACGCCAGCAGGGTTTGTGCTTTGTCAATAATGGAACCGATGTCAGTTTCTTATCTGACAAATATGTCAGATTCAGTTTTGGTTCATTGAGCCAGAGGTGTGGCAGGGTCAGATAATTAGTGTACTGCATGTGTTTCCTACCCTTCAGATCTCTCTCTTTAAACTGAGTGATGGGAAACATCATGGCATCTGCAAGCTGGGTGGATAAGACAGCATGACAGGAACTCAGCTACAAAAAGAGAGACAGAGAGGAAATTGTTCAATCATGTCAGGTGAAATCTGCCTGTGTGGCACAGTCAGGACAGATGAAAGAGAAGGACAGAACAGTAGCAGACAGAGCTTTGTTGTGTTTGCATTCTCTCTCACCTCATCAATGACTTTTGCAAACTGCTGCAGGGTGGAGCTCATCACCTCGTCATCGCCCCCTAGAGGAAAACGCTGCAAACAAGAACAACAACACAGGAATGGATTAGATTATTTAAGGATGTTTCATATAGCTGCTGGGGTCATAAGACTCACATACTGTTACAAATCTGCCAACTGGTGTTTTAACGTTTGTGCCTTCTATTTTAGGACTGGTGGCTAGTGTTATAGTTCTTACAGTGAGTATAATAAGGCTGTGGCTTGTGTTAGCAAGCTTTGATTATTGTTACACTTTAGGGCCTGTTGTCAGTGTGATATAGCTAGTGGCTAGTTTTATAGAACTGGTGGCTAGTGTTATAGGCTGATGGCAAGTGTAATGAGACTGGTAGCTCATGCTGTGTAGCTGATGGCAGGTGTTATAAGACTGGTGGCTAGTGTTATAGGCTGATGGCAAGTGTATCAAGGCTAAAGGCTAGTTTTACCATGCTGATGGCAAGTGTAATTAGGCTGGTGGCTAGTGTTATAGGCTAATGACAAGTGTAATAAGACTAGTGGCTAGTGTTATAGGCTAATGACAAGTGTAATAAGACTAGTGGCTAGTGTAATAGGCTGATGGCAAGTGTAATTAGGCTGGTGGCTAGTATAATAGGCTGATGGCAAGTGTAATTAGACTGGTGACTAGGGCTATATTGCTGGAAGCAAGTGTAATAAAGCTGACGGAAGGTGTATTAAGAGTGGTGGTTTATTTTAGATAGCCAGTGGATAGTGTTATGGCTGCTGGCTAGTTTTATTTGGCAAGTGGCTTGTTTTATGAGACTGATGGCTAGTGTAAACATGTTGATATTTGGTGTGACAGTATTGATGACGAATGTTATAAGGCTAATGACTAGCATTACGAAACTGTGGTTAATTCTATATGTCCATCAGCTATTGTTGTATGGCCTGTGGCAAGTGTTATGAAGTTGATGGCTAGTGTTATAAGACTGGTGCTAGTGTTTAAAGGTTGTGGCTAGTGTTATAAGACTAATGTCAAGCGCTGTAGCATGGTCAGGCTAGTGTTAACGGGCAGGTGGCTAGTTTGATGATGGTGATGGCAGGTTTGACTTAGCATACCTGTTTGTCGTACTCTTTCAGCAGTCTGGAGGTCAGGTGTGTCGCAGCACTGAGCTCATTCTGAAAAAGAAAACAGGAAAGACACAGCTGGAGACACACTTTTTACATTCCTGTATGTTCTGTCTTTATAAAGCCAGTGGCACTACACCTGTGACTCGTGTGTGTGTGCGTGTGTACCTGTGCATCATAAATCCTCTGCATGGCCTGATAGAGCTGCGTGCAGTAGTTGGATATCGCTGCAGTGTCCTCCTCAAACACTCCCAGCAGAGAGCGTGTCTATATCCAACACACAAACAAAGCTAGTGAACATGAAGTCAGTGTTAATTGTTTGACTGATCCATAAACCCTCAGGAAGTGGCCTCATGTGATCCTTGGTGTAACTGCCAAAAGCCAAACCCACACCTATCTATGTAAATCTACACCTGTTACCTTTCCACACAGTATAGTATTGTTCTCGAGGTGTGTCTCAACCACACATTTTGTCTTTAGCTTGCCAGCAAGTTTATCTGTCATTGTGGGAAATAGGTAAACAAGATTAAGATGACTGAAACACATGTGGTACTTGTAATAATTTCAGCAGTATAACAGTCCTGGGGCCTGTGTTGCAAAGAGAGATCAGTTTAGGTATATCACATTCTCGCTGACTGATTATACTCAACATATTTCACTGCCGCAACAAAATTTCCTTTCAGGTCTCACAGTTTCATGTTAAATTACTCAACTCGTGGTTTTTATGTTGTCACTTGAAATTCCAAAGTATGCCAATGTAAACGGGCACACGGCTGGATAGGAAAAGCCTGAAACTCTGAATTAACTAGGCCTACTGAAACCCTTTTTTTGAAAACAGTTTAGGGTTGCAGCGATGTACCAGTTTCAGAGTACAGGCTACCATAATATAAACAGTGATGGTTATCTTACCGTGTACATTTGCTTATCTACGATATTGAACCAGACAGAGAATCACCCCTTTATTCTCATCATTTTCAAATAGGAGACATTTTACACATACTTCCATTAACAAAATGGTTTCAACTTTCAATTAGAGTAATAAAACATTTGTTTTAAGGGTCATTCTGATTGATAGTAATATAAATTCTGTAATACCGTGATACTATAAAACTGCTATATTTTTGGAGATGGTTATCATACCATGAAAATCTCATACTGCTGCAACCCTATACCTGCTATCCACATAGGTGGAAGAGGGTCACTTAAGTTACTTAAGTGGTAATACCACAGTGAAGAAATACTCTCTTACAACTAAAGTCCAGCATTCAAATCTTGAGTAAAAATATACTTTAAGTACAAAAAGTTAAAGCACTCTTTGTGTTACAATGGCCCATTTCAGAGTCACATGCCATATTATTGAATTATAAATACTGATATAATAATGTGTACATCACTTTAATGTCAGAGCTGGTAAAGATGAGGTGTATTTTTTACTATAAACACTGCTGAGTAGCTTGAATTTCCCCCGTCTTTTTCCTTACTAATATATCATAATTTATTTGTTAGTTACATTTGTGTTACTAATCTGTATCGACAAGGTGCAACATTTCCCTTTGAGACATAGTGAAGTACAAGCATAAAGTAGCAGAAAATGGAAATACCTACCTCAAAATTGCACTTAAGTACAGTTGTTGAGTAAATGTACTTAGCTACATCCCACCTCTAAGAGTGGCTCCATGATATCACCCCTGATTTTTCTGATTTATCTACCCCTGTGTATGAACAGAATGAACCTTTCAGGTGTATCACACTGTGGTCACATGGTAATGTCATAGCAGGCGTATTTACAAGTCAAGTGTTCTATAAGTTGTAAACAATATAAATAGTGGAAATAAATAAACACTGAATGGGTGTGCATGGGCTGGATGATGATGCACAGTATGTGCATGATGTAAATATGTCTATATACTGTGAAATAGGATTTATATTAACGGTGACAGATGATATGTGCGTGTTAACAATTGGTGCATTAGGTTATAATGTACAATGGGAGCAGTGGATGTTCTGGTGATGCAGGGTTATTGACAGTGTTTGACTGGCGGCCTGTGGGATGAAACTTTAACATGTCACAATAACATGAAGCAGCAGGATGACGCTGCTGCTGCTGCTGCCTGGTCGAAAGATTAACAGATATCAGAGGCAGGAGGTAAAGCAGCGAGCCAAGAGGCTAAGGAAGTAGCCGGCTAACTAGTCATTTAACGAGTTTATGTCTATGCAAACCATCGCTGAATGCTGTGCCACCCCTTGACATGTTGACCTCCCATCTTGACGGAGCCCCCCGCCAGCTGATCGGTGCAGCCGCCGCAGTCTGATACCGATGCACAGCCGGCGTGTCCCGTTTAAACCGTCCGCTTGACAGCTTTGGTTAGCTGGGCCGTTAGCGGTTAGCATACCGCCTGAACTTGGCATCTCTTCGCTGGTTGTTGGCAAACACTGAGCCTACAAAGACAGTTAGCCTAGCCGTAGATGTGGCTAACGTTAGCATGCTAGCTGAAGCCTCCAGGGAAGAGGACTGTTACCTGCGGGCTGTCCTCCAGCGTCTCCTCTATCGGCAGCTTCTCTATCCCGGGCATGGCTGCGGCTGGCGAGGTGGCGATCGGTGCGAATCGACGGGCAAAACGCACAACAAATCTCTCCCGACAACTCCCACTCAAGATTTCTTGGTTACACGAATTCACAACACCCCAAGACAGCTCCTCCCGGTCCCGCAGGTCCCGCCCTTCATGTGGGTTTTAATTGGATAGAAAAAAAATCCACGAATCCGATTGGTTGTATTGTTTAAAGGGGAAACGGCGCCATCTTGGCTCTCACCAGGATCGCCCTCTCGTGATTGTAGCCGAGCACAACTTGGAGCCATAATGGCAGCCGGTCGACTTTGTTTCCGTGAATAAATCAAAACAAAAAACAAACATCTTTTAGAGCTTGTTTATTTAGAGATAAATCTTGTATGTTGTGGGATATAGGCTATTAAACATTACTGTTCAATGTTGTGCGGGTAAGGACCTGATTGATGATGTTTATTTTTTTGATATTTTCAAAGTTCATTAACCCCACTCACATAGATTTCTAAAAAAAATAAATAAAATAAAATAAATAATGTACAGCTGTATATCTTCTGTAGCTCAGGGTTCAGCAACCTTTCCTATCAAAAGAGACATTTTTCATCAAAAATGATAATAAAAAAATGCCTGTAGCCGCAAAATAAATTTGAGCCTTACAGTAACACTGCATATTAGGTCTAAACTAACTTATCAACATTAAAAATAGGTAGGTTAAATGAGCATTCAATAATATGTTTTACCACAAGATGGCTCCTCTGCAGTGGGCTATTTATGATTATTTGGTACTTTAACTTAACATTAATGTGAAAGCAAATTAATCTGTCCACCCTGTATTAAATTCTGTATTTTCCTGTGAGACTTTTGTTTTTAGGGATTTGGAATCCATTGGCAGTCTAGCCAGGAAGGCTCACGATTAGCCACCGCTGCTGAGGTTTGAAAAATTTAGAGGAAAAGGTGCCAGGCCATAGACATGATGCACATTTCAGGGAGTAAAGTCATCTTTATAGTTAATGTTGTATAGTGCACCTGTTTTATTCTTTGCTTGTCAGCACTTGATAATTTAAAAGGCACACCTGACTGCAATTAAGCACAGAGCAAATCTGATAATGGGACATGTGAAGCTTAGTGAGCTCCCTTTTTGTTTTTAAAGTAAGCTGTCAATAAAATGAATGTCACACTGAGTGTACTGGTGTGCACTGGAATTTTTGATTTCAGGTGGTGTGTGACATCAGGTAAAATGAGTCAAATAAGGTGTAACATATTTTTAAATATTAGCAGCCAGTCACCAGAAAATGTTACCGCATTGCTATTGTAAATGTGCTTCACCTTAAACAATCATTTTGATTAGTCAGAGATAAATAGGATGCGCAGTGCAAAAATGGGAAAAATCACTGGTCCAAGAACTTGCAAGGTGAGACATGTGACATGTTGCTTTTCTCCTTTTGGTAATGAGAGTAGACTACTGCAGCTAAAACAATACGGGAAGGCCTATAACACCAAAAATTCTTGTAGGATGTTGCATTTTATTACCAGTTTGACTTATAATTAAAATATTTTCACAATATGCTTAACTTTTTGTGGGAAAGGGTTTTGTTTGAGCACACACACAGTCATGTCCATTGTAGACAGCATGGTACTAAGGAAACAGCCAGCAAAAGAACAGGGAGAGCATGGCAGAAAAGTTGGACAGTCTTTTTAATGAATATGAATGAATGAATATAACAGAGACCTATAACAAGTTGTAAAAAGTAACACTTACGGTAGTCTTAAGAATTTTAAGTGGGTTTTTTTTTTTTTTTTTGGTACACTACCAAAAAGTGTCACAAATCATCTGACTTCACCCTCTCGATAAAAGTATGAATAATAATTCCGATATAAATAAAAAAACATATGAAAAAATCACTTATATTTAATGCAGAATCATTTTATTTCTCATAGCAATGTCACAATGGATGACATGTGTCTGAAGTGGACTGAGGGTCAGCTGGATCCTCCTGCAGCTTCCTCCATGTTGGGGAGCATCAGGGGACCACGAGGGAACAAGTTCTCCACCACACCATGGAGTCCATGCAACACACAGCAGCTCAGGCCGCTGCGGGGCATCTCGATGTCAGAGGCCCTGAACCACATACCAGCCTCCTCATCATAGCACTCCACAGATGACATAGTGATGGAGCTGCCATAACCTCCGACCACAAAGAGCTGGTCGTCCACCACCTCAATGCCGAAGTAGCTGCGGGGGTTGCACATGGATGGTGCGGTGTCCCACCTGTTGGTCCGAGGGTTGTACACCTCAGCAGTGCTCAGTTGGATGTTCCTGACGGCGCCACCGACCTAGAAGAAGGAAGGTGAAATGTGTAAGATGAGCATTCACACTAGAGTTTGTAGGTGCATTAGAAACTTCCTCTTGGCCTTCTGCATGATTCGGCTCTTCGAGACTTCCAAAAATGTGTTGGAATAAATAGCACCATTTCTGATAATACAAGGAGTCATTTTGGATCATTCATGGCGCTCAGAAAAATGTCTCTACTGTTTTATAACTGCTCCTCATCTAATTGTGGTGGCATGCTCCTTTAATGCAGTGTATTTCAGTGTGCTAGTGAATGCAGCCTCAGGCATGCCTCCTCCTACAACCACACCCCTAATCAATGCCAGATTATATAAAGCCCTTGGACTGTGAATGAGATAAAAAGGCTTTTTGGGACCATGTGTGTCATGTGACTACGTCGCAGCCCACAGCGGCTGCAGCGGTCTCTCTCAATACTGTACAAATTTTAAAAAACATTTGTTTCTTAGAAACAAAAACATGGGAAAATAGGGTCCATGTTCCAAAAGACAAAGGTTTCTTTTTAAATTGCTTGAAGATAAATGTATTAATGGTTTAGAATTAAAGTGAGACCAGGAGTTTTAGTATAAGAAACACAAAAGAGTAAAGCCACAAGTTGTTTTTGTTTTTGCATTATCAAATTATAACATGGTTTGTAATACACTGATGTACCAAACTTTATCAGTCCCCCATGTGACCACTGGCAGATGAGTATCTTGATGACTCTCCTCCAGTGAAGCTCCAATCACCACTAACATGCTCCAATCAAACCTCTGAGCTACATATTAATGCCACACACAGGCTTACCACATAGATGTTGCCTTTGTAGGCAGCAACCCCCAGGCCATTTCGGCAGGTCCTCATGTAGGCGATCATGGTCCACTGGTTGATGCTTGGGTCGTAGCATTCAGCCGAGGAGAGGGTGCGATTCCCGTTGAAACCTCCACAAACGTACACCTGTAGACAGGTTTGGGGCAGTTACATTTAATTCAGATTTCGCTACAGATACAGGCAAAATAAATGCTTGAAAATCAGTATCCTCAAGGTCAGTAATGTGATAAACACTTTTATCTTTGTCAGAAACTGGCACTTTTTTTTTCATTGAGATTTTTTTTTTTCAGTTTTTAAACCTACTACGTATAAAATTGTCATTTCTATTTTGAAGTTATAGACGAGGGAGGTCAGCTTCTGTTTATTTGGCTTTTGATAGTCTGACATCCATTGATTGGTTACTAACCGGTTAATTTTTAAAGAAAAAAGCAAATGACATGAAATACAAGAGACTTTTTCCTTTTGTCTGGTGCTCCATTAACTCAATGAGCTGTGGCACCACATTTCTTACACCGGGAGCTAGCTAGCAGCGCAATTACTGCTAATAACTGTAAAAACATGGTGGCCACCTTGCAGTCTCCCCCGAGGTCGCCCCGGTGAGCAAGTGGATTCATTTTAACCTGCAAAACCCCTTTACATTAGCACTATTGACCATGTTAGCACCACTAACCATGCTGACACTGTTAGACACTGCTAACAGTGCTAACACAGTTAATAATAGTTAACAATGCTTTAAGGGGGTTTGTGGTTGAGGAGCGTAGCCACCAGAGCAACCTGGGTGGAGACTGGAAGGTGAGTACGGTGTTTTTACAGCAGCGCTATTTAGTCGGGGTCTACTGCTGCCTTGATTGGCTGGTGTGTAAGGTAAAATGGAATAAATATTCCAAATAGAGCGTACACTTAAACTGATAATAATTTTTTTGCGAGGCTAAAATACGCTTTGCTGCAGCCCTCGTCTCCAGCAGCAGTAGCTTTCGTGCCAGTAGATATGGTTTATCAAAGACGCTAGCAAAGAAGCACATCACATAAAATAGACACAGCAGCAACACCAGATAGGTTGGGCCACCATGTTTAAACATATATCTTTAAAACGGCTGACAATGATGTCATCGTGACAAACATCATCATTCGTCACTAACTGGTTAGGGTACAACACAAAATACAAACAAACAGACAACATCCGTCTCAATCATTGCTTGTTTGATCTCTGCTTCACCCACCTTGCCATTCAGAGTTGTGGCACCGGCCTCACTCCTCCTTGAATGCATGGGTGCCACCATGGTCCACCTGTCAGTCTCAGGCTTGTAGCACTCGACGCTGTTATGGTAAGATCGTCCACTGAAGCCTCCAATGGCGTAAATGCACCCATTCTGCACGACAACGCTGACATAACAGCGACGGTGGTTCATGGATGCCACCCGTTGCCATGTACAGGTGACAAGGTCAAACTTTTGCACAGCATTCATTTCAGTTGCGTTGTTGCAGCCACCAATTAAGTACACAAAGCTGTTGAGGACAGCAGCACCGTGGTGAGCACAACAAATCTCCCCAGCGCTCACAGTGACCCAGCAGTTCGCTCGGGCATCATACGCCTCGAGGCCTGTTGCAGCACTGCTGCCATCTTTGCCTCCGGTGACCAATAAGACGGTAGAAGGAAGGCGTGGGCGAGTCAGTGGGTTATTGTAGACAGAATCTGAGGATCCATTCCTAAGCTCCATGAATGCTGTCAATGCATCATTGATGATGGGTTCACAGTCGTTGCTGTCCTTGACCACAGCATTGTCCATTACACCTTTTTGGAGGTAAATCCCGGTCATCAAGCCGAGCCGCACCTGGACACATATAAGAAGACATGTCAGAAATAATCTGTCCAAACTTCATATATCCTAAACTACTAGACATTTTTTGGTACACAATTTTCACTTATTTCTTTTTAGGGAATAAACTGCTTATTTGCACAGCTGCAAGAGTTTTGTTCTCAAGTGTAAGTGAAAATGCAACCCAGTGCATGCAAAGCTGAGCAGACTACATCTACAGCTGACTTATTGTTTATTTACCTTGGGCAACAGTTCAGAGATGTGACCTCGTCTTTGGCCTGGCAGGTGGTTAATCCAGCGGAGGACGGCCTCGAACACTATGTTTTCCTGTCTCACATTGAGGTGGTCGTTCTCAATGATAGCAGCCAGCTGCTGCACAGAGAGCTCCAGGAGCTCCTGTGAGGCTAAAGCTAACTCCTCAAAGTGGTCCAGGATGTAGTAGAAGACCTTGTGCTTCAGCTCAGGGAGGTGGTAGCAGTCTATTTGCCTCCAGATGCCGATGCAGTTCTCCAGGCATAGCTGGTTCTCCAGGAAGACGCAGCAGGTCTGAACAATCCCTGTGACCAAGAACTGGTCTGCAGCTGCCAAAACCTCCATCACGTTAACATCTGTCACAGCAACAGAGTGGGTGTAGGCGTAATTGATGATGAGGTGCATCATCTCGGGTGACACCCCAGGGATGGTGTACGTCTGCTTGTTTGGGGTCGCCCAGGCACCGGTGAAGAGGGTGCTGTGGAATTAGGATTAAGAGGACAGTGGGGTTTTAGAAAGTGAACTGAACATGACACTATCACATCATCTGGGCCAAATTGAAGCCTGAATCCTGAAAATGTTCAAAATCAGGCAAAATTTTCTACTTGTGTGCAATAAACGTTAACATGACATGTGCAGATTGAAGTAAAATGTGCTGAGACCATTCATTCAGCCATCATTTGATTTCACTGACCTCATGACCTTTCCTTTAGCACCACTAAACTTGACATTTTTAGCCCCACTCTGGTAGGACTGAGCAAATGTAATAAAGTAACTGCTGTACTGGAAAGTGTGACGGGAATTGACGTTCCAAAATAAGACAGTGGCACATATTGACACATGGATGTCAACCTTCGATAATGTGTGTCAGGATGCTGCCAGTGCGTGCGTGTTGCCCAGTGGCATCTCCAGAAATTCTTCATAGGGGTGGCACTCCAAAACCAAAAGCCATAACTGAATTTCAGGAATTTTGTTATGCTTTTGAAGTAAGCTAGTTGACGCAGACTGATTAATTTTGGTTTCTTATTTTACAGTACAGTTTACAGTTAATATTGCTAATTGTCTGAAGTGCACAGATCAATACCATTACAGTTAAGATTTTTGTCTTGAAAAGAGAAATTTAAGGCTTTAATTTGAGGGAGTACATTAATTGTACGTAACAAAACATTTAGAGGGAAAAAGCCTTCTCGAGTCTAGCGGAAACTCATGGGTAACCATAGAACCCATTTTCATTCAGATATCTTGATGTGAGAGTTCAAGGGACCCCTTTGAAAATGGCCCGTTGTTTCCTCACAAAAATGTAATCTAGATTTGGAGCATTTTTTAGACACTTGCCGACATGTTAAACCGTGATGGTTGGTACCAAGTTGTCTATAGTTCTACAAGATACCACTATCTTTGCGCTCACTTATAAAAGGAGCATGTCACAGCCTCTTAAAGACAGTAAAGTTGGCCTCCAGTGTTGTGTAACAGGGTGGCCATGGCTGCCCCTGACCAACAATTGGGGGTGCCACTGGTGTTGCCAGGAAGATAGTGTTTGCAAAATACATCTGAGGGGTCCTGAATAGATTTACAGGGTGGCAAATTTTGCTTAAACGTCTTATTGCTGAGATACTCTTCCTATATTTGCTTCTTTTCCCATGTGAACAGTGCACTCATTTAACTTCACAGGCCTCTGAACATTCTCCAATTAAATTAACTCAGTTTGTCTGACCCCATGCAACCAGTGACAGTGGCTCACTATGAGACACTGTTTTGTGTTAAGGCCAAAAACAGTTGGGAAACACTGCTCTAAGAAACCCAAGTGTTCTGTCAAAAACAGGACAGGGTTGACATCAATGATGGCAATTCAGTACAAAACAATTCACTGTTTTAGATTAGATTCCACTTTGCCATTAGGTACAAATCAGTAGGCCTGAAGTGCAGAGTCATGTGATGGGCAATATACAGAACAAACATTAATACATACAATAAATATAAAATATGAATAATAAATAAACAGTGGGATGTCGGTATGAATATCCTAGGACACACAGGATGAACAGGAACAGCATTAATAGTAGTGTTCGAATGTGTTAGAGTGTTTGAATGTGTAATGTGAATGTGTGTGATAACAGAGTCTCCTACTCACCGAAAGTACGGGCTGCAGCCACAGAGGATGATCCTGTGGGCATCGAACTCGACGTCACCCACCTTGATCACCACATCGCACAGTTTCCCCTCCAGACGGAGTTCAGTTAAAACTGCACTTGCCATGTCGTGCATATTTTCCTTCATTTCACCTTTGTGAGAATTTAATGTGATGGAAACTCACAATGGTCAGTATCTTTTTGACTGTACTCTGAAGGTCCTCAGAGATGTTTAAAGATGTTTGGTTCTCCACATATACTTATGAAGTGTCAGAACTTCTCCTGATCTCATTCCAGAACGTGTCTTTGTGACATCACAGAATCTGCAACAGGAGGAAGTGTTCTGGAAGTACTGCTAATTTGCATATTAAGATTACACAGGCCTAATGATACAATAAGAGAGAAATAACACACTGTGGACTATATGAAAAAGTAGGCTGGTCCTAACTAGCAACAAAAAAGAAACTATATGTACTGTATGTGTGCATCATTACCTAGAAGTAAAAAAAGAAACAGATCGGTATATCTGTGCACAATAGCCTCTCACACGTATATGTTATCGCTCTTATCACCACATACATGTTTGTTTTTATTTGCTAATATCAAGTAACAACTGACAACCAACTATTACTCATGAGATATTTATTAACAAAATTATTCAACAACTCATTTTAAACTTTTTAAAACTACATCAAAGCACCAATAGCACATCCATTTAAATGGAATGTAGTGTAAGATAATGTAAAATAATGTAATGTGTCACACACTTATAATTCCCACACACGAATCGCAACAAATAGGAGTTGTTGTTTTTTTAAAGCTTTTTAATTTTTTTTCAATTTTTTAAAATTACATTTCTTAGGTAGAGTTTGCATGTTAGGAAATGGGTGCCCACAACATACTGATACAGTCGATTAAAAGCTCTGAGCAAAGCAGAGTAAACACAACCATTTAAATCACTCTAGTAAACACATATGAACCAAAAACAAATAATATAATAATTCTCTCAGCACACGTGGTTGTTTTCTATAATCACTTATTTTGACTCAACTTTAAAGAGATGTGGTATTGTCTTCGGTCTAAATAATCCGACGGCCAATCAGAAACGTCACTGATTCAGCCTACTTTGTCTTGACTGTTTCAACTGTTAAGTTAATAACAGTCAGAGTTAAATAAAAATGACCTGTAACTGTGCTATACTGAAGATAGCAGGATAAAACAGCATTTTATGTTAAGTATTTTTTTAGATTATTTTAATTTTTTTATAGATAAAGCTTTTTCTGTAGGCCTCTATTATAAGCTATTTAAACATGTCTTACTCATTCAGGCCTATGTTAAACACTTTGGGTCTCCATCTAAGTGTAGCTTTGTAAACAAATCAGTGATGTACGGCTGAATGTTGTTGTTTCTGACTCTTGATTGTTAGTGTAAAGAGCACTTTGAGTGAGGCCCCTCTCCTACACATTGTTTTAATTTATCGTAACACCATGGCATCATGTCGGCTATTATGTGCAGACTGAGTTTAATGTCCTGAAGTGGGAATAATTCCTCATTTCAGTGTGCCCTTTTGCTGCAGAGAGATCGTGTGCATTGGAAGAGAGGAGTTGGGGAAGCGTTGTTACTAACAGTTGCCACAGGAGGGCGTGTAGTGCTGTCAGGAGTGTAAAGTATAAACACTGGCTCCAATTCAAACCATCAGTGTGATGTCACACCTTGCACCATCTATCTTCCTATGCAGCCAGTGCCTAAAACACATTGAAATATTTTTGCAGAATAACAAAAATCATAATTTAGTGTCTTTGTGTTGTTCGTTTTAGACACACCGTGATAACAGTATATGTAACAGTAATTAGCAATACTGTAGTGTAGACATTTTTATTTCAGTAAAAGTACAAATAAGCATTAACATCAAAATATACTTAAAGTAACAAAAGTAAAAGTTCTCATTACGCAGAATTGCCCATTTCAGGTGGATCTAATTTTAATTACTTTATAAACTGCTGGGTGCTTGTGAATTTCCTCTGTGGGATCAATTAAAGGTCTAGTGTGTAGGATTTAGTGGCACCTAGAGGTGAGGTTGGAGAGGTGAAGCTTCACTGTGTGCCAAGTGTGTAGTTGAACTATGGTGGCCGAAAGTGGATTGTCTCTTCTGGGCTACTGTACAACAACATGGAGGACTCTGTGGAGGAGGACCAGCTCCATATGCAGGTATAAATGGCTCATTCTGCCACCTACAGCCCCGAAATCCTACATACTGGACCGTTTTGATCTGATCCTAATAATACATTGTAATTTATGAATTGATTGTGTTTCGTAGCCTGTTCATAATCTCAATCTACAAAGTAGGCCTAACTGAAGTTATCAGAAAAATATAAAAAGTGCAAAAACACAAATGTGTTGAATTGTTAGTGTTAGAATTTTCTGTTGTGGGCTATTGTAAAAACATGGTGGTGCAACATGGCGTACTTCGTGGACGAGGACCCGTGGATGTATTAGGAGAACAGGAACATTGAATGGCCCCGTTCCAAAATGGTTCCCAGTGAGTGCTGGACGGAGCAGTGAGTGTCAACAACCCCACCCACATATAGGAGTAGTGTTTTTGGTGGAAACACTAGGGTCTAGGTACCATGTCTGAAGGGTTACTTTTGGATCCAAAGGTACCATACAGAAAGTGTTTACGGAAACAGGACTAAGGAGTCAGGCAGAGTGTGTGCCCTTGTGAGTGACTGCCACCTTAGAAATATGTTCAAAGATGAGCTCTCATTAAATCAAAAATGGTGTAGTTTCCTATTTTGGTTGGGATTTTTTTTGTCACTCACAGATGCAGTGATGATAGCTGGGTAACACATATGTTGATGTCGTCCTGTGTTGAGTCTCCATGATCATGTGACGAGACGATATGTGCACAATAATGTGTACTGCAGGTCTACAGGCCTTTAAAGACAAAATGTTCTCACCTTTATGATTTAAAACCTGAGCTGGTCCTCACAGAGATAGAGAGCGAACACACACACACACACACACACACACACACACACACACACACACACACACACCTCCTTGTCTCTCCTCTCTCCCTCTCAGAGTTGTTCAGACTTGAGGGAGGAATGGCGGCCCCTCGGAGTTTCTTCATCTCTCTCTCCGGCTTATTTCTGCTTTTATATTTCTCTTGTGGATCTACGACCTCAGGCAGCAGGAGGACAAACCAGGAGCGATGTGGCTACAAGGTAAAACACGAAATTATATGTTTACCCTGTTGTTTTAACGACATTTAAGTTCATTAAACCTGCTGCTGCTGCTGCGTCGTCTCAAGTGTCCCAAAAAGTTTTCGGAGATGTCCGTCTGTTTCTCTCCAATGTGCAATGTCTCTGTACAGGCACAGACAGTTTGTGTTACCTAACTAACAAATTACATGTCAAGTTAAATTATAAGTTTTTTGTCCAAACAGTCTGAAATCCGCAGTGTTTTTAAAGTCAGGTTGCGTCAGTCACGCTACCTTTCTTACCTGTCTGTCGGAGCTCAAACTCCGGTTCGGCCCATCTTTTACGTAACGCTAGACCAAACTTCACTTTGAAAACTGCTCATTTAAAGATCACTCGCTCTAGTGTGAATCTGCAGATATCAGAAGACAAACTTTAAACCTTTTCCAAATTAGCCTGATGTCCTGCTGAATTCGGCATACAGGTAGTCCTCCGTAGATGACTTCAATCCAGCAAAATCTAACTTATTACCTGGTTTACACTGTTCGCTGCATTCCAGAAAGACAGCAAGTGACTGTGGCGAACTTAACTAAAATAGGCTATGTTCGATATTGAGTACTGGTTGTATTCTGATTTGGAAATTGCATCTCAAAGCGCATGTTTATGTGATTTATTGGCTTGCAGACTTGAGTTATCAACTTGTTCAAACTGTAATAAGATGAGTTAAAGTTTTATTTATCCCATGTAGAGAAATGTAAGCAGTTAATAGTGTCCTTGAAGTTAGACTAGTCACACTCCTGTCCTACCTGCCCTGTCTGTCTCCACTTACAACAAAGTCCCTCTGAAGAAAAGTTTCCTCACTTTTAAGTAATTTTCTGTGTCTTGTTTATATATGGTTGCATTCTGCATATATGTGTATTACTAAAGAGCACATAACTGTGATTAAACCCAACTCCAACAGCCCAGGTGGAAGCTTATTTGTGCAGGCTAGACAAAACCAGCAGAAATTACAGTGACATGGCTTCTGCCTGTTGCTGATTTACATGACTTCAGGAGGACAAAACACAGAGCTTCCACTCCTGTCCATTGGAGTTTTGTGGTTGGGGGAATTACAGGTAGTAGAGCTGATTTCCTGCCTTTTGTGTGCTCTGTAAAAAAAACATTTGATGTGGAAAACAGGAATATGATGCACCGCCTCCACACTGCTGTTCTGCTCCTGCACTTCACAGCTGCTTTGTTTCTGGCCATGAATGGGCCACTATTTAGCCCGCACCATCTTTTGAGTTCAAAATGTGTAAAGTTTGAAAATGTTTAGCCTGAAAAAAGACGCTCAGTTGTGTTTTAATTGGATTTTAGCCTCAGAAAGAAAAGTTTTCTGTTGGCAAAAGACACTTGTAAACTTAAAAAGATCAGTAATTGATTGATTTATAGGTTAGTGTCAACGTTTCCCAAACTTAAGCGTGGTATTAATCAAGATGGTGATGTTGATGTTGCTGCCAGTTGCTGTTTTAGGGTTACAGATTGCCATAGTAACCATATAGTAACTCTATAGTCACTTTAGTAACCAGTTTTTTCCTTTTTGTTATACCAAAGCTTAGCGATAATGTGAGCTCAGGCGACCTTACCTGTGTGTCAGTGTTCACACAGTTAAGCGTTATTTTCATAATTGATCGTTATTGATCAATCTGCAGATTTGTTTCTAGTTTGATTGATTATTTAATTGCTAAGTTTAAGACTTGGTTCTCTTTTCAAAAGATTGAATACCCCAGATATTCAGCTCACTGTCATGTGTGACAAAGAAAAGATGCAGATACTCACACTGGAGAAGCTGATACCAGATAATGCTTGGCTTTTTTGGTTGCATCGATGATCAGAAAAGTTTTCAATCAATATTCTGTTGATCAACTGATGCTTAAATTGATTGATCTTTGAGCTTTTCTTTTTCATGTCGGTAATGTGGAAAGTATCAGATTGTGTGTGTGTGTGTGTGTGTTTGTGTGTGCACGCTCTACAGGTTTTAATTTTCCTGTGTTGATAGATGACTCCGACCTACCTTTGATGCAGTGTGTGTGTGTGTGTGTGTGTGTGTGTGTGTGTGTGTGTGTGTGTGTGTGTGTGTGTGTGTGTGTGTGTATTATCCCAGTTTCCTCTCTCTGGCTTTGAAGTGTTGTCTACAGGAAGCTTCACACTGTTTACTCTGCTGAAACATTCCTTCCTGCAACCCCCAAACACACACACACACACACACACACACACACACACACACACACACACTTACACACACACACTCTGTCTCTCTTTCTTTATCACGCCCCCCGCCCCTTCCACCCGCTTCCCCTCTCTTTTCAGAAACGCACACATCAAAGGCTGCTGGATGGGGGTGTGAGGACCTGCTATTCTACAGGTGTGAGGTTATTAGAGCTGTGTGTGTGTGTGTGTGTGTGTGTGTGTGTGTGTGTGTGTGTGTGTGTGTGTGTGTGTGTGTGTGTGTGTGTGAGTGTGTGAGAGAGAAAGACTCGTAAATGCTCTGCTGGTTTACATGTTGGCACTCTGTTTTAAAAGGGCCTGAGTATATTAAGACAGAGCTGAAAGAATTACTTAAGAATCTTATTGATTTATTGTAAATTTTTCATGCAAAAATGCCAAATATCTCCTTGTTCTAGTTTCTCCATTGTGACGTTCTGGTGCTTTATTTTATTGACTTTGATAGTAAACTGAATCGTCAGGTGCTGGACTGTTGGTTGGACAAAACAAGATGACTGAAGGGCATTTTTCACCATTTTCTGACTTTTTTTGATCATATGATACATCAATTTAAAATGAAGCAAACAAGCAACATGTGAACATGGCTCATGTGTTAGTGCACATGACCATATTGCTGACCATGTTTTAACACTTACATAATGACTATTGTATGTTATATCTATGATTGCTTTTTATTGCTGCTCTGCATGTAATGCTAACTCGTGTGTTGGTACCTGGTGTTGCTTGTTTGTCTGTTTGTGCTAACATGCTGTATGTTGTTATGTGTGTATTGTACTGATGCTCTGCCCTAACAGTCTATAGCCCTTTTTAAATAGGAATTGTGCAAATTTGCAGGAAAGCCCAATCAGTCTTCTTTCAGCATTGGCAGTATAAAAACAAAATTGGGGAGTGCAGCAAAATGCCGCCTGGCTACTTTTGTTTATACAGAATGCCCCTTTTTCGGGGCAATGGGGGGCGTGAGCAAGTAACAAAACGTGTAGCTCAGCATGTGACGTAAACAGTGACGTGGGAGGGAAGCCGCGGCTGGTCAGTCCTTCTGCGATTCTAAGTCGGGCCGTTCTTCACCATCCCCGTCATCTGATGGTTAATGGCCTCTTCGTTTGCGAGGGCAAGGAGGGCGCACAGTTCCTTGTCTCCCCAGTTGCTCATCTTTACAGTGTCTGTCAGGTTTGTGTTTCCCTCTTGCTACTAGCTGCTCGCTAATTCCTGCTATCAGCTGTTTGCTGTTTATCCACCGCCAGTGGGTCGCAGGTGCGACATCATCAACAGCTCCTCCCACAAGTCATCAACAGCTCCTCCCGTTGCGGAAGGCTGCCTCGGGCTGTTTAAACTAAAAGGGTTCTATCAATATGTCTACCCTACGAGGCGGAAAGTTGGGCACTTTGGATCAACTCGCCAATCCGGCTCTGTGTGTATAAACGCTTGCAGCTTGCCGGCAAAACGGCCCAACAATTGCCGAAAATCTGGCAGTGTAAAAGGGGCTTTTGGTTTTTTTTTTTTCAGGCTTAATTTGTAGAATGGTCACGTGACGATTCCTACAAGTATTGATGCTGTGCTGATGGACTTATGAGTTGTTAATCTTATGAACACTGCAGAGATGATGCTTTGTTTTTGTTCAGTCTGCGCTGTTTGTGTTTATGTATTTGTTTATTTGGTGATGTTTTGTATTTATTTATCTGTGTCGATACTCTTAAAATAGAAAAACTTCAGTTACATAAAAAGAATACAGGGTCAGTTTCAGCAAATATGATAGTTATTTTCCATAGAAGCTACCTTTAATCTATACATTTTATACATTTATACATCTATACATGCATATTACACGAATAACTGTGTCATAGTTTCAGTACTTCATTATTTTTTTAGGACTTTTATATCCTTTTTGCACTTTCTCAAAGACTCTCAAAGATTTTCTTTCTCTGACTTTTCAGTGTTTTAAACATTTGTAAGACATTTAACTCTCAATTTAGCAACTTAAAACTGTCAGAAAAATTCAGTCACACTTCTGCAGTTTGGTTGTGTCTGGAGAAAACAAAAAAATCTGTGTTGGATCAGGGGGGTGGCACATCATAAATATGCAGGGCCTTCTGCCAAAATACTGAACCTGGCTCAACTTTTGCCACAATGCAAAGTGACATCATCAGGCATTGTGCTGCACTGGCCAATCAAAGACAAGCACATTACTTATAGAGAACTTTGAAACAACTACGTCTACTGTGTCTTGGCGACTGCTGCTTTGTCGATGTGATAACTTTACAGAGGTGTAAAATCCTTCCTCATAATATCATTATCTGTTTTGCTGTCTGATAAACCTTAAACTCATAGATCTATGACTCAAACAAGCCCTGCTGAATTAAATGGTCTCACCTGTACCTGAAACAATGTGGGGCTGTTTTTTCGATCCAAATGTGGCTCTAGTTATCTCTCCTTTCGTTGGATGATTCTCTCACTGTCATTATTTTTTGCACATGTTCCTGTTCCTGTGGCTTCGTGTGTGTTAAATACGGAATTCACAGAGTCCCCGAACCTGATGAAGGAAACAGTTTCCTTCCCTGGATGTTTCATAAATCAGGTTACTGCAGAGAGCAGGAATGAGAGATGATTTAGCTCCATGTAAACTCTCTGTGCTTAAACACATCTGCTGAAGCCATCACATCCGTCTCAGCGGAGGAAGACACACCAGGAAATCATTCAAGCTTCCTCCTCTCTTTCTCTGGATTCTTCATCTCCTTCTTTTCTCTCTCTCACCCTGCCATCATTTGTGAAGCACATTTCCAAGCTCCAACCATGTCACGTATCCCATCGTCCTCCAGGGCTTCGGTGTGTTTTTGGCATCAGAGAGCCTCATGGAGCGTCACGGCTGGGTGGGCGTCCGATATGAAACACGTGTGCTCTCTGGGTTTCTGGCGACGGAATCAGGCAGAAGGTGGAGGATCGATGGTGGGACTTCACCTCTTCAGGGGAATATTTCCTCACTCACAAACAGTACTTTAAATATGGTTATAGGCACAAAGGAACTGTTTCCTGTTACCCTTCACCTACAAAATGAAGAATGATTTCATCCCCTGTCTGTATGTCCCACTAATAAGATGATAGATGTTTTATTTTATTGTGGAACAGAATGAGTGTTCAGAAACAGGCAGAGGAAACCTTGTGTAGTCTTTATCTCTTGGTGACATTTGTTGCTCTAGGGAATACTTGGTATACATATCCAGCTCTGATTGAACTGTTATGTCTCTCACATTGCACAAAAGTGGTGCATTACAAAGAGATTCATTGGCTGAATGATGCGCCAGCAGCCTGTTGACTGCAGTGATTGGCTTTTCCTCCATTTCATTTGAATATTTTTTACATAGGTGAGTGCAATTGATAACATCCTTCAGTCACGATGGAGCCAAAACTGGTTCTTGCTCCTACATGTGGGAGTATATTTGCATAAAACTTTCTCAGCTTTCCCTTCTCACCCTGCTGAACAACTTTGAAGTCAGGAAACTGTTCAGCTTTTTCATTTCAAAACATACACATGTATATCTTTAGATACATGCATTTTTTAAAAGTATATTTTTGTACTTTTTAATGTAATTTTTTTTCTATTTTAGACATGTATGTTAATTGACTTTAATAGTCTTTTCTTTTAGTTTTTTTTTTTCTCTGAGTGTGTTTACTGTTATGCACCAATACACCAAAGCAAACCTATTTTTATTTCACAAATCAGATTCAAATTTTGGACATTTTTTTTAGGTTAAACTTACAAGGAATTACCTAATGTCCATTCACAGGGATTGAGTCTGTATGGTTGCACATTAACATTTGAGTCATGTCATATAAAAGTGTCAAAATATACCCATCTGGTGAAAGGTGTTCAACCTCAATACCTTTTTGGTTCAGGCTGAAATGTGTCTGTTCTGCTTGCTGTCAAAGAGCTGAAAGATGCTCTCACATATCTGGTCAAATTTTATAATCTTGCTGACTCATTTTTTGATGAGATAAGTTTTGATTTAGGTCATGATTTTGCCAAATTTTGACTGTATTTTATCTCAAAGAAAGTTCTTGTCAAGCTCCTTGAGCTCAGTCATCATGTAACATTTTGCTCCTTCTGTTCATATATTTTATGATATTTGACAAAGCAGAGTATCAAGAAAGTATTTACAGCTAAAACTCACTCAAAACATTGCAAATGACATCCAGCCATATCACTTCATCTTCTCCACTTCTCTTCTTCTTGTCTTTTTCTCTTTAATATGGATGTCATGTCAATATCAGCAGCTAATTGCAGACGCCGCTTGCGTTGTTTATATTGTGAGGAGTGTTGCATGTTCGGCCTGTTCAGGCAGTCACTGCCTTCGGTCGCATTCATGTGGTTCCTTCGTGGCTCGGATGTTGGGCTTTTTAATTGGCTCTGTAGCAGCGCTGAGTCAAAACATGCTGTGTTGATTTGCATTTCCATTACCAGTTGAGATAAGTAGTGCTGAGTCGTGCCAGAGATGGACCAAGTGTGGAGTCAGTTGGCCTCTGCTTCAAAGCGGCTTGTCAGATGAGCTTCGTCTGTATTGTATTGCACTTGAGCAGCACTACACCTATGCTTCCAACACTGTGAAAGCAAGGTGGAGGAAATTGGCCTCTGGGAGTTTGTGCAGTACTGAGAGAATATTTAAAAAACTCAGACAACAATTCAAGAAAGTTGTCGACCACGAGAACACTGAGGAAGAACGACACACAAACACGTCATCAGTTAAAGACGCATCTTAAAGAGGGTAGCCCTGTTGCATTGAGATGCAAATCCCTGCTGTGCTTGCTGGTGTGCCGAGTCCAACTGAGTCAAACCATGCCAGCACATGTGTATAGAAAAGTGCAATAGCTGACTGTAGGTCCAGGTCACATGAGTGCTCAGTCTCTGAGCAGTGGTGTGGTTGGTTTGTGTCTTTTACAAAGAAAGTCAGGGTTTGTCCCGGTCCTGTCTCTGTAACGAGAGACAGAGTCTTTTAAAGGACAAACTGTCACAGCAGGAGAGGAGGTGCTCCTCCTGGGCGAGGAGGAGGAGGAGGAGTAGGAAGAGGAGGAGGAGGGGTTGTGATGAAGGAGAGGAGCGGGATGGGGTGGGATGGGGGGGTCATTGAGGAGCAGTCATGCAGGAGGAGGAAGCTGCAGGTTTTGTTTCTGGGGTGGGAAATCTCTGGTTGGCTGCCCCCGAACACACACACACACACACACACACACACACACACACACACACACACACAGTTTTTTCTCAGAGTTTGCTTTGTTACACCTCACTTTTGTTTCCATCTTTTTCTTCCTGGACTCGTTCCTCCACTGGAGCTGCAGAGCTGAGATCAGATGTGATTTCATTTATTTTTTGTTCAGCGGCAGATCAGTTGACAGATCGAATATAAGCAGGGAAACAAAATCTGTTCATCTGAGTCACATAAACGGAGCAGGAATTATGACACTAACATGGGTGAATCCCTGATATACTGATGTTTACCATTTACATTTTTTGCTCTCAGTGATCAGTGATATGACGTTAAGGAAAAGCTGAAATTTGTTAATGTTACTGGATGTTTGTTTGAGCATTCTGCATATTAACATTCATGCATGTGTATAACATTTTGACAGCACTGCAGTAAATCCAACACAGTTTGGTTGTGGTCAGTACCTGGGTTGTTAGTTGGATCAAATAGTGAATAATTGTTTTGGACACTGGAAATCTCACATCCTCGGTTGGGTTGATGTGTTTTCAGGCTCACTGACTGAACAGATCTTCACTGTGTGTCAGCAGCAGGTCTGGTTTTTCCATCAGTGTGCACCTAAGGTGATTTACAGATCTGCTTTACACAAAGGGACAAAGCTAACCTCGTTCTGTACTAATTGTCTGTCAGCAATAAAGCTCCAAAACAATTTAAAAAACGCCTACGACCACTCTCCTAATTTAGCAGCACCGATCAAAGAATGTTATCTGAGCATGTATAGCGCCACCTAGTGAGGATGGGTTTTGACAAACTTTCCCTGAGAGTTGTCTTATGTTAAGCGCAGCCCGTCACAGTTCATGTTCCATGATGATGATGCACCACGTGATCAGAGCTGATAATCAGTTTGGATCCACTTGCATATTAGATGTAGTTATATACGGAGCAGCAGCCAAACAACAAGACCTGAGTGGACTAAGTGTAACCTTGCTCGGTTTTGGTCACTAGCAGCCAACTAGATGTGGTGTTGTGTTGTTTAGTTACCCCCCCCCAAAATGCAGACACACACAGAAACACATAAATACACATATATATTTCAGTGCAACCATGTTGTCCCATATGGTAGTGTTTGTAGGTGTGTGTGTGTGTTTGTGCATGTGTGTGTAAGAGACAGGAAGACATTAAGAGGAACAGGGCTGAGTTTTAAGCCCTCAGGCCTTTGCATGAACAAGACCCTCATCAACTTCACACACACACACACACACACACACACACACACACACACACAGAGTGGTAGTTGTTAGTATGAGGTTCCTTGTGATGGTTCACTTTTTCTTTTTTTTTTAAAAGAAGAAAGATGTTAGTGCTCTGACCAAAAAGTATTTGTAGTGTGTAAATCTTCATTGATCAAGGAGCAGTTCTTACTAAGTGTACTGACAGCATAACTGAACAAAATCATGAATACTTTGGTACTTTTCTGCAGTGGAGGAAGAAGTAGTCAGATCTTGCACTTAAGAAAAAGCAGCAATACCACAGCATAGTAATACTTGGATAATAGTAAAAGTTCTACTCTCAAAATCGTAGTAAAAGTACAAACATATTATCCCCACATAAACTTAAAGGTCCAGTGTGTAGAATTTAGAGGGAAGTATTGATACATATGGAACATAAAACAATGCTTTCTTTAGTGTATAATAAATAGTGTAAAATGTATTTTTATAAAAAAAAATGAGATGAATGGAATCTCTTCAATAGCTGAGAATGGACAAACCAAACACTGGCTCGACATAAGGCCATTCATGTATTTGCATTGGCCTCTGTAGTAAGCATACCGTCCATGACTATCAGCGTTGAAAAAACACAGATTTTTTGATCTATTCAGTGTTTTTATCAGTTTAAATCATCAGGGGTCCCATTTATAAAAAAATGTGTGGTTTCCATACTAAAACGAATGTACAAACAAAATCCAAAAATGGCGTGCTTCTAAATTATTCAACCATTTTTGCAATGAGACTTCCACCTTGCCATCTGTGTCGCCAGTTTCCCATCTTCAAAATGTTAGTAAGTATGAGTCAAACCTCCTGAATCTGGATCTTTCAGTGTTGTAAAAACCACCTGAACGATGAACACTGAAGGGATTCTAACCAGGAGAAGTTTCAGCTGGTTGCCATCTGCAATCCCTAGCCACAACTACATCCCCCTAAAACATACACACTGTTGTCTTTAAGTAAAGTATTCTTTATGCAATGGCCTATTTGAGAATATATATGTTGTATATTAGAATATAATTATTGATTGATGGTTTACTTTTTCTGGGTAGCTTGTTAGTTTTAAGAAGGGATCAATTAAGTCTCATCTTAAGCCATAAAAGGACATCATAATTTATGTGTTGATTATATTTTGTATTATTGATCTGAATCTGCAGAGTAACATCAAATAAATGTAGTTGAGTAAATTCAGCGCAATATTTCCCTCTGAGTGAGGTAGACGTGTAACATGGTAATATTCAGTTAGAAGAACCTTAAAATTCCTCTTAAGTAAAGTCTACATGAGTAAATAATCTTAGTTGCTTTTCACCACTGCCTTCCAGATACCATAATAAACCAAACAAAATCTTAATATCAGGCTCTAGTCCTGGTCTCTGTGGACAGAACTGTTGTAGCTGTTTATTCCTCAGCTCATGAGCAGTCCGTTGATTAAAGGTCAGCCTGTGAGCGTGTCCCACGTTCTCTGTCCCACATCTGGAACTGGTCTGGTCGCCCCAAACAGAACGAGGCAGAGGAGAAGTCTGCTACGTGAACCTTGAAAGCTGTAATTGAAGGAGTTCCTGTTTAATCAGATTCCTCCATCTCTTCTTCCTCACTTCCTTCCTCCTCTGCAGGGTTGGTGATTACCTCTCCCATCATCCTTCACTCCCCCCTTCTAAATCCTCCTTTTTCTGAATCCTCTCTTCTCATAGGCCTCCTTGACTCTCTCCTTGTGTCCTCTTTCCTCCTTGCCTCGTTCCTTACCTCCAGCACTGGGATTAATTGCTGTTGATGTGCAGCTAGCTGAGCCTGCAATTAGCTGTCTGATTACTACAGGAACTGATTCAGTGTGTGTGTGTGTGTGTGTGTGTGTGTGTGTTTGGGGATTCCCGAGGGAAATTCTGCTTTCTTCAGCGCTCGAGTTTTCCCTCTGTTTATAGACTTGTAGCTCTGTGCTTTGTAGTTACTTTAAAAAGCGCACCACGCTCAGATATTGCGACATTTCCCAAACGTTCAGTGTGTCTGCTGTCTGTGTATCTGATGCACCACAGCTGCTTCTCAGATCTTTCTTTTGTTACTAATAATGAACCGCTCTTTTCTTTTCTTTCTTTCCTTTTCTTTAGTTGTTTACTGATGTGACTCAGTCTGTTCAGGCCTCAGGATCTGTGTGTGTGTGTGTGTGTGTGTGTGTGTGTGTGTGTGTGTGTGTGTGTGTGTGTGTGTGTGTGTGTGTGTGTGTGTGTGTGTGTGTGTGTGTGTAGGATAATGATTGTTAGTAGTCAAAAACACCTGGCTACAGGAAGGAAGAAAAGTGTGTGTCACTGTCTGAAAAATTGTAAGTTGTAAAGACTGAAGGATAGGTTTGTGTTGATGGGCAGGGTCAAGGAGAAGGTGGCGTACTTATGCTTAACGAATTGTTTGAATATGGAATTATCAAAGTATGTAACTAGAAAGTGTGCCGACTCATGGGATGTTAAATTCAAGTCACACAGAGGCGTTGTCACTTACTGAGGACACTCTGTTTGGTTTGAAGAAGGGTGGTGACTGGGTAGAGGGCACAGGGGACAGGAGATGACGCTAATTACCAAGTGGTTAGTTCGTAATTTGGTCATAATTTCGGTGTCTGCCCTCACTGACAGAAGTCCCCAAATCTCATCATCCCTTCAGTTTGACATTTTCGTTGCCCTCTTTTCGTGAATGACCCTTCTTCTTCGCCCTCATTCTGTTTGTTTTCTTCCACTTTGGCTCAAGCTGCATGATAGAAACGCCATCAACATGCCCACTCACTTGTGGTGAATTCTCCAGACAATTACCTGCTGTATTCACACATGGGCTCAATCGGACATGACACAGACTTTGGACAGGGGAGCTGGCAGGGTGAAGTCCGTATAATGTCCGGTCCAACTGATTCAGACATTTGGGTTCCCACGTATAGCTCCTCTGGGTAATGTCTGAGTAATATCAGGTTTGCAGTGCATGTGTGAAAGGAGCTTCAGTCTGCAGCACTCGACCTGTCTGTAAAGTGAAAATATTTGAATTGAGCAGGAAGTCTGTTATTAAAGATGGAATTTTACATGTGTATTTGGCGGAAATAGCACAGCATTCCAGTAGTGTAGTTACATTTTTGAAGAGCAGCAGCCAGATGACACATAGAGACCATAGAGAGCTTGCAGCGGCCTGTGATGTTATGTCATGAGTGTACATTATCAGTTATTTGCTGAATCTGTTCTCATTGCCCTTCATTGCAGTTACCATTTTGGATACACCAACTTTTGTTTAGTTGAAAATGGCATAACATGGGAATAACAATCATTTCCCATCACTGTCATTTGGTGGCAGATCTCGCCCTCTGTACGACATTTTTGGCTGCTGTTTTTATTCTTTGAGTTAGCTACTAACTGCTGCTAGCTGCTTTTTAAATCTCCTGGTGGTGGATTGTACATACGGCACATCCTCAATTCATCACACTTGTCTCGTCCATAGTCCTTCAGATGGCAATTTGGCACTGTTACCACCTCCACTGCCAAATTAAACTCTGATTTCCCCGTTCATGTGATCATACTTTTTATACAGAGCAGTGAGGTGGAATAGCGGCACATCATTCCCATCTCTAACAGGCAGTGTAAAAGGGGCTAACTCAAATAAGAGCAGCAACAAAAAATGTCCTCAAAGTGGAGAGACAACAAGGTACAGAAGCTCTTTTCCCTCGGAGCAGAGGGTGACATCAACAGACTTATCATAGGGGCACTAAAAGAATGTTATTCTTTTGCTTCTGAAATGCCAGCATGCTGTTAAACATCACACCAAGACGATCTGTCCCAGAGGACATTCATAGTGTTGCATTTGGTTGTTCACATGAAAAGGAGTTGTATGAAGAATATAAGAAAAAAGAAACTAGAGGACGTCGGTCCATCAGTTCATGATGTGGGCCTGATTATTGGTTTCGGATACAGTCAGTCATTCTCGTGTCTAAAAGGTGTGGAGGGGACCGTCCAACAAACACTTCTGATGCCCAAAAGCCAGGCAGACACCAAAACTGCATGAAAAAATAGCAGACTTTCATACATTTGAATGAGGCCACTTCACTGACACAGTCGGGGTTCAGACTCCGAGAGATCCAGGAAGAAAACCCTCTTGGCTGTCCTACAAAATCTGTCTCAACACAGTGTGGTGTCATCCGGCAAGGGAAGCGCTGGCCAATCGCACATATGTATGAGCACGTTCCTTGTAGAATTACTTGGTAGTGTGAATGCTGTGTGTCTGCATTACAATCGTTGCTACTAAATAACATGGTTATTGCTGTGATAACTTTCTAGGTATCCAAAATCCTGTCTCATAGCTTGATGAACCACTGTGCAGAGTTTTAGTGTCAGTTAAGCCTTCAAAGTCGAATCTGTCACCCAAACTGGACTTTTTAAAGGCTTCTTTTGGTATTTTTTTGAGCGTGATGGTCCTGAGTTTAAATCCAGATGTGCTGCCTTGTCCTTTGTGTGTGAGGTTTGCTTGTTCTCTCCATGTCTTGTGTGGGTTTCCTCCAGCTCTGTTTATTTTTTGGGTTACCCGGTGACCCTGCATGGTCTACAAGGAACATTAGGAACCTAGTTATTAATCTCTCTGTATAAATATCTTTAAGATCGTCCTGGTCTGTGCTCATTTGTGCAGAGAATGTGCATCTGACTCCTCCACATTCAGCCATTCAGCTGCAGGAAGTCGCACCAGAACCAATTTTCTGGGGGGGGGTGGCAGGGTTGTGTCTCGGTGCAGCCAATCAGAAAGTCTGCTTTTTTTTGTGCTGTCAGTGAAAACCTTCCCTTGATTTTAATTAGACTCCCATTTCATGCTGCCAGCGGGACATCTGCGCACACAGCGGCACGTAAACCTCTACAGGTCAGAGGTCAGCAGTCGAGGCAAACTGAAGGCAACATATATAATGAACAGGAACATGATAGGATCGAACTGTGTGTGTGTATTTCTGTCTTTTTAAGGACCATTTTGAGGGCATTTCTGGAAAGTGAAGACATGTTTGTCCAGTCCTCACCTTCTTTAAAAGCTGTTGGTGGCTAAGACCTGGTTTTAGGGTCCGTGTCAGAGCTTGTTTGAAGGTCTGGGGAATGCACTCTGGCAATGAGGGTCTTCACAAGTCTGTAATTACAAACGTGTGTGTGTTGATGGGTTGTTGGGGTACAGTCACTGCTAATAAGCATGGCACACTTTTTATAACACACACACACACACACACACACAGTAGGGAGTCTGTCTGATTAGGTTCAGGTGTGTGTCTGTGGTTGTTGTGTGTGACCACAGTCTGACACCTCTGTAACAAGGTGGAGAAAGAGAAAGAGAGTGTGTGTGTTTCAGTGTGTGTGTGTGTGTGTGTGTGTGTGTGTGTGTGTGTGTGCAACAGGGCAACATGAAAACAAGGTCAAAGCTGTAAAACTGCTCTGCTGTAACACACCTCATGAGAATCCACGTCTTTGTGCAGGGACACAGAGGAAGGGATTCGTTCACACCTCGGCTTATCTCACCAGTCATCGTGTGTCACTGTATCTGCCGTCCTTTGTGTTAAATAGAGCTGCTGGGTGGAGCTTGGACCATTATTCAGCAGAACCAAACAACTCAAGTAGTGTCTTTGTATTTTGGTGACAAATTTTACTCTAGAAATACCCAATCCAGGTGATTATACTGGAAGATTTCAAGTATTGACGCCATCTAATGGAGCCTGGCAGGTGTCTTATTACAGTTAAGTTACTGCAGCAGCAGGAACTGAAGTCACAGGTTTTTGTTCCTACTCTGGTCAGTTAGAGACGAGCACCTGAAGTGTTAGCAACAGGCTAGTTGCTGTGTTTTGGTACTGCTTACAAATACTGAATTTATTTCTTCATATTTACATTGTCAGGTTACTACATTCATTATATTTGTCATTTTGCTGTGACGCTTCATTGAATTTAGTTTGAGCAAGTCTGGTCACCTTTGGCTGCTATCTGCACGTGTATGACTGTGAACGATAAGATAAGATAAGATATAATGTAAGTTTTTGTTGTGACGCTGTTGCAGCACAAAGAGGGAAATAGTGCAAAGGAGAAACAATGAAGATTATCAGTAACGTACTAAAACCAAATGAAGACAATGCCAGAGGTGTAAACAGGTTAACGGCCTGATGCAATACAAAAGTGAGAGTTGTGAGATCAAGGGCTGCCCTTTTAAAAATTGTTATTAATACTTATTCAGCCTTTTGCTTTTATCAGATAGGACACATTGAGAGTAAAAGAGCGAGAGGAGGGGGAGGATGACAAGCAGCAAAGGGCCACAGGTTTGGAATGAAATCCACAGCCGTTCTGGCAAGGACAAAGCCTTTTTACATGGAGTGTCTGCTCTGCTAGGTGAGCTAGTGGCCGCCCTGATCAATGACTCTTTTTTTTGTTGCTGTTGTTGTTGGTTGGTGTGCAATGTGCTTTAAGGGACATTTCTTTGCCCAGATGTGGCTGCAGAGTCAGCACTCACTTTCTGTCACGCTGCCCTCTGGCACAGGCAGCTGCAGACACAGACCCCAGGTGAGTCTGAGTGAGACAGAGGACGCTGCCTGGATGAAAAGAGGCTTTGCCACTGCTTAGAAGTGGTGAATTTACAGCTCACAGCAACTTCATACGATATAGTTTCTGGCTTTTGTTTGATATCTAGTGTTGGCAAAAATGTAGTTACACATTTCCAATCTATAGTTAGCATTGTTGGCACCCAGGGCTAACTTGGCTTGTTTACTATATAACATGAACATCACTGTCACCCTGGACGTCCTGCTGAACCCAGTTCAAACTTTTAAACTCGATAGGTAAAAATAGGAACAAGTAGTCGAATATTTGTATTCAAGAGCCAAATCTGATTCGAGTGACATAATTCTGAGACGTGTACAGCCCTTGTCAGATCATGAACACTTGAATTTAATATAGCTGCTTGGATTTAATGTAGTTTGAAATAAGAACTACAGGGAACTACTTTGGTTTTAGCCTATTTACCTGTTATGTTATCCTTGACATCCTTTAAACATAATATATGTCACAATGTCCAGTCGAATTTTATAATACGTTATGTTCTGTACGTTTTTGCACACAAGATTAATTTAAGATCTTCTTTTCTTTCTTCCTGATCATCAGACTGAACGTCCATTTTCTTCCACTTCGTCCTTTCAGTCTGACGTCATGTTCATGTTTGCCATTTTATGACTAGAGAGTGGGTCATGTTCGGAACGACTCCTTTAAACCAATCAGCAGTGACTGATGTATCTGTGCTACCAGCTGACACAGAAGCTGTGGCAGCAGTTACTTGCAGCAGTTGGTTGAACATTGATCATCGACCCTGTACGGCTGCTCGCACTGGTTGTTTTATTTTGCCTAAGGCAATTTTTCTGGCTCTGGCACAGGAAGATGACGCCCCCCATTCTTAATCCCACCTACAAAGATCTGATTGTTAGAGTGTTTGTCTCATCTTGGAGTCAGCTGTCAATGAGCACAACAACAGACCTGTTTGAATCATCGATGATATAACCAGAGATTTAATTACAGGACCAGATCTGTTGCATCCTGGCAACGGCAAAAATCAGATCCAGTATTCTTATCTGTGATAAAAATGGTCGCCCACGAAAGATTTTAATGATTTTAAGTAGCCTAAATACTGTTGTGTCTTTGTCTCTCTCTCAGGTGCAGTCTGGTGCAGATGGAGGTCGGAGGCTGGCCGTCACCTTCAGAGCTGACAGTGAGTTCATCTATAATCCTGTGAATGTGTACAATGACTTTGGTTTATCTTGAATTCCCAGGGGTTCCCAACACCTTCTTACTTTAAGTAACTGTCCAGATGGTGGCACAGTTCCAAGCAACCTAATATTTTGGCATCAAACTCTCAACAGTAAAACATAAATTTAACCTCACACAGGCTGTGGGGATTCAGTCCTGATGTTTTAACATTTAGATTATTCCAGAAACTACAGTAAGTTGCTGTATCAGAAAAATTTCCTCTGAGGGTTCATCCTTCTTTTAAACTTAAAAAATCAATCACTGAATTTAATCAGAGCCTAAAGTCAGTTTTTATTCCCATTATGTTACCCAGTGTGAAAATCTGAAGCCCCCTCACCCCCTGCATCTCCACCCCCTTCATCCTCTTCCTCCTCCACCATCCTCCTCCTCTTCGTCTTTTGTTCTTTTCTCTCTAAAAGTCAAGTTCCTGAGCCGTAGCCGATCCCTGCCTGCTGCCTTTGTCCGTGACCATGAGCGAGAAGCACTGTGAGATTACGCTTTGTGTGTGTGTGTGTGTGTGTGTGTGTGTGTGTGTGTGTGTGTGTGTGTGTGTGTGTGTGTGTGTGTGTGTGTGTGTGTGTGTGTGTGTGTGTGTGTGTGTGTGTGTGTGTGTGTGTGCAGTTTGCAGCCCCTATATAAGCTGCAAATTAACCATTTCAGACTTTTGGATGAGTTTGTATCACTTTAGAGTTTTCTTCCTGAGAATGGAGACAGAGAAGAAAATAGAAATCAAAACAAAATAAGATAAGTGTATAAAAAAGTGTTATGATAATCAACAGGTTAATTCATCGCACATCTTGTCTTCAGGGCTTCTGAGTTGTTTCACGTTAACATTGTTAATAACATTAATTGACCGGGAGAAGTGGACATGAATCAAACCGTTGCACCAAGAATTAGAATCAAACCCAACTGAGAAATTCACAAATTCCCACCCCTCCCTCTGGACGGAGGCAAGTTAGCAGTTTCCTTCTGTTTCCAATCGTAATGCTAAGGTAAGATAGCCAGTTACAGGCTTGAGTTACCTGTATAGACATGAAAGTGGTGTCAGTTTTCTCAGTAAACTGCAAGATAGAAAATAAGCATATTTCCCAAAATGTCAACCTATTCATTTTTTTCAGCTGCCTCCATAAGGTCTTCTTTCTAGATGTGTGATTCATTTAATCTATTCCTAATGCATATTAGGTCACCACTAATGTTGAGGTCAGGGGTCAGAAGGTCACATGACTTTTAAAATGACGATGCATCCGCTTCTTACTAACAAGGAACAGGGAAAAGCCAAAGTAAAGCAGTGAGGTGTTTTAGCATGACAATCACAATCAGCTTATTGTGTGTGTGTGTGTGTGTGTGTGTGTGTGTGTGTGTGTGTGTGTGTGTGTGTGTGACACACCTCACTGCTTCCTTTCCTCTGAATCTTCAGCTCTATGAGGATGAAGGAGGATGAAGGAAAATCAGAGGCCTCTTCTTCTTCTTTTCACTGACTCTGTTTGCAGTGATGTCGTGGGAAATATAAATCAGGGTGACCTTTGACCTCCAGGTCACTGATGGAAGGTGCTGAAATCAGCAAATCTTAACTTTTCCATAAAAAGACCAAAACCAACCATGAATGTATCTAATAACTAATAATTATCTGTGTATCCAAACCCATGTATATCCTCTTCCTCTGTGCCACAGAGCTCCATTGTCGTCCACAAAATGTTTTAAAAAAACCACACCAGTGAGCCACACTGTTGCACTGGGTGACATGTCCTTTCATTGCCATGACCACATACACTGTAGTTTATTTTGACTGAATCCCAAATACACTGCTACCAACTCCGTCAAACACACCACGTTCAACTTCATCACATCACTGTATAGATTGTAGCTGCTTTGTGTTGGGGACACTAGGTGAGAGTCCGCCGGGCCACACACACACACACACACACACACACACACACACACACACACACACACACACACACACACAGTGACAGGGCTAACTGTTAGCATCACAAAGCTTATGTTATCTAATGGTTGTTATCGGGTTTAATGGCAGATTCGGGCCCTTTTGGTATTGTTAGTTTGTTGGGACTGTTGAACGGCTCAGTTTCAGATGTTAGCCTCTGCTGTCTTAGCTTGTGCTAACCAGGCAGTGTTTATATTGACTTTTCGCAAGGATGAGAGCGGCTCTGGAGACGGCAGCAAAATAAAGTTTGCTGATCTAGCGAGAAGTCGGGGCAGTGTGGGATCAGGTACCAGTACCCAGCCCTACATGACCTGCTACTCATAATACTCACTAGAGCATCATGTGGATTAATCCGCTGCTGAAAATAGTTCCAAACAAGTGCACTGTTTCCTCTTATTTGTGTAATGTTGAAACTTCATATTTGAGTAGAAACCATTGGGTTTGGGGCTGAAATTAATTACAGATGGAATGACATATTGTTGGGTTTGGTCTTTACAGGGAATAAGTTGACATTAGAAAAAATCCAGAAAAAATCTGAAATAACAGCAGGTGTATTTTCAATAAGGAGCACCCAGTCAGAGAGCTTCAAATAAGGTTGTGTGCTCCACTAACAGCAAGAATCCAATAAAACACACTCTGGGTCAGGTTTCGCTCCAAACTGCACCGACTAAACTTTTTGAGTTTGCGTTTTACCTCAAACTGTCCTTTTCTTTGTAACAACAGCAGCTGAGCGTCATGGGTATCGTAGCATTCAGCACATTATACCATACCACAAAAACACAACAGATTACTAAGCTCTTCATCCACAAAGAGTTTTAATATAAATGGAGAAAGAAACACAAGGACGAAGGGTATGTGAAGGCTCTAACCTCCATCTCCTCCTCTTAACTTCTTAAACTGGAGTGAGTACAGGAGGAAGAGGAGCAGGGAGGTGAAAACCAAATACGAAGCTTTCATCTTCCTCTTCCTCCTCTCCTTTGTCTTTTAAATAAACTCTGAATACAAAGAGGAGGAAAGGAGGAAGAGGAGGCACAAGCTCCAACCTTCCCCTCCTTTTACTATCCAATAGAGAAGCTTTATGATTGAGGAAGAGGAGGAAGAGGAGCGTCCAGCTGTGACCTTCTCCTTTAGCCCTGAACATGACCCCGCTTTGAGGAGGACGAGAGGAAGAGGAGCAGTGACTCGTGTCGCATCCCATGCTCTCCCAGCCTCCTCCCAGTCATCTCCATCCTTTTTATTTTTAAGCTCTTCTCCTCTGTCCTCTCCGCCTCCTCCTCTTCCTCACCTCAATCCTCTCTCTCAATAGGTGGCTGGCAGGAGGAAAGAGGAGCAGTGAGTCGTGTCTGAGCTCACGCCCCCTTTTCTTTCTACATCCTAAGTCCATCCTTTCTCCTCCGATCTCGCTCGGTTCATGGCTGGCTGCTCCTCCTCCTCCTCCTCCTCTGGCCCTCCATCTTTATCCCTCATGAGATAAAACAAGAGAAACTTTGGGAACAGGCGTATGCGTATACACGGTGACTGAATGAGTGAAGGTGTGGTTTGTAAAAACATGAATGACAGTTCTTTGTTGATGTTGCTGTGACAGCTGGGAGACATGATGGATACGCTAAGCCTCCTGTTCCTATTTTAAATTAAACTGTTAACCTTTGCTGAGAGAAGTTTGGTGGTGGGATTTACTTAAGTACAAATTTGAGGTACTTTAACCTCCATTTTCTGTTTATTTAAAGCCGCTACAAGGAACTTTTAACTGGATATGCAAAAGTCTCTAGTTTCTGCTGATGCCTGTGCGTGACCTACAACAGTAAATGAGCCCATCGGTGTGAAGATAAGCTCTTTCTATATAGTGTATATCCATACCTTTAGGAAACTGTCTCGGGGTCCGCCCCAGGTCGCTTCCAGGACGAAACGATTTATGGCACTCAGACGGCACATGTCATCTTACCTAGCTGCTTACATTTATAGTGACGCTTATAAATTGTCGCTCTTCCTCCTCCTTGACCTGACGTCCGCGGGGAGTTAAAATAGCAGCAATCATCGGGTAAAAGTCAGCCACGTCTCAGTCACACAGAGAAAATCCAAAGTCAGGAAATCCTTCAGATAAACGTTTTGTCCGCTAGCGATCTAGCATTTACCAGCCCAATCCTGGCAGGAGCCGGCGGGTCCATGGCGTTAGCTGTCCGGGGAGCCACACACAGAGGCCGCAGGTTGCGTAGATTCACCCCGTGCCAGCGGGGACGAGGAGGGCAGGGGCTGCGGGGCTGGAACACCTCATCCGGGCCGAGGACAGGTACCAGCCAGGCGTCGACAGGGTCCAGCGAGTGCAGAGAAATAAAGAGGTGAGGCACCGCTCCATACTCAGTCCAAGAAGCCATGGAAGTGCTCACCAAACAGGCCTTCAGCCTTACCAGCCGACCGCTGTGTTGGCGCTTATGCCGGAGAGCTGGAGCGGGGGCGCAGCAGAGGTGAGCTGGGATCCCCGATAGGAGCGGGGCAAAGTTTTCCCGTCTTGTTGTTTCATTCATCCCCAAAACAAACACATGCGCGAGCCAGGTAAGGACAATACGCGCTAGAGCTCATGGGAAATGTAGGCTTCGTTCTGGCAAAACACTGCCGCTTTTGTCCACAGGGTCGCCAAAATCAACTCAAAATAAAAGTTCCTTGTAGGGGCTTTAACATCAGTAGTTACTACTATACTGGATCCGACATTTTCAGGCAGAGGCATTTACAGTGCTGGACATCAGTTTCAGAATAGCTCTCACAATTATTAACCAATTCTGTAAAAAGTAGGATGAGTACTTATAGTTTTTTTTACTTTAAAAATATTTTGATGCTCTAACTTTTGTATTTTCATTTCAGTAAAATATTGAATGCACTTATACAAGTAACAAAGTATTTCTAGACTGTAGTGTTGTTTAGTGTTGTAAAAAATATCGATTTATTTTAACATATTACCTCTGAATATAAAGAAGCTGTCGTTGTCTGTTATAGTCTTGTTATATTTTTCTTTTAATACAAATTTTAACTTAATGCCCTCAATGTCAAGTTTCCTTGTGGTATTAAAAATGGTAATGGTGTCAATATTTTTCAAAGTTAAAAGTTCCAGTATCACGACTAATATTGCTACTTTGACTGAAGTAATAAATCTGAGTGCTTCTTCCATCACACGAGGAAGACGATGATACAGCCACAGTCACCACCTGCACCACAGGATGACTCGAAAACTGTGATAAAGAAATGCAGTAATAGTTGTTAAAAAAAACAAAACAGGTAATAATGATGTGCTGTTGTCAATCTCTCTCTCTCTCTCTCTCTCTCTCTCTCTCTCTCTCTCTCTCTCTCTCTCTCTCTTGTCCTGCAGATTGTTCGTTAAACTACCCATTAGGGAAACACGTGATCCATGAGGTCTCCAACGTCTCCTTCAGCCATCTGGCCTGTGAGGATCAGGCTGCTGTGGTCGTCCACTGGTCTGCCAGTCCACTAGGTACCTTTCTGTCTGTTTATCTGTCCCTCTCTGTTTGTGAACCTGTCTGTCCCTTTATTCACACATCCCTCCACTAGTAGCGATTTACAGCCGACTTCCATTACCACCTTTGGCTGCACCGAGTCAAACCATATTGTTCCAGTTTGCGTTACCTTAATCAGTTTTAAAATGTCCAAATGACGGACACGGCATTTCTCTTACAAGCTGCTCAAGTTGCACAGTTGGCTCGGTGTTTTGAGTCCCGTTGCTTCCGGGTCACGGACTCAACGGGGTGCGGTAGTATGTTTTTAAGGAGACAGTACATAAATACACACAGTGGGGAAAGCATTTACAGAATTTAAAAAGAAATCAAAATTGCCGATACTGGCAAGATTACGTCGGTTAGAGGCTCTGAATGTTGGTTTTGAATAATTTTCTATTTATTGCCCAGCCCTAGCAGGAGCCCAGAAAGAATGGCATTTTTAAAAGTGTCTGTGTGTGCAGTTCTCAGTGCTAGTTTCTCTCCTGTGTCCTGTTTGTACTTAAGATAAGTTAAGTTTCTGCTAATGAAAACTCAACACTTCCTTATTTTGCTGCTTCACAATAAAAAAAATCCTTTCCATAACAAAGTAGAGGGGAAGGGAAGCAAAGGGAAAATGAGGGAGGAGGAGCAGGAAAGAATAAACCTTCAAAGTGCTCAAATCTGTAAGATTACCCAGCTCTCTGAGTCTCTGTGTGTCAGTGTGAGTGTCCCTGTGTCTGTGTGTCCCTCTGTGTGTGTGTGTGTCCCTTTGATCAGGCCCGGAGAATAAGAGAGAGGATCACATCTCACACTACAATACCACGATTTGACCGTGAAGGAATGTGTGTGTTCGCGTGTGTGTGTGTGTGTGTGTGTGTGTGCTCAGTGTAAGGTGAACTCTCCCTCGGTGACAATACAGCCTGTTGTTTTCTCACGGAGAGACAGAAATCTTCCAGAAATTTTCCATGTCACAGTCGCATGTGAGAAACAGCGAGAATCCAGAATCTCTCCGTCAAACGTCTCCTAAAAACCTGCACAGCTTCTTTTCTGCCCGCTGAGGACTCAAAGTTAATAAAACAAACATATGTTTTGTTGTTTGCACAGTGGATTCTTCAGCTGTCCAGTATGTTTCTAGTGTTAGGTAAACCCTGCTGCAGCCATAGCAGAGGATAAGATCTAAATGTGTATACGTGTATTTATAAAGCAAAAACTGCATGTTAACAGGTTTAAAGTTAGGTCCAGTGTGATTGTCGTTTGTGCTCATCCTTTATCATACTTTTCTCAAGATATCTGCAGATTTTTCATGAAAGAAAATCAATGCTTTTACTAAAATTAAAGATGCTGAAACACTGAATTTAACTAATAATGTCACAAATATGACAACTTCATGTCACAATAAGTAGTAAGAGTTTCACTGCAGCAGGTGGAGGAGGCCGGCCTTTTGTTTGTTGAGAATTGAGGATATGACAAGAATTATGTGACCGCCAAAAGTCATGTGATCATATAAAACCATTTCACCTTGTTTTCATTATGAATTAGTTATGAATCAGGATTAGGAATTCACTGCATCGCAGTCCTCTGAATGTGCTTCAGAAAAGGGCTCAGAGCTGCTGAGCACTTTGGGAATCACATGACGGGCCACATGTGTTTTAAACTTCAGCCGTAATACTGCACAGACGTGAACTCTCACCAGGTGGATAAAAGAAAGGTAGTCTTGTTAACATCATGTAGAGTTTGATGCGTTGTTTCTAGTCTTACATGATCAGGTAATCTGGGCCTTGGGCTTAGATTTGAAATAAAACACATCATGGAAAAGTGAAATTATGACATCATCGCTTCGATTGTTGCTCATGATGTTCTCTCTGATTTTTAGTTTGCTGATGTTCAGCAGATATAATGTTTATCATGTTAATCACTTTAGTTTAGCAGGTTAGCATGCTAACATTTGCTTATTAGCACTGAACACAAAGTGAAGCTGAGGGAATCTCGTTAGTTTTGCAGGTATTTTAAAGCAAAATAAAGCTGAAATAATTATTTTAAAGTTTATCGACAGAAAATTAATCTGAAATCATTTTGATAATGGCATTATCAGAAAATACCACAATTTTACGGTATTACGCAATTATGACTGTGAACAGATACAGTTTCCCTTAAAAACTGAAAACAGAAGTTATTTATTATTGAAACAGGTGCTTTAATATACCTGAAACTTAAGCAGGTGTAAAAAACTTCCCTTTTGAAAATAAAGGTGAGATTTTCTGTGCAATTTAATTGTTTTTTTTCTTTAAAAACAATAGATAATCGGGGCGTCGGTGTAGTGGTAGAGCAGGCGCTATAAACTATAGATAAGTAAATGTATGTGGCATGAATGTAATGAAATAAAACGGAAGACACTTAATTGTACAAAAAAATTCTGTGTGGTGAATCACAGGCTGAAGGCTGCACACAAATGATATAAAAACGTTACATAAAAGACAGATTTAAAACAGTAAGACAAGATAAGAACGAGGTAAAACCACAGACAATGACGAGATGAAACAGTGACAAATAACTAACTGCATAAATGATAATAAGAGGTGTGTCTGAAATACCAATAAATAGATACCAGCAGCAGGTTCATAGCTCATTATAGTTAGTAAGTTATTGCACAATATAAAGCGCTGGAGCTTAAATCAGCACGATGTGTGTGTGTGTGTGTGTGAGCATGTGTCGTGGGTTAGCCCTTAGCCTAGCTCGTAAGCCACCTTTTTTGCCCTGCTTTTGCTTCCGTTCTCTACGCCGCCTCCGACGTTACTTATGTGTGATGATGATAATTCCACCAGGCTCAACAGGATGCAAGATCTCTCGTGAAATAGAGTCCAGGCTCTTGGATTTATAATCTTGAAACTGACCTTCCATATCAAAAAGGACGGCTCTTCCATAGTGGATACGATCCTCCAGTGTCTGAACTAGCAAACATAACTCACACAAAGTAACAAAAATGCTAATTTGCTTAGAGTATCAAGCCGATGCAACCACATGCGCCGCCATCAATGTACAAGAGTCATTCCTCAGTGTATTTTATATCACAGTAAACTGAATATCTTTGAGTTTAGGACAAAACAAGACATTCAAGATCATTGGCTCTGGGAGACTGATGGGCATTTTTTTGTTACTTTAAGTAATAGAAAATATTGGATCACCAGAATCAGTTGGATTTACCTTTTAGGGAACGTGTTCTGTACAAAATGTGTTGATGTTTCAGTCTAGATCAAAGTAGTTAGATATCTTTAATCAAGTTTAAAACATGTAGACACAACCAGACATTATACTGAAGGGGAGAAGACAGACGAGCACAAACCTGCCGTCACACTGCAGCTGTCGTTAAATGCACAAACATCCTCGTCTGTCCTCGACTCTGCAGGAGACACAGAGAGAGACGGAGATGTTCAGGAATCTGCCTCAAGACAAAAAAAACCTGTTCCACTGCTGCTCTCCTCGCTCCCTCCACTCCCCACAGAGCTAATAGGAAAAACATGTCCTGTGGATGTAAAGGTGTAATTACAGGACAGACGTGTTTTCAAAGAGCACAGAGGAAGAGGGGAGGAAGAGAGGAGGACGGGGGCGGCAGGGAAGAAAGGGGACAAGGAGCACAGGGGAGGAGATAGAAGGAAACAAGACAGGGGAGGTGTTAGGAAGGGTAAAAGGAAACAAGGAGAAGTGTTGGATCGAGCTAGAAAACAAGATGAGAAGAGAAGGAAAGGAAACAAAAAATGGAGTGGAGGGAAGGGAACAAGGAGAGGACAGGTGGTCGTAAAAAGAAACAGGAGGGAGGGGAGTGGGAAATAATGAGAGGAGAGGAAACAAGTAGAAAAGAGAGGGGTAGAAAGAAAACAATGAGAGAAGGAAAGGAAATGAAATAACAAGAGGAGAAAAACGAACAAAGATAGAGGATGGGTAGAGGAAATTTGAGAGCTGGGAAGGAAATGAGGATAGAAGGACAAAGAAGGGGACAAAAAGAATAATGGGGGAAAAAGAACAAGGAGAGGAAAGAAAGGACATTAAGAGAGGAGACGAGAGGAGAAAGGATAGGAAAAAAGAAAAGTGAAGGAAAGGAAACGTGAAGAGAGGAGAAGATAAGGGGAGGAAGAGAACAAGAAGACAAGAGGAAAGGAAGCAAGGAATGTAGGAGAGAAAGGGAAACAGGGTGAGGAAAGGAAGAAAGAACAGCAAGAGGAGTATAGGATAGAAAATGAGAGTGATGGAAAGGAAATGAGAGGCGAGGAAAGGAAACAAGGAGAGGAGGAAAGGAGGGGGGAAAGAAGAGGGCAGGAGAAAGTAATAAGAAAAGAGGTAATGAAAAAAGTAGAAAAGAAGGGGCAGGAATGAAAACAATGAAAAGAAGAAAGGAAATGAAACAAGGAGAGGAGGTGACATTAGATGAGGAGGCAGGAAGACAAGAAGAAGAAGAAAGAAGGAAATGAAACAGAATAAGGGTATGGAAATGAAACAAGGAGAGGAGAACAGGATGAAAGGGGACAAGGGGAAGAAAATAAATGAAGAGATGAGCAGAGGAAAGGAAACAAGGGGAGTGAAGGGAAGGCGGAGAGGAGAGGAGGAAACAAGGAGAGAAGGATGGATGTGATGACCTTGTTGTTGTGTCTCTGCAGGAATCGAACACATTAAAGGTTTCAGAGTTTATCTGGAGGACAAGAATCCAGAAGGGAAACAGTGTCAACATCTGATCCTCAAAGACCCTCGACAGCTCAACTTCTCCTACAGGAACACGGTAGGACCAAAATTAATGACGCAGCATACTGACCAATCACAGGGAGGGATGAGGCAGCTGCTTGTTGTTGATTACATTCTTTATAGTGCATCATCCAAAGTCCTAAATAAACTCTAATACATCCAGAACTCTGCTGCCCGTCTGCTCACCCATTCCCGCTCCTCCACTGGCTTCCTGTTCCACAACACATCCAATTCAAAGTCCTCATCCTCACTCACAAAGCCCGCCATAACCAGGCCCCTTCCTACCTCACTGACCTGCTCCACCGCCACACTCTTTCCCGCCGATTTCCACTGATTAAAATCAGTCATCTCATCTTTTCAAAACGGCTTTTAATGTGTGAATAATGTCATTTGTATTTTTGTGTATTCTATATTATGGTTGGAGTACTATGAAAAGTAGTGCTGACACTGAAGCGAAGTAATGTACTGCTGTCAACGGTAAAATGTATTTTAGCCACCTAGAAAAAGTCTCACTAAAAAAAAAATCAGTATTATTTGGTAAGTTAAGTGCATGCTATATGTCGCTTCACCTTGCTGTCAGACAGCAATTTCTGTAGGGTAACTTAAGCCATTATATCGCGCTTTTTAAAGCCAAACTCCATTAAATAAGCAGCTGTAGTTTAACATCCGTGAACACAGGAGCTGCTGGTCTACTCCTCCAAACTGGGGGCGTGCTGACAAACATCTACTGTAGGTCATACACTGACTATGGATAAATACTTGATAACACTCCACTTCAGAAAATCTGAACTGTCCTTTTAAAACAGACTTCAAGAAAATAAGGTGCTGTTAATTCAAACTGCAAATAAAAATAAGTCATTTGGCCAAATCTGAAACATTGTACCAGAGTTATTTAAATGAATGTGCAGCACTTTGTAGACTTGTGTTTTGCTCTATGAACACATGTACTTCTCATTATTGACTGAATATAATTATGGAGACTATGAGTACACAGTGGGGGTTTTTCCATCTGAACTGTAACCTCATGCTGCATATTGCTCTCTGACCTTTGATGTTCACCACAGTGATCAAAGATGCTCCAATGAACCTGTTCCTGTCTCTGTATGTCCTGACTCTTTGTAATATTAATTTTGACTTATCATTATTTCACTGATGCAGAAGCTGAGCAGTCAGCCGTTTGGCGGTTTGTCCTTTGACACCGACTACATGGTTCGTGTTGTTCCTTTCCCGACTCTGATGAACGAGAGCTTCTTCCCACCGTCCTTCCTCAGGACCAACTGTGAGTACAGAAATATCCTCGTTCAAACACAATTTCTTAACTGATGCTCATTTATTGTCTTAGAACATCTTGCATGTGTTTAGCTTAGCTTAGCTTAAACACTGGAGGTAGGAGGAAACTGTCAGCCCAGCTCTGCAAAATTATTGTGGCTTGACAAGGTTTACTGGACTGCAGCAGCTACAGCACATAGCATCTCAGAAGTCTTCATACAGTCCTCATAGTATAATTTTCGTTTTATGTTTTCAAAGGTGTTGATTTGTGCTTTCACACCTGCCCTGTTTGGTTCGGTTCAATCATACGCAAGTTCGTTTGCCCCCTAAATGCGGTTTGTTTGGGCTGGTGTGAACACGGCACTTAGCACTTGACACATATACTGTAGATGAAACTTGTATCCATCTGGGGAAGACAGGGAAAAGAAGTTTACATGTGTTGCCCAAAGGCAACATGAAGGCTGATTTGTCGGATCACTGAAGTCAAGTTGAGGCTGCATCAGAACAAAAACAGATTGTCTCACCATTTCTCTGTGTCTGTTTTTCTGTGTGTGTGTGTGTTCATCTTCCAGCGTGTGAAGTCCTCCTGGGATCAGACAACCTGGTCTGCAAACCATGTAAGTTCCTCAGTGTCGTCGTCATAACCAGAGCCACATGTAGACAGAGTTACTCCAGAGTTTCATTGTCTTGTTCTCAAGAGAAGTTTAACGTCAGTAACAGATTTACACAAACACATTTTAATTTTTCATTTACAAAAGGCTTTAACGAGATCACTACTACGAAGAAGCTAGTTGTTATGTAAGATATAAAGTTATATGACATATATTTATGGTGCAGATGTTTCATAATAAAAGCCTTTCTGGAAAGAGAGGAGTTATGTTGTGTCATCTTTGCCACATCTTTGGAGGAAAAAAAAAAGTCGTCCAACAACGATTGAAACATGTAATTAGTTACTAAAAATAAGTGTTAACAAGAACAACTGACATGACTGTGGCTGTACTGATTCAGAGCTGTAGTAATTTACATTTTACCAAATTTATCAAGACAAAAGGTAAACAGAGAAAGCTGCATGAGCAGTTAATTAAAACAGGAGCAGGTCAGATAACAGAAAGGCTAAACGGGGGAATTTATAAAGAAAAACATTTGTACCACTAATCTTCATTATGTCATTAAAAAGTACAAGTCAAGGTGAGTTGAGGTTAACTTCTGTTTCTTTCTGTGCAGTCTGGAAGCCGAAGACCCTGAACGTGTCTCAGCTGGGGTCGAACCTCCATGTGACGTTCGACCAGGCGCCGTCTTCGTTCGGATTCCACTTTTACTACCTGTACTACAAACTGCGACAGGACGGACCCTTCAGACAGCAGCGCTGCAAACCTGTAAGTACTGTCAGGTTATTAGCCACAAAACTTTTCTGACTCTGCCGGTGGAAAGGGAGGGTTCAGGGTGTTTGGCTGTGACCAGGCCATCAATTTCAGGATTCAGTGTCTTGACCAAGGAACTCTAATGTGTGCAGGAGGAGGTGGAGATCAACCACAGTGATAAGAGGTGAAGGGTGGAGATTTAGGTTTTGTTGTATTAGTTGTTATTCATTGAAAGGAACGACTCCATTTGCACCGAAAAAGAACATTATGACTGTTGCTCTGATTTCGCAGCCCTTGTCGTTTCTAAATTGTTTAAATATTTTTTTGTTTTTATTACTCTTTATTTAAAGTATTTTTAATTGTTTAGACAAAACACAAATACCATGTGGAGGCACACAACTTAAGTGATCATGAATCCATGCGTTAAATGTCCTTTTATTGTCCAGACATTCACGATGAAGCTGCGTCTATGTCTTTTGAAATAAAAACGGTCCACTTCTCCAATTTTCTGAGGATTATTGCTCTAAACCTCAGAGAAAAAGTCATATTTTCCATTATAAATTTCTCTTTAGGGAATTAATTTCTTTCTCTGTTGATTTTGTCCTTTTTTTCAGGACATGAACCAGCCCAGAACTACATGCATCCTCCAAGATGTCACTCCAGGAACCTACACTATAGAGGTATGTAAAGGTAGCACCTGTCAGCTATCAGATCTGAACTGGATTCTCCTTCTTACCTGTATTTATGGATTAAAACGCAATGATTTAAAAACAAAAAAATCTTGATCGAAGAATTCACATCCATGTCCTAACATGTTGACTTGATAAAATTTCTCTCCTCTGCTCTTTTCTGTGTCAGCTGAGAGACGACAGTAACACAACCAGGAGGCAGAGTCAGTACCACGTCAGCCAGGGTGAGACACACACACACACACACATGCTGCTGCTTTAAAGGCGTTTCAATCAGCTGATTGTTTTGTCTCATGCTGGGTGCTTTTGTTTCAACTCCAGTCCACTCACCCTGGGCGGGGCCTATCCGTGCCATGGCCATCACCGTGCCTCTGGTCATCATGTCTGCCTTCGCCACTCTATTCACTGTCATGTGCCGCAAGAAACAGCAAGGTGAGAGCACTGAGCACAGGTGACAGTGCTTGTTTTAATTAACATCATAGCTTTATGCATCTTTGAGATTTGTTAACACTCTGCAGGGACTCTGAAACTCTCACTGTTGGTGCATTCAAGGATGCTTCGTTATTTGAACATGCATTTGTCTCCTCTCCTCTCAGAAAACATCTACAGCCAGCTGGACGAGGAAAGCAGCGAGTCGTCCAATCACAGTGCAGCACTGAACACAGAGCGTCCATGGCCCCGCCCCAAAGTCTTCATCTGTTACTCCAACAGAGACTGTCCCAAACACACCAGCGTCATCCAGAGCTTTGCCTACTTCCTGCAGGACTTCTGCAACTGTGAGGTGAGACAATTAGAGGCTGAATGATATGGAGGAAACATTAAATCACAGATGGTATCATTGTTAAATCCGTGTTCACTCGTGTTTAGGTTGTGTTGGACCTGTGGGAGCACCTGGAGATGTGCAAAGAGGGTCAGATGTCGTGGCTCAGCAGACAGCTGGATGAAGCCAACTTCATCATCACTGTCTGTTCCAAAGGCCTACGGTACTCTATTTCTCTCTACTGTGTCCAAACCACTGGTGATGTTTTTAAAATGCATCAGCTGCTGTTTCTCCAGTGGCCACTAGAGGCTGCTAAAACACTTTGTAGAGAATATCTAAAAACGTCTCCAAAGGAAAAAACAATAATATTTTACCAATGAGTTATTTACTCACAAGTTATTGATTGTTTTAATAGATATCCTCTCATTAAAAGGAGTTAAGGAAGTTAAGAAAAAACCCCAAATGGGGGTTATAGGTGGAGACACCTGTAAATCAAGTTAACAAAAACTCTTTACATGCAGCTGTTTAACATCCATCTTATTTAGTTTCCTATTTCTTATCTTTTCTTTCCTTTGCCCTTCTATACTTTCTTCATACTGACCCAGTCTGTTTCCCTCTCTCCTTCATCTCACACATTTTAATCAAGCTTTCTCAAGAAGAAAAAACATGGGTGTAATATTCTGCTGAAAAGTAGTGGTATCCTCAGTTTTCTAAATATCTTTCCTTACTTATGTAAAGAAAATAATAGTATTTATTATTATCACTATTACTATTTGTAAGTGTATATTAGCCAGAATATTTCAGTAAATACATTTTAATGCAAAGAAAGCCACATCAGGCATCTCAGGATGTAAATCAGTGATACTCAACTTGTGGCCTGCGGGCCAAATCTGGCCCTAGATGGGATGCTGGGTGGCCCACTGACCGTTTCCTTAGTACAATGAAAATAAACAATAAACTGGATTTTTTTTTTTGTAGTCCTAATTTAAGTACGGTGACAGTGTGCGTCAGCCTTCACAGGGTGTACACTCTACCCAGTGAGCTAGAGGGTTCCCCTGGGCTAATTATTAATACATTCATTGTTAATGTTTATTCATCAACTGGCTCCTGGCCTCCTGCCATTTTTCAAAAGTGGCCCCCTGGCAAAGCAGGTTGAGTATCCAGATGTAAATCAACAAATCTGTGTTATGTAATTGAATACAAATGCTTGTCCATAGGCACTTTATAATAGTTAATCACAAACATATACTTACACACAGCATGCATACATACATAGACACACGTATTTACCTATAAACACATGCACACATACAAACAGTATATTGTGAGTGTAACCATTCATTATTAACCAAGGAAAGAATAGTTTAAACTCGTAATAACTGCTTTTTTGCCACTTGGGGGCAGCAGAAACACACAACATTGACATATCATCAGCTTTTAAGTTTATAGGACAAACTTGTTAGCAAACAGTTGTTTATTTACACATCCAGCAGTCACAAAAACATTATTTTTATTTGGAGTCATGTTTGTGTCTATATCCTTTAGCTCTGTTTTTGGTCTCTACCAATTCCTGAGGGGACTAGCTATCTATTTAGCTGCTAAATGCTTCGTTGTGTTCACCAGTTACAGAGCACCAGCTGTTGTGGCTAAAAACAACTTCATGAGAGTGGTGAGAGTGAACCAAAGGAGTAAAGACACAGCCACACAGATCGGCAATGAACTGAACCTCTCCTTAAAGCTCTGTTAAGTTCAGGGGAGCTTCACATTCAGTTTTTATAAATATAAAAATATCAATTATAGCTCTTTAAATGGAATAATCTCAACTGAAGGATAGGCTCACCCACACCTTTTAAGATATATTGGGTGATCCACAGATTTAGGATTCAATCTTCTCCAGACTAAGACATCAATTGGCTGATCCATCATCTTCCCTTATGTGTTTCCTCCTCTGTCCTTCCTGCCATCTCTCCTTGTGTTTTACTTCCTTGTGTTGTATTCTCTTCTAACTGGCTCCGTTTTCTTCCTGCAGCTACTACGTGGAGAAGAAGAGCCGCAGAGGGAAGACACCAGTCAGCCGACGCAGTAACAACAGCAGCAGCAGCAGCAGCAGCAGCAGCTCTCCAATCAGTGGATCAGGTGGTGACCTGTTCATTGTGGGCGTGGCTATGATCGCTGAGAAGCTGCGGCTGGCGAAGCAGAGCGAAGGGGGTGGAGCTCAGGAGCTGAACCGCTACATGACGATTTACTTCGACTATTCCACAGAAAATGACATCCCCACCATGTTGAGTCTGGCTCCCAGGTAACCATAACAACTCCAGCAGAAACACCTTCAACAAACAAAAACAGCCCTTCAGATACATGTCACCATTTTTGACAGCGATAGATCTGTTAAGAAATTGGAGAATTACTCCGTAATGAAAATACTTATTTTTTACTGCATACCATAAAAGCATCACATTATTAAAAAATGTTTTACATTTCACATATTTTCTCCACAATGTTCAGACCTGCTGCAGCAGAAAAACTGCCATTTAATTTGACATAATTTGAGCCTGTAGCCTGATCAGTCAGTCATTTTCTGTCCTGTGTTCAGGTTCAAGTTGATGGACCAGCTGCCCCAGCTCTTCAGTCGGCTCCATTCCAGTCAGTCCAGTTTATCAGATCGAGAGTCGCAGCCTCTGATGGTCTCCAGGAGGAACTACTTCAGAAGTCGGTCCGGACGCTCGCTCTACGTTTCCATCTGCAACATGCACCAGCACATCAGCCAGAACCCCGACTGGTTTGAGAAGCAGTTGGCTCCCCCAGGAGGTTCCTCTGCCTCCTCCTCAAAACATTCTCCTCTCCCTGCTGTCCCGGCTCCAAGTCCTCCTCCAAAGTCCTCCTGCCCGTCGTCCTCATCTCTACCCGAGCAGAGGTTTGACTCTGGCTTGGTGCTGAATGAGGTGGTGGTGAATATGCCGTCCCTAGAGGGCGGGGAGGCAGTGCCGAGGAGGAACATGCTCCTGCTGGCCCCTGGCTCCAGTCCCAGCCTTAATCTAGGCCACAGTCCTAGTCCCAGTCCGGGTCCCTGTCCCAGTCCTGGCCTCTGTCCTAGTCCAGACCTACCACACTGCACTCTGTCAATGCTGGGACCCACTTCAAGGTAAATTTAAGGTGTAATACCACTGATGTGTTTCATAGTTTTATTAAAGCTAATTGTGAGTCATATTTTGGTTTTTAAAGGAGAGGTTCAGATTTTTTTCAGGTTTTATTTTGATGCAGTCCTCATATCCCTGTAAGTACACTAGAGGAGTTAGGCGGGATTTAAACTTCGATGTTGACTCAATGCCGTACCCTACACCATAGCCTGACGTGCACCTCCCCAAAAATGTAACCACATGTCCCGGTGACGCAGACCTCCTGTCTATTTTTATAAGCTGAAACCATTTTCCCTCCTCCTGGACATAGTGTGATCCCTTTATGGGGCAACTCCAATAGAAAAGTAACACTTGAATGTCTATTTTTTTATACCATGCCATGAAGCCCCACCTTGAGTCACATCCTGGTTAGAGTCAAAATAGTTTGGACTCCACAGCAGATAATATGAGACCACATGTCAGTCTGACTACTGCTGTTTTTTTGTTTGTTTTTTCGCTCCTGAAGGTCCACCTCTGGAATATCTGGACTGTTACCTGAAGAGTCGTCCTCGTCCTCCGCTCCCTCCATCCTCCAGGATGGGGTGTGCCCTGTCCTCACCCAGGCGGAAGAAGGCCGCCATTCCCCTCCAGAGCTCCCGCCCCCTCGTGATTCGGGCATCTATGACTCATCTGTCCCTTCCTCTGAGCTCTCCATTCCTCTCATGGAGGGACTGTCACATGACCAGGCGGACTCCTCCTCCCTGGCAGACAGCGAATCATCTTCTTCTGGGCTCGGTAAGGCCGGCTGTGCTTACATGTCACGTGACAAATTCAGCTCTCATTTCCTCATGTGACTTTTAAAGAAAGGCAAAATAAATGATGTCGCTCACACCTCGCTGTGTGTCTTTCAGGTGACGAGGAGCCGCCCCCTGTGACGTCGCTCCGCTGCAGTGCTGCCACAGTTTGTAAAGCTGAGCTTCACCACCATCACCACTTGGAGCACAGTGACGGACTCACACCTGTGGCATCATTGTAGGGAGGACACCTCCTGATGATCTAAGGAGGACCAGCCCAGTGATGTCATCACAGGGCCAAAACTGTATTGGTCATGGACCTCAATCGTCTCTTAATAGTGCTGTCATCCCATCGCCAAGGAAATGAAACTGGACATTTAATGGCACTGCAGTGGTTCACCTATGGCAATGATTGTGCTCTAGACCATTGGTCTGTAGTAACTATGGCAACCACTGAGTTAGAGGACACTGGCAAGTATTGGTACCACGAGTCGCTGGTGACTGTGGTAACCACTAGGGGTGTAGTGATCCATCCATCATGATCAATGTATCAATTCAATGGTCAGCGATCCCTAATCACTGATGCAAAGTGAAAACATTCATATTTATAGCTGTGGGGAGAGGGTTGCCTTCAGGACTTCAGGCCAGATCGCTCAATAGTTTTAGGAAAGAGATAATGGTTTGGGTGAAAATGAAAACATTTCTTCCAGAACGGGCTCTCTGGCAGAAAGCCCTGACGACTAACTTATCCCATGTGCTGTTTTATATGTGTTAGTGGAGTCAATTCAAAGAAAACTAAACTCAACCAGAAACAAGTTTTTACACTTATCTGTGTCGTTTTTATCTTTTATAGACATAAGCAAAAACAGACAAGTATGGTGGCAGCTTCGGCTGTAGCTGAGTGGGATAAATCAGCATATGATAGCTTCTCGTATCGATCACAGGCCCATGAATCATGTTGCATGGCATCAGAATTAGGTAACTACTGTGTCATAGAACTCTAGGCCCTGGTAACTAAGGTACCCACTCACTACTCCCTGGTAATCATGGTAACTACTCTGTCTAGAACACTAGTCCTTGATAACTATGGTAACCACTGAGTTTTAGAAAACTACTTTCTAGTAACTATGTTTGCCACTGCATTAAGAACATAGGTTCCTGGTAAATATTGTGTTCTTTAACCCTCGTCCTTGGTAGCTACATTAACCACTGACTTCTAGGACACCACTCCCTGGTAATCATTGTAACAACTGTGTCCAGAACACTAGTCCTTGGTGACTACAGTAACCACTGAGTTGAAGGACACTACGTTCGAGTAACTATGGTACAGCATCTAGACCACTTGTCCCCTGGTAACTAAGGTACTTTGTTCGCCCCGCTGGTCGCCCTGCCTGGATGAGTTTTGAAGGACTGGATCTCCAGACGCTGGCAGAGCGGACCAGCTCAAACCAAAGACTGCCTCAGCTCTGCGTCTTGATTTACTGATGGACAGCTGACTTGTGTATGAGTCGATGTTCAGGCACTTTCTGATGCAGAAAAGTGGGAAGACAAACATGTTAAGATGCTCCCCGGCAACAACATCCAGTGAGATCAAAGATTCTTCAACAAAAGCTGCTGAATGTATCAACACCTAAGGACATCGACAATGAGGCAACATTCCAACGGAGAGGATTTTTTTTGTGTTATTCCCAACATTTAGGACCAAAACCAAGTATACACCAAATACTTTGGGGGGCAAAATGCAGACCTTTTAATGAATGCCGTCGCTTAAAAAGTTTTCATGTTAGGAAGAGTGGTTTTAAGAGAACATTTTATTAACATGCATTGGATTTTAATGAGCAGGTTTTTCCTTCTAAGTGTTTAAATAGGAAACTCTATTTAAAATGTTTCAAACATAGAAATGTCCTCTAAATATTTGCTGACCCGTCCTTAAAGCAGCAAGTAACATGACAAACATGGCCTAATCCTAAATCATTAAAGTGTAAAAGAATATTGACAACTTTTAAAGAACTGTCGAACATGTACTAAAACCTGCTAATGTGATGTAATATGATGAAAGAGTTGTGTGAAGTGTGTGTTCAATTGAAATTTAGTTTTTTACTGAATTTGATAACATACAAGTCAAATGCATTCAGCTGGTACCGCCACTCGTACACCACGACGTATTGAATACTGTGGTTACATTGTTAATCTTATGGTTACATATTTTAAAGTATTGAATATTAATGTTACATTTATAGTCGTGTATTCATTTGTAATCCTTTTCTAACATTGTTGCAGGAAGCAGCGATAATGAGGGCATTATGAAAAGTTGTAAAAAATACAAAATCACTTTAAAGATCCAGCCGTGGAAGCCCATTTCTGCCAGAACAAATTAAATACATGAAATGTTGTCAATAAAATGATGGCAAATTTTTGATTTACTGTGTGAAAATTATGAGATATGTTAAGTTAATGTCATAAGATAATATTTTAGTCCCCCCCAAAAGAAAGTCAATATTCTCAACTTTGATTTTAAAATTAAGATGAATTTAAAAATAAGTTTGATTTATTAGAAAAATTTTGGCCTAAAAACTTGTAATTGTCTCAAAATTGTGACTTAGTAATTATTTTAACTAAAGCTGAGAATTCTTATTTTATTAATTCCTTTTTTTGGTGCAAATGAGCTTCCATACTCTTCTCAATTATTGACCCCATGAACTTATTTAATATCTGACACATGTAGAACACTATGACTGTCAGTTATTGATTGTTTTTATCATCGGCAGCTGCAGTCATTTTGTTTCTTAATGTGGATCCAACTGTGTTAAAGGTTTTAGAAAGTCTTTTTTTATGCCCCTACGTTAATGTTTGAGTCTCTGCTGAAGGCAGAGTGACGGCTCCTGGTTCATCTGCAGTTGTTGGAAGGGAAGATTCAGCATTTCCAACTTGTAAATAGTATTTTTATTTTTCCTGGAAATGTCTGTTCTGCTTCAGTTTTGTATAGTTTGACTGTTGTTTCATTATTCTTTCTACATTTTATAGAAATGTACTGTTTTATAGTACCTTAATGTAGGAAATAGATAAATCCATCTAATAAAACATTTGTTTTTTCACCCTTGTTTTTTTTCATTAACTCTCTGACTGTTCAGGCTTCATGATTAAAATAACAAGCATGGTACTTAAACCAGATTACTAGAATTGAATACAAAGTCTTTATTGCCATTGCATAGGAATACAATGAAATAAGTTGAGACACTCAAGTGATGCCAACAAAGAACATAAAACAAAAGACACGGTGCACACTGAGACATAAAAATGCAAGGTGTGCTAATTTAGTTGTTTTATTTAGTGTGTTGATGGCTGTGGGAAAGAAACAGTCTCTGAGTCTGGTGGTTCATGTTTTGGCAGCTCTGTAGCGTCTGCCAGACGGCTGCAGTTCAAAGAGTTGGTGACCAGGGTGAGAGGGATCTTTGGTGATGTTTTTTGCTCTGCTGACGTAGCACGAAGTGGCAAGTTCTTACAGCTGGTGCTTTTTTCTGCAGACTTGATGATTCTTTGCAGAGCCTTTTAATCTGCAGCAGTGCAGCCTGTGCACCACCAACAGTGTGTGAGGACGCACTCTGAGGAAGTGAACTCTCTGCTGTGCTCTTTTTATTGTCACTGTGGTGTTGTGTGACCAGGGGAGATCCTCAGAAACATGGAATCCCAGGAATTTAAAAGTCTTCACTCTTTCTGCTTCAGATCTGTTTCACACCTCTTCCTGAAGTACAGTATCATCTCCTTTGTTTCTGTGGTGTTCAGCATTAAGTTATTCACTGAGCACCACTACGACAATCTCTCTACCTAGTACTAACAAAATTACTCACAATATGAGACATAGACATAAACTCATGCACATATTGTAAATTGCTGCAAACTACAAAGCTGTTTCTAAAAGTAGTTTGTCAGGTAACCAGAAATACTCCACCACACTATTTATATTGCTTTACGACTGGTAATAGTCTCTCATGTGCTTCAAGCTGACGAGCAAGTTTTAGTTTCTTGCAGTAGAATACACACACACACACACACACACACACACACACACACACACACACACACACACGCTTCAGTGACACAGAAAGCAGCAGACAGCTCTATAGTGTGTGAGCTGCGAAGCGATAATGCCTAAAACAACAGAAGCCTCTAAAACTCACAGACCTTCAGGCTCAAAGGCACAAAGTCAGCTCAGCATAGGTCTGCCTTCAAAATAAAAGCACAGGTCTTGTCACTGTTTGGAGTGCAGCTGCAACTAATCATTTATCAATTCTTTCGGCAGAGAGTGAAAACTGTGCCAACCACCCGCAGTCTCCCCTCCATTTACACAAGTATTATAAGATTTAGAGTTAGAATTGAGTTAGATTTCATTAGAATTCTCTGAGATTTATTCACAAGTGTTAAAAACAGATAAATACAGCACTGGGGAGGGACTTTGGCTTGAGGGAGTGGCATACAATTTTTTCTTTAAAATAGCCAAAATTACAACATTTGTCATAGCCAGAAACTTATACTTTTTATACTTCAGGATTTCATCTCCAACTTTTAACATTTAACTTCCAAACATCAAAGGGTACGTTTTCAAAGTCTAATATCGCCGGACTATAGTTGATAACAACCTGAAGTTTACTTGGCACACTCTTCTGCAGAAAGGCCTGCAGTGTCTTTCTTGCTGAAGGAAACTGTCAAGGTTTTGCATCCATAAGTCTCTTATAATCCCATTTTACAGATGTTACATTGGGTCTGTCTTGACCTTCTCTCTTCTCTGCTGGTTTGGGAATCTCAACATCAGGTCCAAAAATGTACTAAGTAGCACAATGAAATCAAGTAGCAAGATCTTGGGAGTACAACAGAGAACTTTATCTGTCCTGTTTTATAAACAGATAGGAAGGAAGGCTAAAGCCGTCCTTTCCGACAGCTCCTGCCCCTTATCCTCTGAGTTCAGTTTTTGCCTTCTGGCTCTTGGCTCAGGTTTCCCCCTATTGAGAGTAACAGATTCAAGTGCTCCTTCATTCCGACTGCCATTTCTCTTTTGGATGCAGGACAGTGGACGAGTCAAACTTAGTACTGAGGCTGCTCTTTTGGCTGGCTGTTGCTCTTGTCATGATCATGAGTGATGGTGATGATGATGATGATGACAGTGTTGTTACTGATGGTTGTTGTCGATGAGCATTGTTATTGAGTATATGTATGTTCTCTGGTGTCTTTTTTTATGTATGTTTCTGCCTGCTGTGCAACTAAAGCCCAGTTTCCACCAAACTCTTACAGTATGGTACCTCTGGAACCAAAGTAACCCTTCAGACATGGTACCTAGACCCCAGCGGAGTTGGGGATGTTGGGGCGGAGTTATTGTCACCCACTGCTCCGTCCAGCACACACTGTATTTCCTCATTACCAGTGACACAGATGGAAGTCTGCACCTCATGTTTCGTCCACAGAATGAGGCTGCACGCTGACATTTTCAGAACAAAATAAAACAGGCTGCAGTGAGAGTCTCTCTCCATGGGATATTAAAAAATAGCGGGTTTGTGCATTTAGTCCTTCTCAGGCAAGCTCACAGGTTTAGTGTTGCCGGAGCCCACAGGAACAACACTCCACAACACTTTTTTATTTCTCCAAGTGAGGATTAGAATATGCAGTTGACATAACCAGGTCGAAATTAATACATAGGAACAACTGAAGATCCACTCATTACTAAAAGTGTATGTCATGTAAAAACTAAAGTGATGGTCAAAGTTGCCACAGTGAAATTCAAGGTGAGCTGATGGATTCATGTTGTCACCTCAAGCACTGATTAACATTACATGTTAACGTTCCACCTTAAAAGTCGCCGGCAGTCGGCCCAATGAATTAAGTTTTTTCTTTCTCAGACTCCAGCTGCTGTGAGCGGCAGCAAAGCATCCTTTCATTTATAGTTACAGTTCACTGATAAAACTCTCCACAGTATGAACAGTGGTTACATGAGCCTCAAAACAGAGTGACCGTCCTCTACTGACCAGTCAGACTGCAGTGTTCACAGCTCCACCTATTAGTACCAGATCTGTGTGCTACGTACCCCAACAGAGGGGGGACCAAACATGGGGACGGTACAGAATAGTTCCATTGGTACCATCCACAACTTTACACAATGGAAACAGAGAAAAAAGGAAATGAACTGAACTGTACTAGATTGCTCTGTGGAAATGGGGAGCCCACAGCCAGTCACTCAGGCAGACTCAAGGAAAAACATGCCACCACCTCTGATAAATACAGAACAGTCCCTTATATACTGTGAAAGGAGCCATTCTGCTTAGTGAATAATTTTACTTTTGATACTTAAAGTACATTTTGCTCACAATTCTTACCTAATAATTCTCTTGTTATGTATTTCTATTGCTTTAACAAAAAAAAAAAAAATCTGAGACCTCAAAAATGAATAGTAACGCAACGGCCCTTATTTTGAAGGCGTCACCGGAAGAGAGCCAAACCGCTCTTCCTCGCGCTTGACGGTTACATGAAAGGAAGATTTTCTCAGCGGCTCACAGTTTGTTTTTCAGCCTCAGTCTCTGGACTCAAGTTTGTCTCTGGACTCTTTACAGAAGAGGAAAAGTTTATTTGTTTTCCGACACCGGAAGAGTGACAGCAGCCGGAAACAGTTTTGTGTCAGTGTTTGTTGTTTAGAAGTGAGTTGGTTGTGGATCTGTTTGTGATCGTCGGGAGGAGCTGCAGCCCGATGCAGGCAGGTGATGGATGTCAGCGGGGTCCAAGGTGAGCAGCTGCTCTGGGAAACATCAGGTCTCTGCAGGTTTATGGTGGAGAAAAGGGAAAATATCTAATTAAAAATGGGCGTTTTCTGTTGGAGTAAGAGAAGAAGAATGTGAGGAGGACAGACAGGGAGTTAACTCCTCCAGCGCCTGTCTGTCTCTCTGACTGTCTGTCTCTTACTTTCTATAAGCTGTGTGGAGAAGTTTAACCCTGACACATATTGTGTCCTAGACAGAGAAGAAAAGAGGTTTTATTGCTGCCCTGTGAGTCACAAGTTTGCCCGAGAGTGACTTGTAGTCTCTCTCTCTCTCTCTCTCTCTCTCTCTCTCTCACACACACACACACACACACACACACAGAGCTGTAAACAGTTTCAACATGGCAGCTTGGTGTGGAAAATCATGTTTATTTGTTGGTTTTTGCATACTGATCCTACCAGTGAATGGAAGTAACTAAGTACATTTACTCAAGTACTTTGCTGAAGCACAATTTTGAGATACTTGTACTTGAGTATTTTCATTTTCATCTGCTTTATACTTCTTCTCCACTACATTTTGGAGGGAATTATTGCACTTTTTACATTATTACATTTACTTGATAACTTAAGTTACTTTTAGGGAGGCATAATGTTGGATTTTTTTCCCCCATGCTGATGTGTAACAACTTTTTAGACAGATGACTGAACCGATATACCGTAAAACTTCAATTACTAGCCCAGGCTATTGTTTGCTTCAAATATGAAGTCAACAGGCTTGTAATAGGGACAGGCGTCTATATGGGACAGGCCTTTATTTCCTTTTGTGCAAAACCATTGCTCAGTATGAACCAGTATGAATATTACTTATAGAAATTAGGCTTTGGATAACAAATCAATTACAAATCTTTAATTTTATCCAGCTGTGACAAGGATCAGAGAGAGTGTTACGAGGATTACGGCACCCAGCATACTGGTTGGAGTTGTGTCAGCATACTGACACAACACCAACTTGCTGGGTAATTAAGAATGGACGCATATTCTGAGTTAATGACAGCTTCAGAGAAAAGGAGCCATCATTTTTCTTTCGTCACGCCAGTAAATCTGAATGAATTACGGTCTTCTCTGGTGCTCACAGTAAAATAAACTGGACTATTGAATTATGGAAAACCTAAATGAGCTAACGATATGTAGCATCTCCATGTTGAAAAAAAAGTTTAAACATTTATATTTTTATGTGCGTTCTAAACAGCTAACTAACGTTCGCTCAAGTGGGTAGCCAACAACCTGTCTTATACATCCAAAGAACAGCTCGGTAACCCAACCAGGCGTCTAATTGAGACAGACCTTTATTTGTCAAAATAAAGGCCATGCAAACAATGTGAAGCCACACTGAGCTAGTGAAAGGGACTAGGTGTTTAATTTGAACTAGGCTGTTAATTGAAGTTTTACGCTATCTACTTTTTCCCTTCCTAATTTTAGTGATTATTAAGTCTCTTCTGTGGTTGAATTAACATCATATTATGCATGTATACTCTTATCATGATTGCCCACTAGCAGATGGAGACATGAAACAGAATGACGTTCAATGTATTTAATATTAATTTATTGTGCAAAAAAAGAAAAAAGCAAGTTGGCCCATTCATTTTAAAGCTGATATTTGCCGATCCCAATGACGCACTGATATTATCAGCATGTTAGCAGATTCCAATATTTCCTCCAAGTAGTTCCTTTTTATTGAAACCCAGGTTTTAACTCTGTACCTTGAAAATGAAACAATTTTCAAAAAGATCTCAAATTAAATATACTTATATTCATTGATAAATTTAAGAGCATCATAAAGAATGTGGTGACAGAGACGTGCTTGTTTTCCTTGAGAGGCCACTGTGTTTGAATAGTTAATTATATGTTGTATTTGTTGCAAATGTGTTTTGATCGGCTGCTACCTTGGCCAGGTCTCTCTTGTAAATAGTCTCAGTCTCAGTGGGATTTCCTGGTTAATTCAAGGTTAAATAAATAAATGCTAAAAATTTTAAAGTCAAATTCTGAGCAGTATCAACGGCGTGCCAATATTATTGTGCATCCCCAGTAACTTTCATTCAGATTAATTATACAAATTAATTATGATGCATTATTGTAGATAATGATAAGACTTATTGATTAACACATTATTGCATCATTAATTAAAATCCAGTAATATTCATTCTGAAATAGGCCATACTGCACACTGAGCACTTTTACTTTCAGGCTGAAACTTCGGTAAAGATTTGAATGCAGGACCTTTACATGTATTTAACGTTGCTATTTTTACTTAAGTAGAAGATCTGAGTACTTCTTCCTCTAAAGTCAAGTTAATGTAGAAATACCATTGTCTAAAGACAAGTTAAAGTCACAGTTCAAAATGTTAGAAAGTTAAAAAAACAGTATTACCAGCAAAATTAACTAAAAGTATCAAAAGTACTTATTGTGCAGACGGGCTCTTTTCACAGTGTTACAGGCATCTACACAGGATATCTGCCTTCAGGCTTTGTTTAGTGTAATGTAACTCACTCAGTTACATTCTCTGTGTATTCAAGCATGTGTCAAGTGACCCTTAAGTTTCTGGACACGTTTCAACAACTACACAAAGCTGACTGTCATATGCCTCACTGCCAACTTTGACTTCGTTTGATTTATTTTTCACTCAATATCAGTATAATTTTCATTATATATCTGTCCATATTTTAAGATTAATACATATCATATACATACATATCATATAATACATAATAGTGTTAATTGCACTTCTATGTTGCAGCCATCCTGTTATCGGCGTTAACTGCAGTATGGCCGTAAGCCAAAATATACTGTTATATCTATCATCTATCATTTATGTCATGTCTGAGAAGCAGGAACATCCAAATATTTTGTAATTTTGTGTTAAAAAAAGACTACAACTGTTATTTAATCATCAGAATTGTTGCCGAAGAATTGTTGTTAATTTCATGTCAATCAACTTATTAATTAATTGACTAATCGTTGAAATGCTAGTGTTTTTTACCCACTTTTTAAAGCCACATTAAATAAATTGTTTTTGCCACTAGGGGGCATACGAACGCTACAAGAGTATGACCCAAAAAACATACAGTATTATAACTTACTATCATTTATATCAAACTACTTTTACATCCAGCAGTTACGGAGCGGGTTTATCATTCATTTGTTGTGTTTGTGTCCAGCTGATGATTTTAAGTGTAATACTCTCTCTTTTATCTCTGTTTTTGGTCTCTACCAACTCCTGAAGGAGATATCTGTTTCTTTAGCTGGTAAATTCTCCACTGTGTTCACCAGTTAGTCTCTAACTGTGTCTGTCTGCTCTAGAGTACAGTACAGTGGGTTTTTAAAGCTTGTTTAATGAAAACATCTGTAAATAATAAATGGTAAATGTGCCAGAAAACAAAACAAAACTGGAAGTTAGAAAAGGCTAAAAGCTCTACCAGGGACACAGATTCATTTGATTTATTTTTAATATAAAAATAGTGATAAGTGGTGTTTTTACTTTACAATAACCTTAATAAAGTCCCAACATTTAAAATAAAAGCTGAAGCAAAATGTCCGATGTGTGAACGTTTCCATACAGTCATAATAACAGTTGAGGAGTCGTGTGTTGATCTTTAGAGGAATGTGGTTCTGCTGCTGTTGGGGGACAATGAAGATGTTTGTTCTGCTGCTTTGTTAATCGTCATGTTTCTACCAGCAGTATGCTGCACTGCTGGTTCAGAAGGCGTGTGTGTGTGTGTGCGTGTGTGTGTGTGTGTGTGTGTGTGTGTCTGTGTGTGTGTGTGGTTATATACAGTTTTGATCGATTGAAATTTCAGCAGCATTCCTCAGCGTTACAATATTTTCATTACAAGAAACTTAAGACAAAACTGTTTTTGGATTTTGCTTATTATGTGTTTGCACTTAAGCCTTTGTACTTTTTTATGTGTGGAACAGTGCAGGCAGTGAATGTGGACGTTATTCAGTCTCAGATCACTAAAATTAATTCTGACAGACGGTCCTTTCTCCACAGTCTGAATGTGAAAGTTCTGTGTGTAGAAATAAACCCAGCAGGAACTGATAGCTTATGTCAAACCCCATGATTTATTTCAATGTAATAAAAAAACAGAACAATGTAAAAGTGAATTTTTGGCTGGGAAACTGAAAGAAGCTACTAAGATATGTGCAGGGTGGTGGTCATGATTGGCTCTGTGCTGGCCGGTTTCTTTGTCTTTAGGGTCCACTGTTGGAGGATTTTAAGGTCCAGTGTGTAGGATTTAAGGGGGGTATTTTGGCACAAATGGAATATATTATAAGTATGTTTCTTTAGTGTATAATCATCTGAAAATAAGAATAATGTTTTTGTTACCTTAGAATGAGCCATTTATTTCTTCTCGGGGAGCAGTCTATGGAGTCTGCCATGTTGCATCGCTTTGTTTCTACAGTAGCCCAGACAAACTGGCTCTAGATAGTCATTTTCACATCAGCCACCTTAGTTAGCGGCCCTTCCGTGACAATAGCATCAGAAAAACACTCAGTTGTTTCTTTTTTTAATGTGAAACTGCTTTATTCAGTGTTTTTACTGGTTTAGATAAACAGATCTGTTTGATTTGGAGAGGAAGAGACCTCTGCAGATAATTTGGCCCCTGGTAAAAAACCTCCAGAATGTCTGGATCTTAACTTATCAGAGAGCACAAATTAATTTAATTCAATTGTATTTATAAAGCCCAGTATCACAAATCACACAGCATATGACATCCGTCAGTCCTTGGATCCTCACAGTGGATAAAGAAAAGCTCCCCCAAAAAACCCTTTATAATATAATAATAATCTTTATTTATAAAGCGCTTTTCAAGTTACAAAGTGCTTTACGTGTCAGTAAATAAAACAGACAAGACATTAAAACAACAACTTTTAAAAGAACTGATAAAAAGACTCTATAGGTGTATAAAAACTGAGGAAATATAAGACAGTCTGAATGAATTTAAAACTATAGTGAAAATCAGGAAAGGCTCTCAGTTTTAAGAAGGGACTTAAAAGAGATTACCAACCCGGCCGACCTGATTTTCTCAGGCAGATTGTTCAAGAGTCTTGGGGCCCTGACAGCAAACGCTCTCCCCTCTTCAGTTTTCAGCCGGGCCTCTGGAACAGACAAGAACCTCTGCCTGAGGACCTTTAAAGTACGTATGTCTAGATGTGTGCGGCACTAAGAGGTAAGCCATATAGCTGGGAGAGAGACCATGAAGAGCCTTAAAAGGAATCAATAAAAACTTAAAACCTATTCTAAAACATACTGGGAGCTAGTGTAAAGAGGCTGAAACTGGAATGATGTGAACATAAGGGCTGCAACGATTAGTCGTCTAATCGATGACTAATTGACTATCAAAATAATTGGTGACTATTTTAGTAGTCGACTAATTGGTTTGAGTCATTTTTCATAGAAAAGTACTATAAAAATACTCCAAAATACTCTAATTGCACCTTCTTACGTTCAGATATTGACAGCTTTACACACAAAACAAGACATTAGATGACATAATTTTGGGGTTTGGGAGAGACAGACCGACATTTAACAACATTTTAACACATTTTTTGAGATACAGACATTAGAGCTGTTAGGAGGTGCTATGCTAATGGCCCGTCTGCAACATGCCTTACAGTGACAGACAAACACTGATTTGTAACATCAAACTGCTTTATTCAGTGTTTTTACTGGTTTTAATCACCTGGTGCGTTTGTTTTGGAGAGGAGGAGACCTCTGCGGACAATTAGGCTCCTGGTAAAAACCTCCTGAACAATGAATAAATTAACACTGAAGGAAATCTAATCAGAAGTTCCAGCTGGTTGCAGTCTTCAATCCTTACCGCTAGACGCCATCAGATCTCCATTAATCTTGCACACTGTTCCTTAAATGTAGAGTTATGCAAGTATAATTGATTTCATTGATCAGAGGTTAGCTCGGCCTTTATAGCATTTATGTTATTATTCCTTTTTGTTCTTGAATGTTCCTTTGTTTACAAAGATGTAAACAAAGGAAAGTATTTGGAACCATTTCTGAAAATTGTTGATTTATTTTTTGACAATCGTGTAATTGATTATTCAGCCACTCAATTTCAGACCTAATTGTTAATGTGAAATGATTTTAAACATTTAATGACACTTACAAATATAAAATTATACTATAATGAGTAACAATCATGTAGCTTTTCATTTGGAAATGTTAACCTATTTCATTTTGTTGGAGCAGGCTCAGTTGTGAGCTGAGATTTGTAGCTCTGACCTGGGATCAGCAGGTCAGGGTCGTGTTTCCTCTGCTGTTTCCTGAACGATGTCACCACATCATGTTCAGCTTTTTGCTCAGCAGGAAATGTCGTCACCCCACCTGCCTGAAATATAAGACAATGCTCTGAAAGTCACATTATTTACATCTGTTCAGCTATTCGTGTTTTATATCAGAATCTTAGAAAATTATAAACTAATAATCACAGTATAATTGAGCTTGGAGGTTCGCTCTTGACTTTGGAAACGGCGGTGCATAAAACATACTCCACCCTGGGTTCAATTACTCACTTGTTCTGGAGCTTTTGATCAGACCAAAGACCAAAATCAACAATGTGCTAGCTCTTCTCTCCAAGTTCATTGGTTCCTCCTGAAGATGTAAATCTATAAACACTCACAAATGTATACTTTCATTTTAATTAAAATGAAAGTATACATTTGTGAGTGTTTATAGATTTACATCTTCAGGAGGAACCAATGTATACTTTCATTTTAATTAAAAAGTCTCAGTAGTTTCCTAAAACAGCTCGTCACTGTATTTTGTAGCAAATGTTACTCAAACAGGAGGAAGTAGAGCATTTGTCGGGGACTATTTTTAGCAGCGGATTAATCCACATATGGTGCTCTTGTGAGTGTTTGTCGCAGCAGGAGGGTGTATGTGGGACTGAGTCAAAATAATTACAGTGTATGTGTTTGTGGTGATGAAGGATCAAGTCACACAGTGCAGCTCATAGATGTGTTTTTAGTAGTTTTTGGACAACAATGGAGCTCTGAGGCACAGAGGAAAAAGATATATCAGGTTTTGATACACACGCAATACTTGTTAGTAGATCGGTTTTGGTCGCGTATAAAACTTTTACTAAAGTTTAGCTCTTCATAAAAGCTCAGTTTGAGTCTGAGAACTGAATGTTTACTGAGAGATTAAAAACAGATGGGGGGTAAAAGATTCAGCAAGAGGGAAGAGAGACTACAAGAGAGAAGCAGGAGCCTGCAGCCAAACACACCTCTGATCTGGATTATAACTCTGTGTGTGTGTGTTCCTGTGTGTGTGTGTGTGTGTGTGTGCCTGTGCCTGTGCCTGTGCCTGTGCCTGTGTGGGTGCGTGTGTGTGTGTGTGTGTGTGTGTGTGTGTGTGCGTCCAGGGTGGGATGATTTGTGCTATTGGAAAAGGCACTGCAACTCCCAGGAATGAATGAGTCACGCACTTAAACGCACTCATATTTAAACACTTGTAATGTACACACACACACACACACACACACACACACACAGGAACACACACACACAGGAACAGACTATAAAAGCTTTGATCAGATACAAATGTTGAACAAGTTTCTGTTTGGTTTCAGGCTTGTTGATAAAGTAGCGCTGACGTTCTGTTAGCATGTGTTAGCATCTGTAATGCCTTATATGGTGGACTCGCATTACCTTACAATGCAGCACATTGAACTCTGTTGAGGTTGTTAGCTCTGTGTGTGTGTGTGTGTGTGTGTGTGTGTGTGTGTGTGTGTGTGTGTGTGTGTTTCCTGTAGGTAAGGTGACCGAGGGCAGGAAACAGAACAGGACTGTGGTGCACCAGCGATTCATAAATGCTTCACTAAGTCCTTCCTAAGTTCTTCTTGACTACCTGCTAGTTTCAGACCAGTGATTTACTAAATCAGGGGTGCATCAGTAACACTTAGATTTCCCCTCCACTCAAAAATAAGCTTTCCTTATGCTTTTGTCCCCTAAAATGCCTGACCTTAATTTGTGTCTGTGCCAAGCTTGTCACCAGAGATGTGTTTTCACATTCCTCTATAGAAGGGGGCGTGTCTGTTTGTTTCCCTAAACTAAATGTACGCTGGACAATCTAGATTAGGTGTGTCACTAATACAAAAGCCAAATGCTGTCTAATATGGGAAACACCAGGCTGTTGTCATGCACTATTTGTACGTTTCCCTATGAAAAGCGATGCACCTAATTCGTGTAATGTAATCATGTGCCGGTAATTTGTGTTTAACCCTCATGTTTGGGAAAGCTGCGATCACGTTGAACAATGGGCTGAGGGGAGTAAAGATGGACCCAGTAAGGAGGCAGGTTGGGGTGGTGGATGGGTCACAAAACACAGGACTTTCTCGGTCCGTCGTCACCATTTTTCTCTCCCCAAACCTAACCACAGTAACTTAACTTGCATAAACCTAGCCTCCGTAACTATATGTCGAGTATGTAATGCCATTTCTGGGGCAATAATTTGTTCATACAAACCGCATTGTATGAGGATATGTTTAGAAACACATAACGACGGGGAAGCAGACTTTGGCGCACCATCGGCACTACCTGAGTTTGCACTGGCATAGTGAAAGTTTTCACAGAAACATGCTGTGTCTGGTGCAGCCTCTAGCTCAGCGAGTAGAGTGTCTGCCCCATGTAGGCTGAGTCCTTTGCAGTGGCCTGGGTTCAATTTTAGACTGTGGCCCTTTGCTGCGTGTCACTCTCTAGCTGCACTGTATTAAAGGCAATGAAAGCCCAAAAAAATCTTTAAATATAGAAACATGCTGTGTCTGCCCCTGTCAGTTACAAGCTAACAAACAACATGAACAAATAAAAGATGCTAACCACACTTGCCATTTTGATGCATCTGCTAGTGGCAAATTTTGGTGCACAACCAAGCAGCAACCTGCAGGGCTGAAAAATGAAGCCAAGGCTGAAGTGCCAAAAACTGCAGTGCCTTGAATGGCCTGTTGAGGCTGGCTACAGAAGCGAGGAAATCCCCAAAGATCCCCCATACTAAATTGCCAAACTTTACTCTAGAAATAAACACATTTACAGCCTAGTACAAAAATCAGTTTTGGTCTCTATAGCTAATTTAAACATTCATAACAACTGTACAGGGTGTGAATCTTTTTATAACTCACCCATTTACATTTTATTAAAGCTTAAAGTTATGCATATTTAAGGGTGAGTCTGCCTCACTGACTGAGGCGTTGCTACAGTCTGTGAGTCAGATCCACTCCTCGTCCAAATATGATCACATCTGGTTCTAAAACACCAAGATTGCGACAACCGAAATGGCAAACTCCAGGTTTCAGAATGGGAGTCCACAACCCAATGGATGATGTTCTGGTAGTTACGTCCATTGTTTTTACACTCTGTGCACAACAGACTCCTCGTCTCAGTCTGGGTCTCACTGAGGCACAAATATATTTGGCTGAATCTCTCCAGTGTTTCCTCTGTTGCTAACACAAGCCATGTTGATCCGCACTGCTGTGTCACCCGGCAGCTGAGCAGCAGCAGTCAACCATAGCCTGACCTCTCTCTGCACACATTTTAGTGCTGTGCCAGCCCTGTGCTGGAGAGAGTGGAAGCAAAAGCTACTGCAAGCAGCGGTGGTGGGCAGGGCAGAGGCCAGATCCAGAATTTCTCATTGACAGAGAGAGAAGATCTACTATTATTGAATTATAGTGTTTTATTTACTTTAAATGGGGTAGGGTTGCAATGGCATGAGATTTTCATGATACAATAAACTTTTGTATATTTTAACTATTATCAGTAACAATACTACTATAATATTTATATGTGGTAGTCATGTGTGGTAGTCAAATGCTATAAACTATGTAAACAGGAAGATACTGTAGCATCATGAGCTGCAATATAACCTTCAAAACTACCATTTAGGAGGCCAAGTGATGTATTAAACTGAACTGCCAGTCCTTTGTAAATGTGGGCATGACTTTGCTTTATTTATATTTGCATCCATGTAGAAATGTGTGAGTGGGAAATATCTGAATAAGCTAACAGGGTGTTTGTGGTCATTAAATCTACATTATTAGCATAATGTTTGAGGTGTATTGTGTTCATATGTTCTCAGTTTACATCATAATTAGAAAGCATTTTTAAAGCATATTGTCAGAAAGATGCCATGTAAATATTAATTAATGGTGCTTCAAGACTGCTCTGTCTGAATCATGTGTTCATTCTGCCTCACACAGACAGACGAGGGTGTGTGTGATGATGTAATGTGTTTGGGTTGAGCAAGACTCGCAACCTCAGTTTATTTATTTTTTAATCTTTGTTTGTATTTCCTCTTTCTCAGTGTTGTCCAAAGAAACCAACTCAGACATAAATAAACTTTCAGTGTGATAAGTCAAGTCTGTCCAGACCTTTTAGTTTGTTTACAGTTTACATGTTGTGACCAACAGATACCACCAGGGGGCGCTCTGGTTAAACTGTAAAACACTGGCTACAGTGTATAAGTGACAGGGTTGTTTGTTCTCTGCTGGATTCAAAAGAGTCAAACCTCCTTGTGTAGGATTTATACACATTAAAGAATCAGTTTGGATCTATTAAAATCTGTCTTGATAGAATACTCCCATGCTTTTATGTACAGTGAAAGAATTATTGATCGCTGTAATCATCTCTGTTGTTTACACTGTGAGTTAAGTCCTCGTGGAATCAGACAGAGTTACCAACTATGTTAAGATGTGTGATTATTTTCATTATTGACCAATCTGCTTTTTTTCTTGTTTAATTGATCAATCGTTTGGTCTATAGAATTAAAAAAAAAAAGTATTATAAATACCCAAATCTTGAAAATGTAGTTAGTTAACGCTCACATAAGTACGGTGCTCCTAAAGTCCCAGAAGTTGATATTTTTTCCATCTTGTTAATGATCTTGTTTCCACAAGATAATAACTTGTGCGCTCAAAATAAAGAATATTACCTTATACACTATACATGTTTTTTTTTTGTTATGTTTAATTAAAAATTGTATTTTAAATACCCCAATCCAAAATATATTTGGTTAACTTTCACTCAAGTATAGTGCCCCTAAAATCCCAAAAGGTGATTTTTTAAAAATCTGGCACACAAGTCCATTATTTTGTTCCCACAAGATGATAACGTGTTCGCACAAAACAAAAAATGTCACCTTTTGGGACATACATACTATAAAATAATAATAATAAAAAAAGTATGAAGTATTAAATATCTCAAAAATTGTTTTGAATACCCAAATCTGAAATATATTTAGTTAACTTTCACGTTAGTATGTTGCCCCTTAAAGTCCCAAAAGGTGGAATATTTTATGTTTTGTGCTCATAAAATAAAAAATATCCCCTTTCAGGACTTTTGGAGCTCCCTAATTTGAACAAAAGCTGCAAAAATTGATAACTGCAAAGCTATGATCTTGGCATTTTTTTTCTTGAAATGACAAATGACAAACTATTAATATACAAAAACAGTTTTCAATTAATTTTCTGTCTATCAACTAACTGATCAACTAATTGTTGCAACTCTAAAAACCTTAGATCAATGTATCACATATGATAAAACTGTAGTACATATACCAGCTTGCCCACACACATAAAAACACATGTGCAAACAAATTACCCAAATTAAATGAGGTTATAAAACAGTCAATTAGCTTTTTAAAATGAAACAGATTTAATGTGATTTCAACATAACCAGGTTTCATTCCAAAATAAGTTTTCATTTGTCTTTGATCACAATAAAATATGTGTCATTACTCTCAATTTGAAATTGACAATATTAGAAACTATGTAGGAGGCTCTTTATATTTTTCTTTATATTCTTTTGAAATGAAATAAATATTACTCCTTTGTTTATGCAGTGCACACAGAGGTATTCTGTGTTTGGATTTCTCAGTCTTTCCTTATCAGCATCTTATCAAAATAAAGTTCCTATGTTTGTCCGTTTTTTGTCTTTATGTTGTGAGTCCATTAAAGTTTGGTTGAAGTTTAGAGTGAAGGCTGACAAATTAATCATCTTTCCTTCTGTCCCCCCTTTCCTGTCTCCTTTTCCTTCCCCTCCTTGTTTCCTTCCTTCAGGTCGAAGCTGCAGAAGAAAACTTCCTCCTTCTCTCTCCTCTCTCCTGACAGCTGGTCCCTCAGAGGGGTGAGAACAAATCTGACCCACATTGTTCACTGCACCGTGACAACTATACACTTCATTAAGACATAATACACAACAAGGTGACTCCATTACAGATAATAAAAGAAGAGATTAAAGTGAAGAACCTTCATTCAAAACCTGGCACAACAAGAAGTCCTTTATCACAATTTATCCTGTGGAGAACATGATTGTACAATTTTTTTAGAGTTACATCCAATTATGATGAATTGATCTATATATGTATATATAGATATTTCTGGACCAAAGTGGTGGATCAGCCAACCAACATTGTCATCCTTAAGGCCTTTACACACCAGCAGCTTTTTTAGTGCCATAAATTTTCATGTCGTTGTGTTTTTCAAACTGTTGTTTTTGTCATGAGCACTTTTACACAGAACACAAACATCAAGCAACATAATTTGGTTGGTTGTTTTTTTTTCCTTTGAGCTTCCACACTACGAATTAAGGCATCAACCAATCTGGTTGGCGTATACTTATGAGTGTACAATTCAAACCAAGACAACAAACTTAATTACTACTTTCAGACAAAGGCAGCAGACCACATCCAGTCCTTTCGTTCTTGCCTTTCAAAATAAAAGTCTGAGACAAATACACTTCCCAGTTGTTCAGCAGAGGGAACTCAAAGTCACTCCGAACATTTCACTCAAAGAAAACTCAATAAAATAGCATACAGTGGTGAGGTTATATAACAACTGCGTCAGACAGACTGTCAGACGCTGCTTTGGGTCAATAGGATCCCTGTGGTTGTCACAACTTGCATCACAGCCAGAGAATGTGTTTGATTGATTTGATTTCACTTTATTGTCAGAAAAAGATCTGAAATTTGACTCTAAATCTTCTTTGTGATGGCAAAAGCTGATGATTTTCAAATAACGTGTGAGAGGGGTCTGACATAATATTAGCAGCCAGACACAACATTCTTTCAGTACACACAGTTCGGAAATTTCACTCAAACACTTGACCCACAATCTTTGAGCAGTTAAGCGGTCGAGCCAGATTAGCTTTGAGATGCACAGAGAGAAAACTGTACCATGCACTGATTACATACTGCATAACACTGTGTATTATAGATTAGAAAAAAAATAACAGGATCTGTTTGTTTGCTCCAAATGACCTCAGTCTCTTGAGAACGTAAAGTCTTTGTTGTACCTCACCACAAGTGTGATGTATATGTGCACTCCAGGACAAAGTAGGTTGACATAGATGCCCAGATATTTATAGGGGGGGACTTGTTTAGTCTGTATGTTATGGACAGTCACTGGTTGAGGATACAAGTTCACTGGAAAACCAAAAATTACCTCCTGTGTATTCTTTGGACTAATAATCCTCTCACAGCACTCCACTAGTCTGTTCGCACAATACTGATGAATACTGGGATCATCTTTAGTGCCCAACAAAGACAACAGTGTGGTAACATCTGAAAACTGAATATCAATTTTAAGCAGACCGTTCTGGTGAAGAGGGATTCGATTTACTGGTCCATCTACATCCCAACCCTCACCTATGGTCATGAGCTCTGGGTAGTGACCTAAAGAATGCAATCGCAGATACAAGCGGCCAAAATGAGTTTCCTCCGTGGGGTGTCTGGGCTCGGCCTTAGAGATAGGGTAAGGAGCTCAGACATCGGGAAGGAGCTCGAAGTAGAGCCGCTGCTCCTTTGCTCGCAAGGGGTCAGTTGAGGAGGTTCGCGCATCTGATCAGGATGCCTCCTGGGCGCTTGGAGGTGTTTCAGGCATGGCCCAAAGGGCAGACCCAGAACAGGTTGGAGGAATTACATATCTCGTCTGGCCTGGGAACACATTGGGGTTTCCCAGGAGGAGCTGGAAAGCGTTGCTGGGGAGAGGGACGTTTGGGAAGCTTTGCTTGGCCTGCTGTCCCTTAAACCGGCCCTGGATAAGCGGATGGAAATTGATGGATGGATAGACAATCGGCTCTGGAAAGAGTGAAGAGTAGAGGAGGGGTGGGGTGCCCTTGAGTAAGAAACAATGGAAGCTGAATATGCTTGATTAATTTTAACTATCTGTGCTTTATTTGTAAGAAATGGATAGTACCACTAAATCAGGCGAGGGTTAACCTCTAGTTGAATTGTCTTTACATCAAAACCTGCAGCTGTCGCAAACTGAGAGGAGACACTGGTTTTAAAACATGTTTCTTTATCTAATCAGGTTATGTAGAAACTTCATTGTTAAGTGCAGCAGTAAATTAGACTTATCACTTTTAATAATATGTTTTTTTCGTTGCATGATTTTTATAAAGCAGAGTTAGAGTTCTTTGTGTCCACGTCTCTGCTGCTGGTGTCTCCGTGTCTCCTGTAGCTCCTAATTATAGACGGCCTGTTTCCCCCCGACGGCCGTCACTTCCTGTTTGTCCAATGGGAACTGAGAGGGGACACACACACACACACATTGTGAAGGGTTCCTGTTCCTGAGGGTCTGTAGATCCACTCAGAGAGGTGGTGGAGCTGAGGAGGTTCAGATTGTCACTGAGGAGGTGAAGGAGGACAAGAGAAGGACAGACGTAGGTAGAAAACAGGAGAAGGAGCGAGAGAAGAGCTTTTGAAAGTCCGACTGAGGAAGAGAATAAGGCGAAGAAGGAGAAGTGTCTCTTGGACAGAGGGACAAACTGGAGGGGGAAGAGAAAAAGAAGTGTGAAGTTCAGAAAAGGACAGAAGAAGACAGGGGGAAAGAAGTGAATTAAAATGTGACTGCGAAGGAGGCGATTTAAAGGAGGAGAGAGGCAAAAAAGAGAAACGGGAAAAAAAGCAACAGCTGATGTGACTTTGGGGTTAAAGCAAAGTGACCTGGAGGAAGAGGAGGAGGAAAAGAAGAGAGAAGAGGAAGAGGAGCAGCAGCAGATGACTGTTTGCAGAGAGAGTTTATTAAAACTTGAACTGTTTGAGGAGCAGATCTAATCTGATGATGGGCTGCTGTCTGTTTGTTTACTATCGGGTGAGTCAACGCATTGGTGTCAGTGAGTTTATCCCAGAATGCCTTTGAACAATTGCCAGAAAAGGATTGATGAGGGTTTACTTACATATTACACGTCGATCACATATGCACAGATAACAAACCCTGCAAAACTGTCGTCTTCTTTTTTTCCTTACGATGTGTTTGTTGCTTTGTGTTTTATTTGCATGAAGTTTCCTCTACTGTTGAAACATTTCTCATCGTCATCACACACAGTTCAAACAGTTTAAGGTGCAGTGATATTCTTGCTAACACATCACTCTGCGTTTTTGGGGCGAACACGTTCTTGGCAACGTGACACACGCCACAGCCATGCTTTATGCAACGCCTGCATCCATCCATGTTTAAGTCTGTGTGTCTGCACCAGTGGTGGAAGAAGTATTCAGATCCTTTATGAAGTAAAACTACTAATACTTAACTGTAAAAACACTACACTACTAGTAATAGCCCTGCAATAGTAGGAAAGTAGGTCTATGTAAGTATTATCAGCCAGATTTACTTCAAGTATCAAAGTAAAAGTACTCAGTGTGCAGTAAAATGTTTCCTGTCGATGCTTACTATTATATCTGATGTTTTGGGATTAATGTTACTACTGCATTGTGTTGCATTTTACATCTGCAGATGTTCAAGGTTGTGCTGAACTGTGCAGTTTAATCTACAGCATTGCACCATATACTATAAGATCATTATATGTTTAGTAGAAATATGAAGTTGCATCAAATGGAAATACTCAAGCTAGTATTGCAGTACAAGTACCTTGAAACTGTACTTGAGTAAATGTACTAAATGTACCACCTTTGATCTACACATGAATCATACTGCAATTATGTGCAAGTTCTTTATTGACTGAACATCTTGATGTACACGTTGTGCAGAGAGCGTGATGTAATAATTATGTCACTCACATATATGTAATGCTCTGTATTGTATGTGATTACAGGCTCTGCTTCAGCTGCATTTGATCATGTGGCATTAGTTACATGATGCAAACAACTTCCCAATGTTCATTGGAATTGTGTCATTATTAACTTGTGAAGGATGAGCAAAGGACTATGTGACCAGTATAAATTAGCATCATCAAAACCACAGTGTGCAGGTCTCATATTACTGCCATTTTTAATAATAATAATAATGATCATGATCACGTTTTAAGCTTTTGCACAAAGTGCTTTCCAGATTAAAAGATTTACAGAATAAGTAAACTTGAATATGAGAACATGAGAGCGAGATACATGAACAGATGGAGGTGTTGGTGCAAAAATACATTTTCATATGTAAATAAGTCAAATGTGGATAAGAGAAAGAAGCTTGTATAAGCAGGTAAAATTTGAATAAAATGGATAACCATATATAAACAAATAAATGAGATGATCTCATAGAGCAGGTAGAGTGTCAATAAAAGAACATAGTCTTGAATTTAAAGCAGATAAAAGCACAAAATATATGTGAGTGCATATAAAATACTAAAACAAGCACACTATAAAATGTAACGAAAATAAAGTGAAAGTATAACACCATTAAAAAAAATCTTGTTGAGGTCAAAGAGGCGCTTAAAAGCTTTGGTGGAGTCTGCCGATGTCACACTGAGGAGAAGGCTGTTTTAAAGGCGAGGGGTCGTCACCGAAAAACACACGGTCAACCTTGGTTTTGAGTGTGGAACTGCTAAAAGGTTTTGATCAGCTGGCCTTAGGGGCCTTGCTGGGGTGTAAGGGGTTAACAGTTGTTTAATATAATCTGGAGCCAGATCATGGATGATACAATTTTAACAAAGTAATGGGCAACCAGTGCAGTGATGCCAAAATCAGAGTGATGCAGTCATGCTACTGTCATACTATTGAATCAAAGATAATGTTGAGTTAAAGAAGCAGATTGTAGTGCAGGTAAATGTTGTAGCATCGTGACATTTTCCCTTTATCCCCAGTCTGCAGAGGTGGTGGGAATGTGACCTTTTGATCTTTTTATCGATAACACTCTCCTCCCCTAACTAAAGGTCATGAAAGCTACAGTTTGTAACTTTTTATAAAATAACTTTGTGATATATTTGCTGAAACTGTCACTGTCTCCTGACAGAAGTACATGAGATAGTCTGGGGAAAAAAGCACGTTCTTTCTCCTCTTTGTAGTGCCTCTAATGGCATTTGCTATAATCGAGGGGGCCGGGTTGCAAACTTGTTTTACAGCTAAACGGTACACTAAAATATGTTTCTGAAAACATTTGAGGCAAGAAATAGGTAATGCAGTAACAGATTCTGGATTCGTATTTAATCAGTGCTGCCTAGTTCCACAGTTGGATCACAGTTCACACGCCGTGATTGACAGCTGTGTTTGAGACTCCTTGGCTCTGATTTGGTTGTTTTCTTTCAGCTGTGGTAATGCCATCAGAAGCACTTCATCTGTCTCATGTACTTTTGTCAAGATGTAGTGACAGTTTCAGCAAATATGGCAACAAGTTAGTTTCTATAAAAGTTACTAATTACAACCCCAGATGTCCAGTTGTCATGACACATTTTGGGAGCATTAAAGCAAAAGTTACACTCTCTGAGCATTGCAAGTCACAGCCAAGAAATAGATTGGCACTTAAACCCTGTCATAAAATGGCAAATTGTTGTTTTTACAGATTAAGTAGATGGGTTATACCATGTTAATTTGTGAGATTTAAAGGTGCTAGGAGGTGAATGTTGTTACCGTAGCTTCATATTTAGCACACATACATGACACTGCTATCAAGTTTCTCATTTATCTCTCTGCAAGAAAGCAAATAAGCAAAATGTCACAGTATTTGGAAATAATTCACTTACTTAAAAGCTGATGGTTGTATGAAAAATGGCACTGTGGTAGATGGAACGCATGCCATTGGTAATTTTTGCTGTAATATTAAGTTATAGTTGATTGAATCTGGTTTCAGTCAGTTCACAGGTAGCTGTGATTTTTAAAGGACTGACCTTATAAGGACTGGTTGATCAGACTCCTCCCCCCACCTTGGTTTCTGTAGCGACAGTGAGTTAAAGGTAAATTCTGCCAGGTTATATAACATCCGGCCAACAACAAAGTCTCAATACAATACTGAACAAACAGCAGACTTCCTGCTATTGTTACACTCCGCTGCACTGATCCTAACATCCTCCTCTCCTCAACTCCTCGTCTCCTCTCCTCTCGTGTTCTCGCCTAATCTCTCTCAACCTTTCCTTTCTTCCTTTGTTGTTTTTCTTTCCTATCCTCCCTTCCTCCTTCTCTCCTCTTCTACTCTTTCTACTACTCTGCTTCCCCCTATTCTCCCTTCTTCTGTCCTCTTATCTCCTCCCTTTGTCCACTTGTCTCCTTTTGCCTCCCCTCCCCTCCTCTCCTTTCTTTTCATTATCTCCCTTCCTCTCTTCTTATTTCCTCCCTCCTTGTCTCCTCATCTTGGTTAAAGGTAAAGATTGTCTCCTCCTCCCTCTTCCCTTTTAATCTCCTCCTATCCTCCCTCGTCTCCTCTCCTCTCATGTCCTCCCCAAATCGAGCTGAACCTCCCCTTTCTTCCTTTGTTCTTTTCTTCTCCTATCCTCCTTATCTCCTCTCATCACTTCCCTATGTCTTCTCCTTGTCTCTTTTCCCTCCTTTTTGTCGTTGTCTCCTTTTCCCTCCTTTCTTCTTCTCATCTCGGTTGATTCATTCTCTCCTCCTTCATCTCCTCTTTCTATCTCCTCCTATCCTCCCTCATCTCCTCTCCTCTTATATCCTCCCCTAATGCCTCTGAACCATCCCTTTCTCCCTGCCCCCTTCTCTCCTCTTCACCCCTTGTCTGCTCCTTTTCTTCCCCCTCTCATCTCTCTTTGTCTCCTTTTCCCTTATCTCCCTTCCTCTCATTGTCTCTTTTCTTCTCCTCATCTCCTTTTATTTCCTCTCTGCTTGTCTCCTTGTCTTGGTCATAGATAAAGGCTGTCTTGTCCTCCCTCTGCCCTTTTTATGTCCACCTCTCCTCCCTCTTCTCCTTTCCTCTCCTCCCACGCCCTCCCCTAATCTCGCTGAACCTCCCCTTCCCTTTCTTCCTTTGTTCTTTTCCTCCTGTATTCTCTTCCTCTTTCTCATGTCTTCGCCTCTTGCTCATTCCTCTTCTTCCTTCTCATCTCCCTTCTTCTTCCCTGTCATCCCATCCCTATGTCCTCTCCTCTCCTCTCCTCTCCTCTCCTCTCCTCTCCTCTCCTCTCCTCCTCATCTCACTTGTACAGCTGTTTGCCCCCAGTGACCTGTCTCATTAGGTCTTTGTGTGTTTTCTTCCTGTTTTTTGTCGCCATGGCAACATTCAGGAAGTGTCTGGTTCATGCTCACGTACAGCTGCACACCTGACACTGAAATATACTGAGAAACAAAACTGAAAAGCAATATGATGCAAAGTAAATGTCTTCACCATATCGTCATCGGAATCATCATCATTATCATCATCATCATCATCATCATCATAATCATCATCACCACAGTTTGCCAGTTTACTGTTTTTAGATTTCATGATATTTATTGACATATTTCAGCACCAGTAAAGAGAGTTCTGTGACTCAAACTTGAAGAGCTTGTACAAATAAACCTCACAGTAAAAGTAAGAGAGGTTTAAGATAAGAAAATGAAATGTTCCTGCATGAGGCCCAATGACATTACTAAAATCTCTCTATCCAAGCACATCAGACTGGTTCAGTTCCTAACCTCCTGGGACCCCTTAAAACAAAGCAATGTGACTCCTCATCACTGGTGTTACACGTCTACCAGTTCTGACTAGTTCAACTAAGGAGCATTTTTCCCTCCAGAAGTTATCCTGTAATTCACAAGAAAACAAAGACAAAACAAAGTTTAGAGCTTGGGCAGAAAGAGAGACATAGCAGAAACCCCCTCTTACATATATTGTATAAAACTGAGTTGCACTTGAGATAATTCTCTGAATATTTTTGGGCCTTCTCGCATTTGCACCTGCCTGTAGCTGCTAAATCAGCAGCAGTTGTAGCATGGCTAGGTGGGTTAGCCTCTCCCTCTGCATTTTTGCCAGTGGTTTCTGAGGTGGACGTTGTTTCAGAGTCTCTCGGTTGAAAAGTTACGACACGATCTATTGCTGCTCACAAAAATGTCCATACACTTGGAATAATAATGCAGCCACCTGGTCAACATGTTTCAACATAACTGTTAGCTAACTAGTTCACCTCGGGGGCGTGGATAACTGCCGCACAGTGATTTAGCGCTAGAGATTGCACAAGGATTCATAGGTAACAGTTAGCTTATCATTAATGTTTTGTATTTAAAATAGGGTTTTTCAGAATTGGCTGATTTTAATTTTAGATAATAATAATAATAATTAATAATGATGCATTTTATTTATAGGCACCTTTCAAAGCACTCAAGGACACCTTATAAGACACAACTGCAATGGATCCATTGATCATTAATGCAAATAATTCTGTAATATATAATAAAAGTTAATAAAATGACTAGACAAAAATCATAATTATAAATATAAGGTATTAAATCACCATGTTAAAATTCAAAATGTATGTTTATTTCACGATAAGGTGTATTTTCAAACATATTTTAATGTTTGGGAGAAGAAAAACTAATTAAAGTGAGACTGTAAATATCAAACAATATTTTATTTTGTGACCCCTCAGATTTATCTTGCAACCCAGAGGGAGACAGTAAATAAGTACCTTGACTCAAGTTCTCAGGTTCTGGTGATTTATTTGAATAAATTATATTATTATAATTATTATTATTATATTACTCCACTACATTAATCTTATGGCTGCAGTTACTAACTAGAGATACAATCCTAAAATGTTGCTGTTATTGGGCAAAAAATCTTCTTTTTTTTTTTTTCTTTTTTTTTTTTCCCTATCTGCATTATCCTATTTCTCTAAAACACTAAACATGATTTTTATTTAAACCAGAATGTAAAAGAGTGATAACTTTCACTTTGGATACTTGAGTATGTTTTACTGCTGGTGAGCTAAAAGCTGGTGTGTGAAGTTTTCTCACTTCCAACAAATCCTTTGCATTATATTGGAGTCAGTGTGAAACTGAAACATAATTTAACAGACCGGATGAATCAGAGCATGTTTCTATTGATGTCCATCTATCATAATGTTTGCTGTGTTCTTGTGTGTTGCAGAAGAAGAGGAAGCAGGCCAGCAGAGATGCAGACTCTCTCAGTCTCTGCAGTCTGGACATCAACGTAAGTTCAGCTCCTCTAAACAAACTTCTGTTGGGGCTCAGTGTCAGAGCTAAAGTGGTGACATGTATCAGAGATGCTTTGGTGTCCTCGAGAGCTGTTGACCTTTACTTAAATGAGGTGGAATCCTTCCTGATTGTGTGGTGGCAGCACGTCCACACACACACAGTATATTTTTGTATAGAGCTTTAATGAGTAAACCAACTTTTTCAAGTTAATAAATTACATAAATGTGCTATCATTTAAACATACTGTGAAGTGTTTGAACTTTTTTCAACCAGGGGGTCATATTCTGCTGCAGACCAGCAGGGGCAGATTAATGAACCTGGGGTATTTGACACTCTATTGTTTCTCTAGTGTAACGCCCTGCAGCTCAGTGAGTCACACACAGTCAGCTGGAGGTCATAATAAGTTTCTAGAGAGCTGCTCAATTTAAACAAGAATACATATTCATTCATTTGCAATGATGATTATTTGAAACATTTGAAACCTGCATTGTTGAGTTTACCACACCAATCTGTTGAAAGAGATGACCACCTCCATCAGTGAGACAGCGTAAAACCATTGGCAGGAATATGTATTTATGAAGGACACTGATGTAATTTAATTCATCGTTACAGTTAAGTGTATTTTAAAGTTGGTCTTTGGAGCAGCTGTGGCTCAGGAGGTAGTGCAGGTCGTCCACTAATCCAGTCTGCACATCGGAGTATCATTTGGCAAGACCCTGAACCCTAAATTGCTCCTGATGGCTGCACCATCAGTGTGTGACTGCGTGTGAATGGTTACCGAGTAGTAGGTGGCGCCATGTATGGCTTATTTTAATCGTTACTTTTCAGCAAGAGAGAGAGAAGTAAAATCAGATGTGAATATTTCATACTGCGCAGGTTGTAGTTTGTTGTATTGTTTGTTTATTTATCTAATTATATATAGACGTAATTCTTTATAATTGTGATTTATTAAGCCCTGTGATATTCTGGTGACCTGTCCAGGGTGTACCCCGCCTCTCGCTCAGTGTCAGCCCCCGTGATTTACTAAAAGATGTTAATACTACATTGAATGTTCTAAATCTAAAATAGGAGGTGTCCATATTTTACTCAAATGGTACTCTGATGAAATTAAATGAAATCTTCCCACCACCTGCTGAGAGAAGATTGGTTTGGATGTTTCCATTCATATAAGCCAAGACAATGGGCTAATAAGCAGCTAAATTCATTGCAGATAACTGTGAATTCTGATGTTGTACTTTGTTATGTCCACCTGTGACTATGGATTATTGTATATCAAACCCCCAGGAGCCCACAACCTTTATGTTGGGCCCCTCCCTCATGCAGGTGTCTGTATTTTTAGCCCTCTGCCAGTGAACCGTTCCCTCCCTGGAGTTTCCCTCCCTGCTCTGTCTAACACAGGATGTCCACCCTGTTCAGTATAAACTTCAGTTTAACTCAAACACAGCATCAGTCTTATTCTGTTACACACCAGCAGGGGATTAATGAACCTGGAATAATTGACACTCTATTGTTTCTCTACGTTACGCCCTGCAGCTCAGTGAGTAACTCACAGTCAACTGGGGGTCATAATAAGGTTCTTAATAAAAATTATGGAATTTGGTATTCATTCTTGAGAAGGTTATTTTACTTAAATTAGTTATGTGAAGTTTTATTCATTCATTACTTACTAATCATTCATCAGTGGCCACGTTATTAGACACACAATTTAATGTCTAAGTTAACATTGATGATTTCTATATTATTATTATTATTATTATTATTTACAAGCTCATATGTTTTTTTCTGTAAAGGTGTTAGTTCAATTATATGCAATTTTGAAGTCATAGTTAGTGGTGGTGTTGTACTGGACTGCGTTATACTGAGAGGTGTTTAATATTTGCCCCAATATGTCAATAGTAAGTACTGTATTACAACTCCACCTGCAGCCACAACCTCAGTAATTAACATATAATTTAATTTACACATTTCCAACAGTTTCAATAAATTATATATATCATTGTAAATGCTGTAAAGGTAGAATTTATAGCAGAGCTGTTGTACTAAATTACAACATATTGTTCGGCTGTACCTAATAAAGTGGTCACAGAAGCCCCATTTCCACCGAGCAGTCCAGTACGGTTCAGTTTGGTAGGCATTTTTTCTGTTTCCACTGTGAAATGTTGTGGATGGTATCAATGGAATTGTTCCGTACCGTCCCCATGTTTGGTCCCCCCTCTGTTGGGGTACCTAGCACACAGATCTGGTACTAAAAGGTGGAGCTGTGAACAATGCAGTCTGATTGGTCAGTGGAAGACGGTCACTCTGCTCAGGGCTGAGTTGTGGCTGGTTTTGAGGCTCATGTAACCGCTGTTCATACTGTGGAGAGTTTTATACTGTAACTATTTTATTTATTTATTTTTTAAGATATTTTTGGGGCATTTTGCCTTTAATGGACAGGCCAGCCAAGTGTGAAAGGGGGGGAGAGAAAGAGAGGTGATGACATGCAGCAAAGGGCCACAAGCTGGACTTGAACCCGGGCCGCTCGGCAACAGCCGTGTACATGGGGCGCCTGCTCTATCCACTAATCCACCAATGCCCCAGTAAACTGTACCTATAAAATATAAGATGTTTTTCTGCCTCTCACAGCAGCTGGAGTCAGAGAGAAAATAAGTGAATTCACTGGGCCGACTGCTGGTGACTTTTAAGGTGGAACGTACTCAATGCTTTAGGTGACAATGTTAATCCATCAGCACACCTTAAATTTCACTGTGACAACTTTGACCATGACTTTAGTTTTTATATGACATAAACTTTTAGTAATGACTGGATCTCCATATGTTTATTTCGACCAGATTATGTAAACTGCATATATCCTAATCCCCAAGCCTCGGCAACATAAAACCCGCCTAGGTTTAAGTGTACAGTTTGCAATGGAAAGGCTAAACAGAACTAGGGTCTAGGTACCATGTCTGAAGGGTTACTTTCGGTTCCAGAGGTACCATACTCAAAGTGTTTGGTAGAAATGGGGTTAGAGTGTGTTAAAGTTTATGCTTGTCTGAAGAGAAATTTCACATTTTTGCATGTTCAGTTGACCTAAAAAAACAACAAAATGGTAACAGAAGAAATTAATTTTAGTTGATTATTTGGAAGTGTAGACTACCAATTAGAAATAAAGAAATTAAGATCACAGTGAATTTATACTTTGTGTATTATCAGACCTTTTGTAGGAAAACATGAGACCTGTAAAACAAAGAGTGACCAAATCAAACAGTCCACATGACAGTGGAATTTACGGCTAAAAAGAGTTGTGTCTCATTTACTGTGGAGGTTTCTGTTTGGCACCAAAGTGGTTATAGATGTTTCACTAGTTAATTAATATCTACTGAGGCCCTCAGGCTCACATGTTCGATGAACAGTTATCGATGTGGTTCAGTAAACCGAGGGGGTTAGTGAACTGAGAGGGTTTCTATGGCATCTTTACCTTAACAATCAGGCCTTCAGATACTCGATATCTCAAGAACACCTTTATATCATTTCTTTAAATTTGGCATAAACCTCCACGTGGACTCAGTGATGACCTTATTATTATTTAGTGGTCAAAGGTCACTGTAACCTTGCCATAACTCAAGAATTCAAACACTAATTTTGACAAAATTCCACACAAATGTCTGATAGGATAAAAAGATGTAGTGAAGACATTTTCTATCCACAAGGTCAAAGGTCAGCTTCACTGTGACATCATATTTTTCTGCATAAAACACCTTCCTGTTCATTATTGAGCCTCATATCTCAGGAACAGAAGGGGAGACATTTGGTCAGACACTGACCTGGTGACACTAATCTTAGGTGTCCACTTTAAACTTTGCTGATCGTATAGATCCTCTGTGCTGGCGGGGGGAAGATGAGTGTGAAGCGTACATGTTTTCACAGACATGGATGTAAACTGTGGGTGTATTCCAAATCGCATACTTTTTCTTTGTACTTTTAGTAGGTACTGTAGCTGTCCTTAAAAAGTGCGTACAGTTGCATGCAGTATGCACACAATCAGAACAGACTACTGTCTCATGACATGACGCCCTTAACTTTGACCCTCTTGCTTTTGTATCCGTTACATTGTTTGGAGATAAACAAACACCACTTACCAACCCGGAGAGCTCTGCTGTTGTTACTTTGCACTGTGTGAAGCTTAAAGTTATTACTGCACAGATTGTAGATTGTGACATATTATTTTTTGCGACAGTGAAATTACATCTGCAGTTCTCTGTCATTATTATTTTTATAGTTATGTCCTTTTGTTGTTTATGATATTTGTGATTATTTTGTTCACAAACAATCGACATTCCTTTTTATTACTATACGACTGGTCATCAGTTACTTGAATGCACCGTCATCCATCATTGCGACTTCTGACAGCTGTCAATCAGCTGTCATTTGATGATTCAATCAGCTGATGTGACATATCGTCCACTGCGCAGAGGATTGTGAGTCAGAATAGCCAGAAAAGCATTGCTGGCTTGCATACTGCAAAGTCAGACTGGATGTAGTAGAAAATCCAGGTATTTTTGGCATACTGCATTTGAGTGCAACTTGACTGATTCATGGAGGCATACAACCCTGAGGCGGTAATTCTAGTTTAAGTAATCTGATTTTGGTATTTTAAGGAAGCCTATTTCCACCTCTTAAATCATGAAGGCTTTTATTTGCTCATAATAATGAGGTATTTTAATTACGTGATGCTGAGTCAAAATTCTGACTCATCTATAATAAGCTATTCATAATGAGGAGATATCATAATTGTGACAAAATAGGTCAAAACAATAACATGAAAAAATGATTTACAAGTTGCTTTACAGGAAGTTGTGTATCGTTAGTGAGAGATACAGTATTTTCTAATTTAGTTGGTGAGATTTGAGGTCAGTGCCACAATTAAGATGAAGTCACTTAATTGTTTTCTACTCCTCTAACTGTCTGCAGTTCAGGGTCTTTGTTGTCCTCCTCTCTTTTTCATAATCTACAGGTGTTGTGTTTATTTCCTCAGTTTCTTTCATTTTTTTGCTAAATTTTCAGAATAAACCAGAAAGACAACATGCAAGATGGATGTTCCTGTTTTAGTGCAGACACATGAAATAATTTGTTGTGTGTGTTTTTAATGCAGAATTTCAAAACTGACTTTAATCCTTGTCTGCCTGAAACACCCTAAAATGCTCTTTATGTTTGGAGCATCTTGTCTTGTTCCAGTTTAGGCAATTTAGGGAAAATTCATGTATTTTTCAAACTCGGTAAAATGCAGTTTACCAAATTAGTATATTATATATTTATATATATTATTAGTATTCTATTTATTGTTACCTTAAATGTTATCTCAGGCAAAGGGCATTTGTGTGGTTTGTAACTCATTCTGTGGGAAAAACCTGGTCGTACTGTTCACATCTATCCATGTGTTTAAGACATCTCTGTTGAATTTCGGTTTAACACATCTCATGTTAAACTGCGTGCCTGCAGCTGATGTCACAGTTCAGATGTAATGAGGGAGATTTGACTAGGCCAGTAGAAAAAGCTTGAATTACTCTTGGTACAGCCGGTGACTCTTTTTCTCTCTAGGCGTTCCCTAACAAGTACTCAAGGGCAGCTTTTGTTAGCCGATGTGGGTCTCATGTCAGCTCAGAGGTCAAGGAAACCAGTCACAGTGTTCAAAGGAAATCACTGAAACGTTTCTAAAAAAAGATACACAATGATTAATTTTGTTTTATTACCTACAGCTGATCAAGGATGTGTCTGTCTTCAAGTTTCTTTATTTTGGCTTCTGCTTTTTACACCCAAATCTTGTTCTCACCACTTTAGTCGACATTACATCAATTTACATTCAATCCCTGGAAATTTACCCAAACCTTAACTATAATTTTGTCTTTAAAATGTCAGGAAATAGTGATTCATGTCCATTGTCTTCTATTTTGTCCGACCAGCAGTCCAAAACACAAAGATATTTGGTTAACACGTCCATTTGAGAAGCTGGAAACAGAAAAGAAAGGAGTTTTTGGTTAATGACTGAAGTGATAACTTGATAATCAAAATAGCTGCAGATTAATTGCCTAAATTGTGTCACCTCTATAACCACTACCACATGCCTAACTGTAACCCTTAACAATGTAGAGTGCCTCTCTTTTGGCCTGAACCAACAACTGGTAAATATTAAACTTGGTTTTAATATGTGATGTTTTTTGTCCCCACAGTTTTGGCTCTGTAAAAAGATAATACAAGTATACACACAAAAAAACACACGCACTTACACACACACACACACACACACACACACACACACACACACACACACACACACACACACACACACACACACAAACAGTAATTGACTTGAAACTTGTAGAAAACCAGGGCAGAGCTTCGTCTGCCTGCAGGCAACTGTCTCTCTTCAGTAATTACAGTTCAGATTAACATCGACTGATGTTGAACAGTCTAATCCCAGCAACACCAGCAGCTTCAGTATCAGCTCCAGTCGAAGTCATGTTAGTGTGTAAATTTAGGTGATAATAACACAAGATGACAAACTGTTGTATGAAGGTATTAAAGTGAATTATCCTATATTCCTATCCTGTAGGAATTTAATTTTTTATATGTCTACTTTACTACCCTTAACAGGGAAATGTCACATGTCTGCTACATTTTAAAGGGAAAATTTTACTTTTTATGCATACTGAATTTCAGGACAAATTTTGATTTTTAAGTGTTTTTTATTTCAATTCTACTTGAAAATACTGTACTTTGTACGCCTACTTTATTTTCCAGGAACATATTTTACTTTTTATATCTACTTTATTATAGAGAAAGACTGCACATTTACAACTACTGTATTTTTCAGGGAGATATTTGACTTTTATGTGTATTTCACCTAATTTTTACAGGGACATACCGTACTTTACACATTTAGTACATTTTACAGGAAAATGTTATACTTTTTATGTATACTTTACTTACTTTTAGGAGGAACATACCATACGTTTAAAATCTACAGCATTTTACTGGGAAATATTTTACTTTTTGTATCAGTTTTAATTTATTTTACAGGGACATACTGTAAGTTTTACGTCTACTGTATTCTATGGGGACATTTTTTACTTTTTATGTGTATTTTACTTAATTCTTACATGAAAATACTGTACTTTATATGTCTAGTACATTTTGCAGGGAGATATTTTATTTTTTTTATATGTACTTTACTTCATTTTTACAGGCAAATATTGTACATTTTGCATCAGCTACATTTACAGGGAAATATAAAAATGTTTATTAGTACGTTACTTAATTTTATTGGAAAACACTATACTTTATAACTCTACTAAATTTTGCAGGGAAATATTAAATTTTTTATGTCTACTTCATTTTACAGGGAAATACTGTACATTTTATGACTACCACATTTTACAGGGAGATATTTTACATCTACTTTACATCATTTTTAGAAAGAAATATTGTACTTTTTTCTTCACTTCATGTATTGTAAGACTGAAGTGAAATTGTATAATTTGCTTTTAGTGTAGTTTAGTTCATTTTATTTGACAAAAAATAATATACAGCAGTGAAATGGTGTTTAAGGCATTGCCAGGGATATCAGGACAAAGTCTAGGACTTATATTCATCACAGTCCCTCATGATCCTTCAGTCCCTTTGCTACAAAACAAGATTGAGGCAATTGTTGGGAATTACTGACTTCTGCATGCGTAAAGGTTGATTGCAGGACTATTAGATCATTTATAATTCTTCTACTTAATGGATATGGCTGGTGATATATTTTTCTTATTATCAACAAATCTCATGAAAAAAAATCAAAACCAACGATGTGTTCTTCTGTCTCGTATTACATTAGTTTTTATCAAACGTTACTCAAACAGGAGAAAATAGAGCGTTTGTTAGGGACTATTTTCAGCAGTGGTTTAATCCAGATTTGATGTTGTGAGTGAGAATCTGGGGCAGCGGGACGTTGTGTGTTGGTAAAAATAAACATCAGTGAATGTGTTCAAGGTAATGAAAGAACATGTCACCCACAGGACTGACACTGTTGGACAACAATGGAGCTCTGTCATACAGAGGAAGATACACCAGACTTTGGTACACAGACAATACTTGTTAGGAGGACACATTCATTGTTGGCTTTGGGCTTCTTGTGTGAGTTGTTGACATGAAGAATAATTGTCAGAGTCAATTTTTTGAAAAAAATGAAGCTAGGAAGAAAGGACGGAAGGAAGTACAGTAAGTGAGCACGCCCCCGTGAGTAAGTGAGTCAGAGAGGGTGAGAGGAGTATTAATTGTCAGACAGAGAGTCAGGAGGGGACAAGTGAACAGCCGTCACTGAGAGTGAGGAGCTTAAACCACTGTTTAGAAGAGAAGTCTTTCAGAAACCTGGAGTGAAAGATCCAGACGGTCTAAACTGTGAACTCTGGTGAGAACAAACCTTTACTGGACTCTTTCTGCCTGTCCCTGAGTGGATCCAGATACTCTGCTCCTGACGATCCTCTGACAGCACCAGGCTGCCTCAGGGAATCTCCTCTGGTATCAAACTCTATTTGGATGCTTTTTCAGAACATTTTTCTTTGCTAGAAAACTGGTGCCAATTTCTTTCTGGGCTCCCAGTTGGTATCACATACTTTTTGGATACTAGAAGCACTAAAGCTTGTGTGGATGCTCTAGAAATATCAGTACCTTCTTGGAGCTTTTTTGGTACTAAATTCTTTTTGAAGCTTTAAAGGTACAGAATACTGAATACCAGACGTATCCTGGACACAAAACCGGTATCAGAACCTTTCTAGACTCCTTGCGCATTCTTTATCTCTAGAGTCTGACCAGCACAAAACTCAGTTTGGCCACTTGAACGCTGCACTGGTACTGTGCTCACTCCTGACGTTTTGTCAGTGTCACACTTTCTGTATCCGCCTCTGGAGTAACCACCAGTACCAGACTCTTCCTGAACTTTAGTTCTTGGCATCAGACTATTTCTAGACTTCTTACTGGCATTCCACCTCAGCTCCACCAGCACCAAACCCTGGACCAGTTTAACTCTATCTGTACTGGGAAAGGTCCAGATCCTAAGCTGGGCTTTGCGGTGAGCAGTATGGTGGCGGGGCAGATGCCCGTCTTCTTTCTGCTCAGCAAAGGGAAATACAACATGGGGAAACAGGTGGAGGTAAGATGGAGAACATATTCTTGTGTATGTTGCATTTATCGCTGTAGATGTCTGAAGTTGTGCTGATTTTAATTCCTTTATAGTGGACTAAAAAGTACAATATTTACCTCTGAGATGTTGTGGAGTAGAAGTATAAAGCTGCATAAAGTGGAAATACTCATAGTACAAGTGTCTCAAATTTGCACTTGAGCACAGTACTTGAGTAAATGTACTTAGTTACCTATCACCATTGTTAAAACTGAGACTCCTGTCTTCAAACCAGCACGGTGGAGGTGAATGTGGTGCTTAAGACTTTGTAACATTACACTTGAAAAGGAAACTGAAACAGTAGAAATATTTTCTATATAAGTTTCTTAGTAGCTTTTCTTACTCCACTAATGTCAGCCATTATGATTACTTAATACTACTATGTATGGTATTAAGTGAGTTCTTTCATGAGACATATTTATACAGAAGGTCACTTGACACTTTTGTGACGACAACATCTGAGATGGTTGTAAAGATTCTGCTTAAGGCCTCAAAACAGCCTGACACTGCTGTTTGTCCCCTGGGACTGTTTTATTTATCTTAAACAGAAAAAAAACATGAAGTGGCAGGCCTCATGCTTGAGGGAGTCTCATCTTGTTTTTTCATGATCTGAAGCTGTTCACAGATTCAGATCGAATGTTTGTGCAGGACTGCTTGAGAAGTTTGTCACTTCCTCAAGCAGTCCTGCACGAGGTGCTTTTCCGTTCACTTGTCTTTATGCACATTTCCGATTTGCACATACAAAAACTAGACAAAACAGAAAAAAACAAAACAGAGAATTAGACTGGCCAAAAATGTTTTAATGCTTGGCTGAGGTGGGAAAGTTGTTGCATGAGTAAAACCAAAATGCAAGTGCAGTGGAGTAAGATTTTAATTAAGTAGGACGTCCCCGGAAGAGACAGAAACATCAGATCTACATGGAGCGATGAGGAGACTATAACCTTCCTCAAATCAATACATTGAAAACAAAAATAAATGCCATATTTTTATCATGTTTTGTGCATGGTTTTTCACCAGTTGAGGTTTGACTGGAGGTCTTTGCGTCATCTTGCTGTAGCCTTTATTTCTTCAGTGTAAGCCCACGGGAGCAGCACCAGACTTTGAAGCCGGTTTGACATAGTGGCTAAATGTGGAATTACAACTTCTAGGTTCGTCATGTGGTGCCGCAGGGCTCAAAAGGACCTTTCCCTATAGACTTAGATTGTGAAAGAGACGTCTGTAAGTCAAACAAGGAAACCTGCATTAACTCTAATTTTTTCTGGTGATTTTCTTACAATTCTGTTAAAATTAGCACTACGTTTGGAGAGAAGTTTGGCTACGGCCCTTTTCTGTTGAGGTGTCACTTGTGTTTCTAATGCTTTTTGTCTAGCCTGGCTTTGTTCGGTTGTCCTCATTGATCAACGACTCCTCTAAATTAAACGTCAAAATAAGTGATTGATCCATGTGAGCATTTTCTGAACTGATGTCATTATTGACAAGACAAGATCTGCATTTCAAGAACTGAACTATTTCCTTATCTACTGCTATGATTAATGTTTGATTAGGTTTAAGAAACAGTCTTGGTTTGGCTCAAAAATAACTAAAGTTAAGGGACTTTCATCTTCATGGTTACAATAATAACCACTTGGCTACAGTTAGTGAACTGCTGCGGACTCTTGGTCGGAAAGGAAATCTGAAGTTTTCATACACAGATCATAAGAAGACAATAAAACATGAGTTTAAAAGTTAAAAATTAGACTTGACATGTGGCTGTCTCTGGAGTTATTCTAGCGTGGGTCTAGTTGTTTGTTTTTTATTCAGACTCTTGCTCTGAGAGTCAGTGTGCTGTAAACCTGCTGTAATTAGTCTATAGTTGACCAACTGCGCAGAATTGATCTTTGTCAGACTGAATCAGCTGAAGCACCATCACACACAGAAACCCATTACAGCATGTCCAATGGAAACTTTACAAGTGCAAAGCAAATAAACGGATCATTCATTACCCTCACTGACGGTTAAATCTTTAATAAATACAACAGTATTGCCTGTTTAACATACTGACTGTAATTACACAGTTTAACTGGTGTTTACATTTGATATTTTACGGACTCATCAGACCTTTGACGGCAACTTTAGAGGCTGCCAAGTCACAGCTGTTAATTGTCAGTCTCCTTTTTACTGTCTGTTCCTATTGATGAGAAGAAAGTTGTTGTTTTTTTGATAAAATTATTGAAAACTCGAAAAGTTGTCGTCACATTTTAGACGTGAACATGAAGCTCTTGTTAAGAATCTCTCTGTGACTTCGGGGCGATCAAGGATAAAACAACAAAAACACTTGAGGTCGATTTATTTTTGGTCGACTGGTTCCTGACTGTGTTGATGGAAACAGAGTTTGATGGTTCCTGTGTTCCAGTGGGTCAGTTCACTGTGACACACGAACACACACACACACACACAGATATTGATTTATTGTACATCTGTATCCAGGACAAGCAGCCTGGTGGCGTTTTCACACAGAGACAGATCCCAATAATATGGAGACCTGATATCTGCATGTGTGTGTGTGTGTGTGTGTGTGTGTGTGTGTGTGTGTGTGTGTGTGTGTGTGTGTGTGTGTGTGTGTGTGTGTGTGTGTCTGGCACAGAGGGGAAAGACTCTGAGTCACACTATTGTTTAACCTGCAGTATAGAGTCAACTTTCCTGCCAATTACGAGAACAGTCTGCACACACACTCACTCACTGTTTATCATCTCAGACAGGATGACAGTGTTCAGAGTCAGCGGACAAGTTGTACCAGAAACATTTCTTCAATTTGTTGTTTTAATTGTATAATTTTATTGAATAATTAATTTATGAAGCAAAAACTCTAAAGATCGTCTGGCTGCAGCTTCTCCAAAGTGTGAGTCTGAAGATTTTCTCTGTTTTATTTCTTTGAAAACTGAATATTTAGAAACTGTGATTGATAGCTACAGAGCCTTTACAGAGTCATGCAGCGATTGTATTCCTTTATTAAGTTAAATGATTTTAGATTCAGTAATTTAAGAAAACTTTAATCTGTTAATAATCCAGCACCTCTTAAATAATTTCCATGTCATTCTCTTCTCACTTTGTCTCCGTCCCCCAACACCATCTTGTTTCCTTTTCACTTTCCATTTAGTATAATTGTTCTTTGTGTAAGGTTTGTACAGTTTAGGTTACAGACTCGCTCCACCTCCCTACACTCATATTTTTAGTTTAAATCGTTTGCCAAAAAGAGAAAAACGGACAATAAGGTTGAATTTTACTGATAGTGTTTTTATTTTATATCTTTTTTTTAAATTTATCACAATAATATGGTCATCATGAAATCTTGTGGCCATGAAAATTTGATACTGTCTTAGTTCCACTCCAAACATGTACAACATGCCAAATGCAATAAGAGTATTGAATGCATATATAGCTCCTTGTATATCTTTTTATAAATTAAACTTTGTATCTGGTCTCGGAAGTTCTTTTTTCCAACATCTGTGTCTTTAAAAGTTGCGCAGTTTGTTGCTATTTGTCTTGCTTTGTTTTTGATTTGTGTGTGGTGAAAACAGACATTTCTCCACAGACATTAATTTTTCGTTACTGACATTTGAACTGTTTGTCAAAAAAAAAACAAGTCATTTGAAGACGTCATTCTGTGAACTTTGTTGAAGCTTTGTCATTTTTTAGGGGGCTTTGACGCCAGCCTGCACTTACCTTTGTAAACTCTGCTAATGGTGTATTGGAGATGAAGATGACCAAGAAATTAAGTGCTGTGATTAAAGATCTTACGGACATTTGTGATGTCTTTCTCCGCCACAGTGTCTCTTACAATGTCACCTCTGGACTTCACACTCTGTATTGTGTGGAGTGACTCATGGATCACAGCTGTCTTTATTTTGTGTGATGACATGAACATAATCTGACTCTGTTCTGTCCTCCAGGAGCCCAGCACCAAGCGCAGTAAACTTGTATCCAGGGTGACGTCTCTGGCCAGCCTGCTGCCGCCCGTCAAGACTGTCCCGCTGAAGAGGATTGGTCAGACACTGCAGGTGAGCCGCCAATTAGCTGTTTCCTCAATTAGGTTATGAAGTGGTTCCCCTGGTTCTGGAGATGTTTTTGTTCATAATACAGTTAAGGTTTTTCTTTTCATGATATTCTTATTTAAGCTACAAATTTTTTAATCAGTTTTCCTCAAAACCAGAAACTTAAGCTTCCACCTGATGTTTGTGGTGCATCTTGGATGTTGAAGTTAACCTCTCCCCTAAAGTTTTGATGCACATATCCTTGTATCTTCAACATCTGAATCATTGAACCAGATATTTTCTCATATAGTTGTTCATCTTTGGCGATCCAAACAGTCTGTAGAAGAGCTCAAACTGTGAGTCATTAAATATTGTTTATGGGGAAAGAAAATTGTTCTGGAACCAGGGACAACCAAAGTACCTCCTCCCACTTTACAGCTTTATGCTACAGATGCAGAAATATCCTAAATACATATTGATAATATTCTGTATTTATCAGCTGGTTTAACCATCTCTTTGTCTCTGCAGCGCTCCATCAGTTTTCGTAATGACAGTCAGACGGAGAGAGCCGCTCATCCTCCTCCTCCCTCCTCCTCCTCATCCACGGTGAAGACGCGCGTTATCTCAGCAACAGTCTCCAACACCTCCTCCACCATGCCTGCAACACGGGTTTCCACGGCAACGGCCCCAGCTGCCAAGCGCCGTGACAGCAAGCTTTGGAGTGAGACATTTGACGTCCGGCTGGGAGCGACGCAACCTCTGAGCCCAAAAGAGATTAAACGACAAGAGGTGAGAGACACACTGCTGCTGGACTGAAGGGTTTTAATAACATTTTTTGTGTCTCAACAATTTCTAACTTTGAGAACACAACAAAAATAAAATACAATTCTTCTTCGGTGATTAATTCACCAAATATTCTTGGCTATTTTGAGAATTGTTTTTACAGAATAAAATACTGATTCTCACTGCATAAAGAAATAATGAGAGAAACAGAAATGACAATAATACTAAAATATAATCAAATCTTACTCATCTCTTAACAAGCACTGGTAACCCAAATTAATTTCTAAGACAATCTTTTTCTGAAACTCTCCCTGCAGGCTATATTTGAGTTGGCTCAGGGCGAGCAAGACTTGGTGGAGGATCTCAAGTTGGCAAAGAAGGTAAATTAAAACCATTATATTTCCTTGAACAACTGCACCAGTATTTTCTGAGCTCATTCGCTCATATGTGCATGTGTGTGCGCCGCAGGCCTACCGTGACCCGATGTTGAAGCTGTCAATCATGACTGAGCAGGAACTGAACCAGATCTTCGGCACTCTGGACTCGCTGATTCCCCTGCATGAAGGTAGGAGGGAGCAACTGATGGAACTTTTTCATCAAAGGTCACCTGATGCAACATGCTTCAAAAGTTTCAAACATGCAGCAGCTATCGACAGCTGAGTGAAGGGCCCAGAGCACATGCACCCCCGTACGTTTATGGAATGGCAGTTTAACATGTCAGTTTCATGTCTGAAAAAGCACCATGGTGAGTCTCACGTCAAAGTTAAGATGGTAATCTTACTAGGTTGCATGTCGTAACATTTCCTTATCACTTTCAACACGGAACAAGTCTGAATTGTTGTGTCAGATGAATCTAAGCTCTATTTATAAACTCACACACAGCTCCTGCAGTATAATCCAAGTCTAATTTATCTAGTCATATGCTCAGTACCTTTAAACACATGCATTTTCAGACTATTGAGTATCTATATTTGGTCTCAGTGGAACAAGTTTCTCAAAAATTGGACAGTGGAGTTGAAGAACTTTGGAGTTAGGTCATTACTGAACACTTTATATTATCTAGACACACATTCTTGTATATTCTCATATGAGCAAAAGAAGCATCACAAGTAAAGTATGCTGCCCTTGGCTACACCTCCAAAAACAACAGGGACTTTTGCCACCAGCAGGTGGTGCTCTACTTCATCAGGAGTTAATAACCTTTGCTATAATACAGCTGACCACATGGCCCCAGTGCTGTGATATATAGTTTCTTTTTGTTCTTTTACGTCCAAGTTGCTCTTTAAACTATGTTAAATCATAGCTGAAACAAAATGGAGATGATGTCAGTCTGTAATAGAAGTTAGACTGTTCGGTATAGGATTCCTTTGCATTATCTGCCCGGGGGTATTCAGGACAATGATGATGCTAGCTCCTGACCTTATACCCTTCTTTTCTGGTCTTGTTATTTTTTACATATTTGTATATATGTAAAATACATAAAAATATAAATAAATGAATATATAAAGTACCATCAGTTGACATTAAATGTCAAATTCAAGATTTATAAGTTTCTGATGTAAATAAACAAAAATCTGGCCAGTTATTTTAGACAATATTTTATTCAGGCAATATTTGACATTTAAGAACTTTGGCTTCTTTTTTTAAATGACAGAAGGGTTATGTAGAAAAACATATTTATGTTTCACAAAAATGTTATAAAAATGTTTGGAAACAATCTCTTTGCCATGAGTTCAGACATCCCTTCAGGCTTGTGCAGTGCAGCAATTAAAGCTGTTCAAGTATTTCTGGATGCCACCACATTGTCTTCACTGTTCCTGTGCTGCTTTGGGTCTCTTTGGGTCTTTAAATAATTTTATTATTTCAAAACCGTTTGTCTCTCATCAGACCTGCTGAGTCATCTCAGAGACGCCAGAAAACCTGACGGGTCCACAGAACATGTGGGACACATCCTGACTGACTGGGTGAGCGAGTGTTTCTCTTCACATAATACAACACACTGAAAATACTTAGTTATTCTTGTCTTTGACATTATGTAGTAACCAGGTCTCTGTCTCTGTGTCGCTGCAGCTCCCCTGTCTCTCCTCCTACACCGCGTACTGCAGTAACCAGGTGAAGGCCAAGGCCTTGTTGGACCAGAAGAAGCAGGATCGGCGGGTCCAGGACTTCTTGCAGCGCTGTCTTCAGTCGCCATTCAGCAGGAAGTTGGACCTGTGGAACTTCCTGGACATCCCCCGCAGCCGACTGGTGAAATACCCGCTGCTGCTCAGGGAAATCCTGAAGCACACGCCCAACGATCACCCAGACCGGCAGCACCTGGATGAGGCGGTGAGGAAAACCTGCATTAAGATACTGTTTGTACATTTGTCCTGCAGGACGGGTTCACCTTGCTGTCAGACTGGGGAAGTAGAATATAAAATGATTTGTGTTTGAATTTTTAGAGCCAATCAGAACCGTCATAATGCTAAAAATTCAAAGACAACCTTAAAAAGTTTGAGGACGTGGTATTAACCCTGACAAGTTGGAATAACCCTGAAAATAAATGAAAATAATGGCTGGAAATCTACCTGAAAAAATTGCAGTTCAACTTTGATTTGTGACTTTGATTAGATGTCAAATAGGAGCCATCTGTTTCGGCCTCCCGTTGTTTTGGAAATCCTAATAATTTTCTAAAACTACAGTAGGACTACGTCAGCTCTTGAGTGGCCATGCATATAAAAAGAGAAGGTACGATCCTGTGTATGTATGTAAAAACTGAAGGACATAATTCAGCTACGACTCTGAAGGTGTATTTCAGTGAGAAACATCCAATCACCATCTTAAGACTCTGTTACTTGCACTGGTCATGGTGTCAGAAAAAAAAAAGTTATATAAAGAAAAAGGAGAAATAACTCTGAAGTAGTCTGAACATTTTAAAATAACTTTGAAAGCAGGGGGATTACTTTATTTTGTATGTGAAAAACTCAGTAAAGCAGATCAACCTAGGGGAAAATCAGTTATATAAATACATTCAGAAGCTTCAGTGTGAGACATTGGGGTCCTCTGCAGAAGCCTTCTCTCTGCACAGTTAAACTTTTTTGATCATTTGCGTGTAGTTTATTTAGCTGCATCGACAGGTTGTTGTTAATTCTCACTAAAACAGAAGCGATCAGAGTCAAACAGTCACTTCACACTGAATAATGAGGAAACAGATCAGGTGATATAAAATGTGTCTGAGGTTGGATGTTGCCTGTTTGTTCCACAGATGCTGATGGTGCAGAGCGTGGTGGCGGACATCAACAAGCGGACGGGGGAGTCCGAGTGTCAGTACTATAAGGACCGCCTGTTGTACACGGAGGACGGACAGAGGGACGAACTCATTGAGCGGTCCAGGACCCTCTGCTGCCACGGAGAGCTGAAGAACAACAGAGGACTTGTTAGTAGACTTCTACTATTTTATATACACACCGCCCAACACCCCATGTGGTCTGTAGAGTCCAGAGGTTTAACATCATGCTTTGGATATAGGTGTAGATATGATATATAACTATACTTTTATGTGTAGCATATATAACAATAACTTTTAAAAAATACATCTTCGTAATTGTGTTCGTTTACTTTTAGTTTTTATCTTTTTAGCATACAGGACCCACTACTGCCACTTTGATTATTTTACTGATTTTCTGACCACAATTATCACCAAGTGAAGAGACATTGAAGTATTTTTCCTCTCTTTCTCTATTTCCAGAAACTTCACGTGTTCCTATTCCAGGACGTCCTCGTCATCACCAGGTCTGTCTCGCTCAACGACCAGCCAGTCAGGTACCAGCTCTGCCGCCAGTCAATCCCCATCCGGCAGCTGGATCTGGAGGACCTATCAGATGGAGAGATGAGAGTGGGCGGGTCCATCAGAGGAGCCTTCAGCAACAACGAGCGCAGTCAGTACCTCACATATTCCACAGAGTGATACCACAAACACAGATGTATTTAATGTTGTCGTTCCACAAGAGGTTGTTTGTTTGTTGTTTCTTTCTTTTGTACGTTGTAAAACAGTTGCCTTGTGCAATTTCCAGATGATACTCTAGAGACCACTCTGAGGCCAAAATGAATTTGATATACGCTTGGTCTGAGGCTGTTTTGGCCCCTTAATATCAGTTAAGGTAAATCTTAATGCTACAGCATACAGTGATATTTTAGATAACAGTGAGCTTCTAACTTTGTGGGAACTGTTTCCTGTTTCGACATGACACAAAGTTAGGTCCATGAAGAAATGTGCTGCGTCCATAAGTGCATACTATTCATCACGTACCTACTATGTGTACAACTGTTCAACATTTGCGTGTCGTACGCAGTGAGCTGTAATCACCACACCACTTCCTGAGAGCCTCCTTGCTGTTTAGAGATGTGTAATCATGATAACCCATGCCAACCTCAGTTCTTCTAGCATCGTTTGGTCACATGACTGTCTGTGCACACACTTGTGTTAACTCCGTTAATAAGGAGTGAGCTGACGTTAATTAAGAGAAGAGCGTTAGTAACAGTATGTGACATAAATGAAAGGAGACAGGGAACTGTAGCTAACTTTCAAAAATGTATTACACCTAGCAAAGTAAAAAGGAAGTGTTCTTGACATTACTGATTTGCCTTCGTCCCTGTCTGATATATCAGGTAGTACTGACTGCTCGGTTATGGCTGTCTGGTATGAACATTGTTGTCACCACCGCATTGCTGGTGTTTGCATGCTGTAATATTTCACCAGAAAAATATGCAATTCATGACCACTGATTTCATACTAAGGTTTCTTACATACTAAAGAAAATCTCACTTAATTTTTTAGCGTACTAAATAGCACTAGTAAAGAGTTCCCAGTATTGTTTTCCCCGTTGGTGTGAAAGGGTGACTGGCCTACACAGAGATGATCAAGATGAACTATTGTAGATCGCCAGTTGGAAGCCAGATGTGATCACCCAACATCAGTGTTGGACCTCATTAACGCTCTTGTGGCTGAATGGGAAACAAATCCTTGAAACCAGGAGAGTGGAGGCTGTTATAGCAGCAGATTAATGCCCATGGTTTTGGGATGTATTAATACTGGTGGAATCTGTCCACATACTTTGTTCGGGTGTCCATATAGTTTTGGCCATATAGTGTATATACCAATGTGCTAATTATAGGATATTGTTTTGAAAATAGAAAAAGGAGAACAGATTAATTTTGATTGAATTCAATGTCATAATTTGAATTTACAAAACACAAATTAAAAACCTATAATAATCATAGTCTCTCACTCTCTCTTCCTCACAGCAAAGAACTTCTTCCGGGTTTCGGACCGTACTGGCGGTCAGCTACAAAGCCACTGCTTCCAGGCCAGTGACGCCTTCAACAAACAGCAGTGGATCAACTGCATCAAACAAGCTAAGGAAGCAGCAGCACTGACTGGAGACCAGCCACCACAGACAGGACAATGTCTGGAGACAGGGCTGGGTGGACAGATAGGGCCAGTTAGTGAGACAGGTCTGAGTTTAAGTGGTGATTCAGGGCTTGAAGATGAAAAGGGGGTGTGGGGGGAGGCGGAAACAGGACTGAGTGTGGAAGGAGAAGAAGGAGAGAAAGATACTGGTTTGGATAAAGAGGCTGAGGTAGGTTTGACTCAAGAGACAGCGACAGGTCGGGAGATGGAGACAGATTTGGGTTTGAATGGTGGGACGGGTTTGGAATTGAATGGAGAAACAGGGATGGACAGTGAGACGAGGCTGATGACCAGTGAGACAGAGACAGGTGAGATGGAGACGGGGCAGGGTGTCGGTGGTGAGACGGGGGCGGAGCCAGGAACCGCAGCAGACTGGGGTATGGATGGAGGAGGAGAAGGAGAGACTCTGAGCGGAGGTGCTGATGATGTTCTCACCTGCCTTCTCTCCTCTGCTGCTCCATGTCAAGAGGAGGGCAAGAAGGAGGTGATGGAGGAGGAGGAGGAGCGGGATGTGATGGAGGAGGAGCAGAGGGGCACTGAGGAGGGAGAGGACGTCGGCATGGACACCAGCGAGGATGACTCGCTGGAGTGCGAGGAGCTGGACCTCAGGTGCTGATGCTGGGAACTGAGAGACTGACAGCCAATCAAATCATGGACTTGATGATGATGTCAGTGACTGACAAAGTCAATAGAACAACAGATAAACTCGTCAATGGACCGTTTAAAACTTGACAACATGAACATTCTGGGTTCCTTTGTATTTCCTGTATGAATGTTTTTGCAGTGTACGTGAATGACATCAGCTGACAGGAAGTAAACATGGACCCAATCTGTTGCCTAGCAATGCAATCCCAGTGAAACGGTCTATACGCTTTAATCAGTGTCTTCTGGGAGGCTGTAACTGCTGTATCCTGACTGCTGGTAACCACGACAACCACTTTGTCCCAGAATGCTACAACAATGGCCACCACTGCCCTGGAACACTGGCCCTGTTAACTGCACTGATGGTGCGTTCCAGTTGTACTGGGAAGTCGACACTTTCAGAGTTCCAAGTTGGAAATTTCAACTGGAACACCGCCTGAAGTCGGATTTACAACCCCAAAATTCAACGTGGCTCAACAATAGTGTCTGTTAGCACTTCTGTCCCATTTGTGTCTCATCAAAAAAAGACACACACACAGAGCCCGGTCCAACTTCTACCTGCGGACATGTTGCTACAGTGTTAGTATGCGCAAAAAGCAGTGTAATACATTGTTATCAACTCATATTCTTAACAATGGCTAACCCGGCTTGAGCTAGTGTTGCTAACAACACCTTGGTTTTCCGATTTGTTGTACTACAACACAAGCAACTCGGTTGTGACGTCATTCCCTGCTCCGACATCCAACTTCCAAATTAAATGGAATGCTACATAACTGCATGGATGTATTGAGAGAATAGGACACCATGTTCAAAGATGGTGACTTGCTGACTCGCCTCACACACGAATGGCACACTCTTCGAGACTTCATTTTTTCTGGAACCCAATGGCTCAAATTCTTATAGTGCAAAGACTTGAATGTACAATATGTAACTTTCTGCCACTAGGCCTCCAATGAAAACGTTAACAAAAGAGGAAGCGATGTCGTCATTGGGGTCAGTTCTCCTGGTTAAAATTCTCTCAGTGTTCATTGTTCAGGAGGTTTTTACCAGGAGCTAAATTATCTGCAGACATCTCCTCCTCTCTAAAACAAACGGATCATGTGATTAACACTTGTAGAACCACTGAATAGAGCAGTCTTACGTTAAAAGTCAGTGTTTCTCCAATGCTGTTGGGCCGAGGGACTGCTAGCCCAGCTCCTGCCAATGTGTGCTCACCATTTTTCTCTGAAAACTTAAAATCCAGTTGTTTAGGAGGTTTTCACCAGGGGCTGAATCATCCTCAGAGGTCTCCTCCTCTCCGAAACAAAGCGAGCATGTGATTAAAACCGCCAGTAACACTAAATAAAGCAGTTTCATATTAAAAATCAGCGTTTTTCCAATGCTGTTTGGCATAGCATTGGCTAGAGCCAAGCTGCTGCTCATGGTTGCTCAGCTTGTTTCTCTGAAAATTTAAAATCCAGATGTTTAGGAGGTTTTCTTCAGGGGCTGAGTTATCTGCAGAGGTCTCCCACTCTCCAAAACAACAAGACCAGGTGATTAAAACTGGCAAAAATACTGAATAAAGCAGTTTCATATTAAAAATCAGCGTTTTTCCAATGTTGTTTGGCATAGCATTGGCTGGAGCAGAGCTGCCATTACTGTTTGCTCAGCTTGTTTCTCTGATACCTTAAAATCCAGTCAAGCACTAAAATCCTTCATCTGGTCAAAACATGTAGTTTAAATACCGAAGATTTTAAAAGTCTGTCATAGAACTGGATATATAAAGTCAATTTATGTCAGCTCCTGACAGACAGGGGTTATGATGCCACTGACAGGTGATGGCGGCCAAATGACACAGGCTATGTCCTCGAGTGGAATTACAGATCTCCCTAAGTTTGAACATTGTTGGAAACATTTTGGATCATGTTAGCACACAATACAACAAAATATCTAACATTGGTCTGGTCACTTTTAGACATTTTAATGCAGTAAAATTCTTGAAGTTGGAGTGTTTTTGATACAATATTTTGATGGTGTCATGTTTTTTTTATTCATGGGAGACACAGTTACCGATACAGTATTGTAAAGTTAGCATGAAGTCTACTTAAAGCATTCCCAATGAATTATACACACTCTAAGTGGATTTTCAGTTTTGCCTATCTATCCCAACAGTTTTGCCTCAATATGTTGTACAACTGAAACAGGTGCTGGACGTGTCACTACAGAGCTGAAATATTCAGTGTTTCTTCATGACAATCAGAGGAGCCTGTTGTGTATGTACTGTATGTATGTAAAGAATGTATATTAAGTCTATATGTATATGAATGTAGGAACAAAGCCAAGCATGTCTGTTTGTTATATATGTGCTTACAGATTACATGTAAAATGTGACTTACAATGTCAAGACAATCAGTTTGATATTATAAATGACAATCGTCAGGATAGTTGTGATGCTGTCAGTTGCTCTTTTGAGGAATCAACTAATGTGTGGATTGTCACAAGACCAAAGCATCAATAAACTGTTGTGAAAGAAGCTCGTCACTGCGTGTGTGGTTATTGGGGGTCGCAAAGAAAATGTTGTCATGTTAAAATGAAGGCTAAAATAAATGTGCTTTAAAACAAATGCAAATTTAAAACACACAGCCCCAGGATATTAATGTGGATTGTGAGGAGAAAATCTATGAAAACCTATGATTGAACCCTGAGGAACACCTCTTTAACAGTGTAAATGGGTCTAAAAGTTCAGCTACTGCTTCCTCCTGATTTAGTTTGCTTATTGCATCTAGTAACAGTAGTAACAGGGCAGGTTTATTCTCATGTTTCAACTCAATTGCCAGAAAAATGGTTGGCATTGTACGTTTCTGCAAACCACACGTGTTGGTGTCATGCAGAGGATATGATGAAAATATGTTTCATTAATGCTGTGGTTGACGTGGTTAGGTTTAGACAAAAATACATTCGGTTATAGTTAAGAAAAGATCATTTTTGGCTTGAAATACTCAGTTTTAGGGGCACAAACCTGGTTCGAAGAGCAGCAATGTCTCAGTAACAAACAACTGTTTTTTTTAGTGATGGGTTGCCAAAAAAAAAAACATGTTTGAGGGTGAAAAGCCACTACAAACACAGCAATGACTCACTAAAACCCACTGGAAAAAGACCCAAGGGTCCTTAAAAACCATCCCATTTGGTGCCTACATGGGAATGGTCGCCATTAATTGCCCCACATCTTCTCCCACATAGTTGTGCTCTAGACAGCGTTCTTTCAAAGTACATGAGGATGTGATTTACAATACTTTCACAGATTCTGTCTCACCATCCAATATGAGGTCTTACTCAACATCTCACTCATGACAAGTTTACACTCCTGTTTCAAGTTAATCTGTCTCCTAAGTCTTCTGCTTTCAGTTTGTGTGAGAGAGAGAGGAACACAGGGACGAAGGAAGGACACAGAGAGAGTCAGTGTAAGTACAATATGTGCGTGATAAGGAAAATGAGCAGGATAAACAAGAAGCTCACTGTGTCTGTAGGATTTTCAACTGGAAGTACAAGCTGAAGTGGAGCTGGAGGATTCTGAAGAATACCACGGCTGAGGATTCAGGCTGAGAGAAAGAGAGTCAACATGGGCACAAATACATCAAATGCTTTCTTATCAAGTGTTTCACAATAAAATACAAAATACTGGTATAAGGAAATATATTTAATTAAAAACAAAAATTTGAAAATGGAGTGGTGCTGCACTGTTCTGCTGTGCAGCCACACCTCATCATCAGAAGAAAACCTTTCCTGTGTCCTCACTGCAAAATTCAGTGTTAGATGTTTGCAAAGGAACATCTAAACAAGCTGATGGCTTTTGGAAACAAGACTTGTGGGCTGATGAAGTGAGAAAAAATACCACACATTTGCATACCACTGCAAATATGATACACACAACAGGATCTCTACACATGAGGCAGATAGACATGACAGTATCCGGTATATACACTGGACAAAGTGTGCTTGGATTGCACTTAACAGATATTTACATGTGTACACAGTGTGTAAAAAACATAATTTAACATGCTAACAGATCAGAAGCTGAGACATGACCTTTCACAGGGTCACAGGCAGACACACATGGTAATTTACATTAGGCCAATGATGTTTCAGGTTCACCTTTTGCATGCCACTGCAGCACCATGCACTCATATCTGACTCTCTACAGTTTGTCTGTGAATGATTCTGACTGATTCTAGATTAAAACGTCTTCAATAATAATCAAACTGACGCTGTAGGTGGTGATTATATACAGAAGATGGCAGCAGAGCAACATCACTACCAGCTGCAATGAAATCTCAGTGAAGAAGACCTGTGTTTCCAGGAAGAGCATGGCGCGGGGTGTGTGTTGGTTCGTCTCCCTGCGCTGTGGGATCAGGAGGTAACAGCGGTGTCACCGCGGGACTGCAGCCGACAAACAGTGACACACTGACCGTTGCAAAGAGACGCGTCGGTTTGGTCGAGAAGCCGACTCAATGGACAACCACCCGACTCGGAGGGGCGCAGCGCGTCCGCCGAGGAGGGTGTCTGCTGCCGCGGAGGTGGAAGCTAACGCTAGCCTGCAAGATGGCGAGGTAATCGAGGTACACCCAGCCTGGGAGGCTCAATTTGGACCGGACGGACTGAGCGGTGCTGGCGGGAGGATGCAGAGGAGGAACTCGGCTCCGCAAGTGCTCCATCAGAGGCATATGCCCAGGGAGCCCCTCAAGTTCCACATACCGAGGAAAACCAAGGAAAAGAGAGGTGGGCTGGTCTCAATGCAATCCAAGAAATCATAATATAGTAACCAGAAGTTGTGTATTTTCCATTACCTTTATATTTAAACTAATTGTTTGTGTGAAGTTATCCTCCCCATTAACGTGCGGGAGTAACGGAAAGAATCCATTATCGGACAACATTGGAAGTCCATTCCTGATTTTGCTGTTAGCTTAGTCACAGACCATAAACCACACATAATAACATAACATGTATAACATACAATGTCACATATTTAACTGTGCTGTTGTGTATATTTACTCATTATCACACACTAAATAAACTAACGTCATAGAGGTGTAGTAGAAGCTTTAATGCGTGTTAAAGTTAGCGGCTAACATCAAGTCAGAAAGGATGCTAGCTAGCTAGCAGTTAGCCGGCAGCTAACGTGCTTGTTTACGTTTGTTTTCAGTCGCCAGTTAACTGTAGATTTGTGTGCGAGTGACATACACACCTCACAAACTCAGTTCTGGGTCTAAAGGTTTGATTTCAGCTTTTTGTTGGCATTATTTAAGTATTCAAATAACAGTCTCCTTGATTTGTTTACATCCATGTTAGCTGGGTGTGTGTGCACATGACAGTGTGAGTGCTCCTGTATGTTGTCACAAAGACAAGTGGAAACTTCTTAAATGAGGACGTTATTGTTGATTAAGTTGGGAGAGTTTAAGGTGGAGGTTAAGGTTAGGTTTGGTCTTTTAATGCACAGGTTTGAGGTTAAGTGTGTCCCATTGTTTTGGGGGACTGCAGGTACTGAAGAGGTGTGTTTCCCCATTGATTTGAGTTTCTTCTATCCCCAACCAGTTGTTGACAGTGAACTGTATCAGTAGTGAGTTAAAAAGCTCTGGTTTGAACCAAGCTGGCAGTTTTTTAGGGAGGTCTGTTGCAATTGCAGTAGATGCTATTTTAAAGCATCCATCATCTTGTTTAGGAAGTATGTGAAAGCTTTGATATTTGCTCACAGTGACTTTTGTCTTCGCTGTTTTTCATCCAGTTTTGGGTGGAAACACATGGTGTGAATTTTTATTTTGGTTGAGTTGCAGAAATATTTTGTTATTGTATAGTAAAATACATGTTGCTGTATTCAATTCAATTCAGTTTTATTCATAAAGCGCAATATTACCAATCACAATTTTCAGAGGGCATTACAGTATACAACATCCCTTTGTCCTCGGACTCTCACAGTGGATGCGCAAAAAACTCCCCCCTAAAAACCCTTTGTCATGGAAAAAATGGTAGAAGCATTAGGAAGAGCAACTGAGGAGGGATCCCTCTTTCAGGACACACAGACATGCAGTAGATGTTGTGTGTACAGAGCAGGTGAACATTATAAAATTACAGTAATCCATATGACAAAATGATGCATAGAAAGAGAGGGTGAGAGATGCACAGCCACAACACTAAATATAAATAATAACAATAGTAGTTTATGATAGTATATGTGTTATATGTCTATATTAATATATGACAGTGTATGTGTGTGACTTAAATGCGTATAATAATTGTAGAAGTGTGACATAACAATAGCAACAGTAGTAGGCACCAGGCAGGAACACAGCAGCGGCACAGCCATGACCGATTCAGGCGTAACTGTGATCTAAGGGAACCTGCGAGACCAGGGAGCACAAAGACTCCACGGGAGAAGCAGAGTTAGTGCAGTAACTGGACGAGAATGTGTACAAATGAAGAGAGAAGGGGCTCTCACAGCTGTACTTTAAGAAGCCACATTATAGGGGCTTTTGAACACCACAAATGTCTTTTGCCTTATGTGTGACCTATGATGTAAATGGAAAAGCTGTGGGTTACTTTGATGCTTCAGGCTCTGACAAACAAATCACTGATCCTTATCAAAGTGGAACCAGCTGTTGATGCAAAGTGTTTTTGCAATGCAACACTTGTGGCACACAAAAATGTTTTCCACATTAATATTACCGTAAATCATCTTTTGTCGAATTATTGTCATGAGTGGATGTATTTGCAAACTGCCCCCACCTCTCTCAGGTGTTTGATGCTCCAGCTGAGCCCCCTTCTCCACACTGACGGTGGCAGCTGCTGCAGGTAGTCTCCTGATAATTTAGCACAAAGAAGCCTACAATAGTCTTGTTATAATTGAGGGGGCTACTATTTGTTTTTTGATGCCCAAACCTTTCATTTGGGTGTGGGTGAGGCTCACCTGAAAGATCCTGAAAACTACATAAAGGGTTTACATTATTCAAACACTTACTACACATTAATCTGGGAATATTGCTACATGTGAAATTTGTTAATTCAACAACTACAGGAATTAGACAGTGTGAATGAGCTCAGCTTTTTATGAAACAACTTTTTATTTGTCTGGAGGCTGCTGTGGATGAAGGTGGAAGGCTGAAGCATATCACAGTTACTGTCAGTGTATTGGCAAACAGCGTCATGATCCAAATTTAACTTACTTCCTTATGAGCTGAGGTTACACAATTTGGTTAGATAGTGAGGATATAATGTAAAAAGTATATTTTGGTGTGTTACTTTGACTGCTGATACTTTACTTTGGTGCACTGTTCTTCATAGTTAGGGCCGAGGAAAATATAAGTGAAGGAACAGTCATGCTGACAGTGACAGCGGTCGAGGAGCAAGACACTGGTGTCAGTTCTATTGGAGTCAACGGGGCGGGCACTGCACATCACATTTAAACACATTATATCTTTGTTGTTATAAGTTTGACTGAAAAATCTTTCCAGCACATCGAAAAACACACATTACGTGATGCTTACTGACGTGTTAGTGGTCTCTAAACAGATCATGGCTCTGTCCAGCAGCTGCATCTCAGCCTCTGAGAAGATATGATGGGTTAAAGTGTGATTGTGCCCGCCTCATTGACTCCCAATAGAACTGACACCGAACGCCGTCACTGTCATCATGATCGTTCCTTCTTTTATATTTATATTTCCCTGGTTAGGGCCCATTTGTTCATACAAGGACATTTTAGACAATAGTGCGTTTCCAACTTTGTGTAAACAGTTCAGCCAAGACCCTTTCCTGTTTCTACATGACAGTCCCCGTGCTCAAAGCCAGATCCATAAAAATTGTTTTTTCCATTTTGGTGTGGAAAAATTTGACTAGCCTGCAAAGAGCCCTGACCTCAGTCGCATCCAAAAATGAACTGGAACTCCGACTGTGAGCCAGACTTTATCACCCAACATCAGTGTTAGGCCTCACTGATGCTCTTTTAGCTGAATGGGAGCAAATCTCTGCCGCCAGGTTCATCTTGTGAAAACCGTAAAAATGGAGACTTTTATATGTGAGGGATAACGTACAGCTGATGGTGATTTAAGACCTGCATCATTCTGTCAGGGTTTATTTCAAATAACTGACCTGCTCCCTGTACATTATCCCGCTGATTACACTGCTATTTAAAGAAATCAATAATTTGCTACCTTCTTTTTTTGTTTAGAAAATATTTAATGCTTCCTTCAGAGTCTGTGATCAAAACTGTCCATAACAATGGTCGATTATTTAAAGCAGGGGTCTGCCAGTGAAATAAAAGACCGTAGAATGTTGTAATCAACCAATCAGAATCAAGTATTCAACAAAGACATGTAAAGGCATGGTCACACAAAGACGAATCTACCATTTGTAAATATTCGCCACCTATTCGCGTCCATTCTATGCGAGCAAAGGGGCGAACAAAACGTGCTAAATTGCAAATTTTCATCTTGTCATCACATGGAGAACTTTGATGAACTTTGACCGCTGAAGTATTTGTATTTGTGGAGATATTGATTGTTGATGTGTGTGAACAGCTGATATTGTATGATATTGGCCATGAAAAATAAAAACAGCCACACAGGAGAGATGCTACTTGGCTGTTCGTGATTCGCTAAACAACCATGGAACATAAGAAAATGGAAAATGTGCCAATAACTTCATATTATGTGATGGTTATAAGCAAGCTAGCTAACATTCATCTGTGTGCATCACATCCAACACTGCTCACATTCAGTACAATTATCACCTCAGCAGGGGATGCTCACCCACCTGCATTTTTGTGTGTGACTGTGACCTAAGAAAAACACTGGGATCGACTCCTGATTGGTTTATCAAGTCATTCTGAGTTGGACATATCGTGGTGTTTGTTTTATATCAGTTACTGAATACATTAATTTAAGCTGAGCTTTGAGTCAGTTGCATACATATGTGACTCACAACAGTCACATATGGTCACAATGTCCAGGTGTCCACGTACTCTTCACCATGTTGTGCAAATGTTCGGCTCTGGAATCAGGCTTCTTGGTCAGAAGCTTCTGACAGTTGTTAGCAGAATGAACATGTTACGCTGTGTAGGTGTAGTCAGTGAATCACGGCTCCTACATCAAACCTGTACACCCACACACAACGGTTGTTTTGTCTACACAAGAGCTCAGTGGAAAAACTGCTCAAGGATTATAAGTGAGTCCTGGAGGTGAAAATACATGTTGACCTTTGTGTCTGTCTTTCAGCTCTGGAGCAGTATGTCTCCACTGAGTCCAGGGAGTATGAAGACATGATGACCATCCTGACCTCCAGCTACATGGACACGAGCTCTGCTAGCTGCTTCACCTACTGCAAACCTCGGCTCATCTACAGTGAACTGCTAGAGAAAGAGGTGAGAGGTGGACGGAAGGAGGAGCATTACCATTTAAATATGTCCTGTTTAATTTAATTTAGCACTCTGCATGAATGATATACAATCAAAGTTTGGAGAATTACTCTTGTTTGTCCATCATCCAAAATTTGGTGCAGTAGCAAAATGTGTAAAAGTCTCCACTTAGAAATTCTGTTGCGTTTTTCCCCCCCAATATTGTAGACAAGCAAACGTACAAGGTATGATCACTGTCAACTTTTATATCACGGCATAGCTTAAAACCGGTACATCGCTGCAACCCTAGTCACAATTATAACAACCCTCTTTTGTCAAACTGAGGTGTGGCTCTCGATATGTAAATGCACACGTATGATGCAACTAATTGTACTCGCATTCAAATGTGAATTGGCTGCAAAAATTGACTCAAGTAAAAATGTCTTCCTTGTGAACATGCAGTTTTTCATGACACCTTTTCAGTTCTCCTAATCTACCAAGTACAGACTTCATAGATAACATCAGTTTTCAGTTGGTGTGACCCCCTGTCACACTGCCCTCCAGATGATTTGTCCCTGACCTGTCTCCGACCCTCGGTTTCCTCCCTTAACCTTAACTGTCTGCTGATGCTGCAGTATGAAACAGGAACAATCCTTCAGACTTGCACAAAATAATAGCCTGATCACAATTTTTATAACAGTATGTCAAGTATTTCCATTTTTACCAAAGAAAAGACAAAGGAAGGAGGGCAGCGGTGTTCAAAAAGGTAAAAAATGTTAAAAACTGCAGGTGCTCTTTGGTCCTCAGCGAGGAAGCATAATGTGGAAAAAGAAGGAAAGGCGGTCCAAGGCACTCTGGCAATTAAAAAGCTTTATTAAACAGGCTAGACGAAGGCTAGACGAAAGCTAGACGAAGGCCGAAACATTTTGGCAATTTTTATCTGTTCTACATGAACTAGCCCGTTTAATAAAGCTTTTTAATTGCCAGAGTGCCTTGGACCGCCTTTTCTTCTATTTCCATTTTACATTTAACAAATGCACCGCTGAGATGACGAGGCTTCAGCTCGGTGCAACCACATTTTGAGACAATTCTTATAGTTTTGGAAATAAATCCAGACTGGGCTGTTGGCCTTGTTGGAGGTCTCTACTCTCTGCATCACTTTCTCGTGTCTTCATTGTGTGTGTGTGTGTGTGTGTGTGTGTGTGTGTGTGTGTGTGTGTGTGTGTGTGTGTGTGTGTGTGTGTGTGTGTGTGTGTGTGTGTGTGTGTGTGTGTGTGTTTCAGTTTGTGGAGAAGAGGAAGGAGATGAAGGCAGATGGGAGGACAGACAAGGAGCTGGAGGAGAGCTACTGTTTCCTGTTGGCTGATACTGCAAAGGTGAGATTAACAGTGAGCTGAGTTGTTGATTGCTGGAGAGGGAGAGGTCTTAGTTAGACAAGCACATGTCTAATCTCATTCCTGATTTTTTTTAAAATTATTTGTGTTGTAGCTGCACTCATTCTGCGAGAAGGGGCTGTTGGTGGGTCAGACCTGGAACACAGTGCTGGGAAACCCCACTAAAGGTAGGAGTGAACAGCGACATGCTGATACAAACAAAGAAAATAACACTACATTATCATTTTTTTTTTACCTTTCCCATTAATTTGTTTATTCTGAGCTTTTTCCTGCATGCTGAAATTAGAGGCCACAAGACCTGAGTGTGTAATTTCTAGTGCTGGACACATGCAGCACTAAAATCAACCCACTTTGTTGAATTGTTCTTTTATCGGCACAAAGAATTAGTGAAGAGTTAGGTGGAAAGAAAATCACCTTTGATCTTAATTTTATTATTCTTTGTTGGTGTTTGTGTGTGTGTGTGCCTGTAGGAGTGTATCTGTCCAGGTACTCAGACCTGCTTCAGAGTAACCCCATAACTCCTGGATTCACAGGGGAGATCATCATCTTCAAAGTGATGAAGGTAAATCAGATGGCTTGTGGTCATCATCATCACAGTCAGCTCACCTGTCAAAGGCAGGAGGCGTGTGATGTAACAAGAGTTTCTGTTTCGTGCTTTGCTGTAGTGCAGCTGCTCATTTCTCCTGCACTCTGCTTTGTTTTCATGTAGTTTTCATTTGAGCTACCTTTATTATTCTTTTAGATACAGGGATTAAAAAGTGGCTCCTTGTTACAACTTAACATTTGGAGGGTTGTTTTTTTTTGAACATTCATTAGAAAGGATCATTTATGACAGAAACTCTGAGTCGACATCATCAACTTTCAGTTCCCTAACACCTTCTTAAAGGGGAATACCAACAAAATTAAGAATTCAAATATGTTCTTTTTGTGGCCATGGGAAGTTTAATCAATATTTGTGAAGATGCTCTCTCTCAAAGCCAGAAACCAGTGAAGTCAGTCTCAAACTTTTGATGTCCTAGGGTATAAAGTCTGGAGCTGCTTCATAGACAGTGACTGTGGGCCCACAGAATGATTTTCTTTTTTACATCCAAATGAGCATGCTCAGTTTTGAAACAGAAAATGTACCCGTATTCTCAGAACATTTCCCTGGCTGCTCTCTGTGTCATCTAGACTACCTTTCACTGTTCATTGTCTATCGAGCAGCTGTTGTATTAGACTTTAGGAATAAAGTATGAGGTTCAGCAAAGGGGCACAGTTCCCAAATGGACTACTGACAGCAGCGCTTTAACAGCATGTCTGTGTGCTCATACACATCAATGAAGTTCACAGACTGCACATTGTACTCCCACAGAGGGCAGAATTTATGGATTCAGTTCAGCCAACTTTGATCCTGGGAATTGGCAGCTGATTAAAGGCGGTCACCCCTGACGATACAGCTATAAACCTGATTATAACCATGAACAAATCCCCATCAGACAGAAAGTGAGGTTTAGTTTAGTTTAGTTTCCCCATTAGCTTTTGCAAAGCTGCCGCTATTCTTCCTGGGATCTTTTCATCTTCATGAGTGACAATACATATACAAGACATACTTAATACATACCAATACACACGCGACATGAGACAAACACTGAACATCCAAATTACAAGCTCCCACATTGAATCATCACAGAAGATTTACTGTATATCCTGTCACAATATGCCATGACCCAAACACGGACAACAGGTATAAATGACCTGTGGTGACTAATGGTTGAAATTTTGAGTTAAATAATAATCTCTCAGTTTTATTTTTGTTTTTCTGTTGTATAACATAATTAGGAAGTGCATTCCACTCCTTCATAGCTCTGTATCTTACTGTACGTTGAGAAGATGTTCTGGCTAAGGTAAAATAACCTCCCCTAGCATGACGAGTTGAGTAATTATGTGTCGCTGAACTAAAAGATAATTTTCTATAAAAAAATACTTGGCATCTTTGTTGTGATAACATTTCTAATAGATACCATCAACAAATATGACAGTCTATTCTTAACATCCAACCAACAGAGACTGGCATGCATTTTACAAATGTTTGTCCTCATTCCACAGGAAAGTATTACACGTGCTGCTTTATTTTGTATAAGATGATAAGAAAGGACAAGGACATATTATGAAGAGACTGAGACAACTGAAAAATGCAAGAAAGGAACACACGGGGAAGCAGGGTGTCTGCATGTCCATGAAAATATCTTATAATCTCATAATTTAATTTTAGAAATATTAGGCTTTAAATGTCATTAAATAGTCTTGAATTAAATATTTTAGGTTGTATTTGCAACAAGCATTTTATTTAATTTATATTTTTCCCTCTTTTGAGTTATTTTTTGATCAAAATGAGTCAAATTCTTCTGTGTAAAAGTCCACAAATCTATAAACCTACCACTAAACCCAATACTTTATACCTCCATTTACCTGTTAGCAAAATGTAGATTAACTTTACTCCCTCGTATAACCATATTCCTACATAAAGAGAAGTTCAACTGACACCTGAAGTTAACTAAATCATTCTACATGTGGGGGGCCAGTGATGTTTGCCTGAGAGCTCAGACCACAGCTAGCAGTCAGCACGGGGATCTACAGGTTTAGTAGACTCTCTTTGGGATGTCGGCATCTTAAAGAACTGAGTGTGCCACACTGATCGGCCAGACCTGACGATGCATCATGACACGCAGCAGCCTCAGCCGCGAAGACAAAACACCACGGCCCCAGTGTCAGCGTGCTGATCAGTCTCCTAATTCCTTCACTCTCCTCTCTCCCCTGCCTTACCCCTCTTCAGTTACTGACAAACTGGATGAGCTGGTTAATGTTGGAATTGAACTCACCCCCCTGAGCTCTGCTACATCGTCTGCCTCCACCACAACCGAGTACTTGCTGTGACACTGATCTTGCTGATGATAAAATCCATAGAATTAGAAAACAGTGTTCTCCTGCCTATGCTTGTGAGACTGATGAGGCCGGCAAGGTCACCAAAAGTTTCACCACCCACTTTTGGCTCCATAAAACCAAGATGGCGACAGTTGAAATGCTGAACTCGAAGCTTTAAAACGGGAGTTCACAAACCACTTGATGACGTCATGGTAGCTACATCCATTATTATTACAGTCTGTGGGTGGTCACCATCTCCGCGCGGGTAGGAGCAGTTGAAACATTTTCAACTACCTTTTCCAATCTAATGTGACTTCCTCTCAGTCTGTGCAGCCGAGCATAGATCCAGTGATGTAAAAAGCGGAAGAGGATTTGCATCCTAGATCGATATGAAACTAGGGATTGATGAGTGCAGGCTGTATAGAAGAAAGTAAGAAATAACCCAGTACCAAGTTGTATGAACACCTCTCCCATCCAACAATACCTACATTCGATCCTTTTTATGCCAGATTTAGAAAAAACTGACAATGTGTATGGTTTTGCTCACAGCCAACCACCACAAGCATTTTTCGATTTTATGCATGGTATGATTGGCCCACTACCACAGCAGCTACAACCCATACCCATATAGGGTACTGGTATTAGTATTGGTCTCTGATTTTTATGTAGCTCACTATATAACGTCCACCAGATACACTAGATATGATAATTATCTCAACATTTGAATCATCAGCTGATCCTGCAGTCAGGTGCTTTGTATCACTGACCGTGTTATCAATCTATTTTTCTGTACTTAGTTTGTAGTGATAGAAACAGTGAAATATTTTTTGACATTATGTTGCATCTGTTTATTGTTTCAGGGAAAAGTAAAGAGCATCTATGAAAACATGAAGAACCTTTTAGATCCAACGCCTCGCTTTGACAGCCACATCTCCAAGAACTCCAGCAAAGTCACATCGCTCACCTCCTTCCACGCCTTCGAACTCACGCAGGTAAATACACACACACACACACACACACACACACACACACACACACACACACACACACTCATGCATACACACACACACCAACACACACAGTAAGGGAATAACGTCTTTGCAACTGTGAGCTCAGAACAAGTCTCACAGAAACCATTATTAAATACACAGTTATCCCCCCTGGACATTATTACATTTGGACAGAAATAATGATGCAGTGTTGCATCAGATTTGATCTGTTGGACATGAAATCATTATTAAATAGCTTACGCTGTGATGGTTTATCAACAGCACTTTTTCTGTTGTTATTATAAGGCTTTGGATATAAAGTTTGTGTTGTGTGATTTCAAAGAAGTAAAGCAGGTCTTTCAACGCTGTCTGCCACTTGTTTATTTCAGCAATACTTCTACGAGTATTCATTCGACGAGCTGCGGGAGCGGCCTCGCCAGGTTTGCCCGTATGCTGTCGTCTCCTTCCACTTTAAAGGAAAAGACTCCTCACTCCCCAGCAAACCTCTGGCCCCCATCAGGTATGAAGATCTAGTTTAAAATGGATCTCGAGAACCACTCATCCAAGCAAGTCTTGCAGGATAATATCAGTGTTTATGTATGTTTTTTATTGTCACGTTTTTATGTGATGATTTATTATTTTTTTCCCCACAAATAAATGAAGACATTGAAAGAAATTTTTCTGTTCATTTTTTAACGCAGTTTTTTTATTTAAAGAAACCTCTCTATCGTCGGTTATCAATAACAAGAAATAGATTCATTGGATTGCTTCTGTGTGGCATTGCAGTGCAAACATTTTCATATAACTGCAGTTAGAAATGCATAATCCATACAATATAATAATGTAACTGGCAAAATGCTATGCTGAGGTAAAATAAGTTATTTAGAAGGAGATCATGATGATGTGCTTTGTAAAACAGCAGTAATGTAAATGACAGAGTTTGTTGGAAATCGGCTCAAACTTCCTTTACATGGTTCTTCAGATTTAAATTAAAGGTTGTGGACAAACTAAATGCTGCATGAGTTACAATCTTGATTTCATCACTCAGTATCTGAACTGACATTTTATTTGCTGTGTTTGATGGACAGGTTGAACAGCCAGTCAGCAGAGGGGAGTAAAGGTGAGTCTCCTTTTTTCCATTTAATCACAACAGACTTTAAATAAGTTGGTTCACACTTACAGCTGAAATATAGGACATTATAGGAAGTGCTGTTTTTCCCTTCTTGCCCTGAACCTGACACCAGTGCTGATGAGCTGTCGTCTCTCTCTCTCTTTGTGTCAGAGCGTGCTCAGTTCACAGTGTGGACCGGAGATTTGGTGAAAGGTGACCGGGTTCTCTTCCAGATCTCCCTTCGCTCCTTCTCTCCTCCACTCCTGCCCCACAGACTGTGAGTCCTGAATTGACCTTTCTGACTTGTTAAATTTGTAATACTGTAGAATATGACCGTTTGCTGTGGTACATAGAGTCACACATGACATGGTTAAATCAAACTTATCTGTGTCCAGTACAGAGGTGGGAATGGGTTGTATTTTCATTGCTCCATCAGAAATGAAAAGTTCAGCCTTATTTAGCTGGGTAAGTACCTACTGAATTAACTCTTCTGTGTGTGAGGCTTTTATTGTGAAGCAGCTGCAGGAAGTGTTGAAGAGAACAGTTGCTTTGTTTCCCTGATTCCACTCAAGGCTCTTCTTTAGTTTAATAATAATAATAATAATACATTATACTTATATAGCGCTTTTTATGGCAGTCAAAGACGCTTTCCAAATTAAGGGACACGACGCACGCACACACACACACACACACACACACACACACACACACACACACACACACACACACAAAAAACAGACAAGCAAGAGAACAAATAGAGGATGTGAGAAGAAACTGTTAGTGATTGTAAGCAGCAACAGGTGAGTCTTGAGTGATTTTTTGAATACGGAGAGAGAGGAGGATTGTCTGATGGGTTTGGGGAGTGAGTTCCAGAGGGTGGGAGCAGCGATGGAGAAGGCCCTGTCCCCCCAGGATTTGTGCTTGGTCCGGGTCGGGCAGGACAGGAGGTTGGCATCGGCAGAGCGGAGTGTGCGGGTGGGAGAGTGATGATGGAGGAGCTCAGACAGGTAGAGTGGGGCCTGGTTATTGAGTGCTTTGTATGTTAGGAGGAGGATTTTGAAGTGGATTCCCTTGGGGATGGGGAGCTTATGGAGAACGGGGGTGATGTGGTCACGGGTGCGAGGGTGGGTGAGTAGCCGAGCAGCAGAGTTTGGGATATGCTGGATCTTATTGAGGGTTTTTGAAGATGTGCCATAGAGTAGATTGTTGCAGTAGTCCAGACGGGAGGTGATGAAGGTGTGGATGATAGTTTCTGCAGCTGTGAAGGTGAGGGATGGACGGAATTTAGTTTATTTGTTATGGACATCACAGTAACATTAGAATTGCACATTTATGCACAAGACATAGATTTCCTGTGTTTCGTGTTAGTAGCAAATCACACATTGACAACACCTGTCAACAGGAGGCTTTTTAAAAGTTAAATCGTGGAAAGAAAAGAAATTACATCTACAAATCCATACATAAAGATACACATGCAAATTGATACACACACAAATATATTTGCAATATGCAAAATACAAAGAAGTGGTGTGTCTACTGTAATATGAAGTGTGAGAATAATGTTGTTTCTCATTTAGCCATGATTTAATAACTCTATTGTTAACATTAAAATTGTGTTGCATTTTCAGTTCAGTTGATTGACAGTTTCCCAGTTTATCAACCTTTCTTTGCCTTTTAACATAGCTGCCGCCTTTGATTTTAGATATACAGAGAAAACACTGGTTAAACTCTGTGATGGAAGCTGTTAGCAGCACATTTAGTTAATTTAATGGGAAGTAACTTTGTGTATAAACCATTAGTGTATGACATCAGAGGGCGGCTGTGGCTCAGGAGATACAGTGGTTGCCTGCCAGTCAGAAAGTCTATAGTTTGATCTCCTTGCTGTCTACATGTTGACGTGTCCTGGGTTGAACTCCAAATTGTGTGTGGCGTGTGAATGTTTACACACACACCACATGTCTCTGAAGAGCAGGTGGCACATCAGATCTCCTGTGTACGAATGTGTGTGTGTGACGCAGAAAAGCCCTAAATGCAGTCCATTTACCATTTACACACTGTAAGACAGATCTCAAAGACTCCACAACAATAAAATGTTAAAATCCATTAAATAAAAGTCAATATAATAAAATAGAATAAGCACTAGGTATAACAACAATGTAAAAAATACTGATTAAAACTTAATTACTAAGGCTGTAACGTTACTCTAAATTAAAAAGTCATTAAAAACAAGTGAACAAATAAGGAACCTATGAGTCATCATGAATTCTTAGACTTCAGCGTTAAGTTAATAATTATTATGATTATTACAGCATTACTAAAGTCGACTCACCAATCAAATTAAATATTTCTGAAAGTGGCTTTGCAGCATTTTCGAGTTCAACTTCTACAGAAGACATGAGGTGATTTAAAGTGTTTAATCGGTCATTCTTTCTTGTTGTTTAGTTTTTTGGTGTTGACTTGTTGTGTCCGGACAGTTGGAACAAGGATGATGTTGTAGTTTTGACCAACCCCAGACCACAAACCTTTACGATGTTGGTCTGGAGTGCTACCAGAATTGCTGATGGAAGGAGGATGGTCTATGATGCTTCTCCTGATTTTTTTTTTTTTTGTGGATGACTAGAACTAGAGCTAGTTTGTTATTAGTTACTTTAATGCAGGATTCTGCTTTATCCTACGTTAAACAAATGTATCCTCAAAATTTATGCTCTGTGTGAACCATGTGTCTCCTTCAGACCAGAGAAGCTGGAAATCGGTTGGTTGATGAGGCTCGACCAGGTGACGAAGCTCCTGCCTGCCGACCTGCTCTCTTACAACCTCTACAGCAGCAGCCAGGAGGGTAAAGCCAAATTTACCCGCAGAGTGATGCTACATTTCACACCAGGATGCAGCGGATGGGACTCACTTGATGCTCACACGTTTGCACTGAGTTACAAATAAGTGTTGCTTCCTGTGTTGATGTTCATTGTCTTTGAAGTTGACTGTTGGCTGATTTCAATTTGAAGTTATCAGCATACTGAAACTGCATTCATACCATCATTGAACATCCTGTGTGAAAGCACAATATGCGTTCCCAAAGCTGCTTGTATTGTTTTATTAGTTTCACTGTCTAAATAATGGTATCATCATACTAAAACAGAAGTTGAAAAACGATTTTATGTGTTTTATTGTGTGTAGTTGTGAAGGACGGCCATTGCTGCAGTCTTCTGGAGGTGACTGACAGAAGTCGGTCTTCGACCAGCGTGACGAGACTGCTGCATGAGATGGAGATAAAGAGAGTGGTGGGTTTGGCCTGCTTTGATATTGTAAATCAGCTGCAGTGTAGAGAAATGACAGGATCTCATGTACAGTACACAGAAGACATTAAAAAACAATGTGACATCTGTAAACATGGCATACATATTAAGGGCTTTTATTTCCCTCGATGGCAGAAACAAGTGTGCCTTTATTTGAAACTGTGCGGCTCTTTATTCCTAATTCCCCGTTCCCTTGTTAACGCAAACTCAAGAGTTTCTTCATGTTTACCTGTTCTCTTGATTCCTTTTCCATGATGTAAATTATTTTTTTTCAATTCAGTTGTCTGTCACTAATCGTTCACAGTTATTTGTACTTTGCTGTATTTTAATCGGTGTTAAGCTACTGTTAATGAAAGTCAGCACTTCCTGCACTGGTGTTTCACATGAAAATGTCTCGGCTCATTTCTCCCTTTACTTTTATTGTGAAAAATCTTAAGAACGTGTTGAGTTTCACTGAGCGATTTAAAGAACATATTTTTCTAATGGAAGTGGTGTTGTGGAAATGTACATTATAGTGACTCAACCATGTCATTCATTATAGTGCAGGTAGTTTTACCCCCCTCAGTGTCCTTTATCTGGCCTTAATACTTGGGACCAGCCTTTATTTCTTAGTGCTGGTCTTATTTCAGTTTTTATTGGAGAATTTAAAGTTTTTGTGTCACAGTCTCAAAGATAGTGACAATTGTAAATATCTTCCACAGGTGATTATTTGCTCCTAACAGAAAGCGTTAAGAAAGATAAGACAAAGTAGAAAAGTGCATTTTCTGGAGAATATTTGTGAAAAGCTCTAAGTTAATGCTTGCTAAGCTTTTAACAGCAGAGGCATCAGTAGGATGACAAACTGTTGGAGGAGTGTTGTGACAAACATCACACAAAAAAAGAAGGGAGGAGAAGAAAGGAGAGGAAAGATAGGAAATGGGAGAGTTATTGTTGAATGGCTTTTGTCTCTCTTCAGGTTCTGGTGACTCCGCTTACAGACAGAGGCTTCCTCATCCTGATATCCAGCGTTCAGATGGCCACACCCATAGGTATGACATGGGACAGATAGGGTCAGAGGTTGATTAAGCTCTGATGCCTTTGTCTTTCACCACGGCCACTTGCAGTGCACGCTTCAAATTATTTTCACTAAATATTTTCTGTACAAAAGTAATATTGTTACGCATGTTAATGAAGTGTTCACAAAAATTCAACTAGAAAAGTTTGATATCATGTTTTTATGAAGCAGGTATGAAGCATAGAAGAATGAACTACAACATAATACTGAGAACAACAGTAGTGTTTTTGTATTTCAGAGAGAGGAGAGAGCTGGAAGAGGTGTCTTCAGGCGTTGTTTGTCTTCCCAGAGTCCAAAGATCTGGCCAAATCCAGTGAGTAACACAGGGGCTGCTGGGTGGGTGGATGGGTGATTCATTTATACTGTTTTCCAAACTACATATTCATTTCCTTGTCATAATTGTATACACTGTTATTCTGTGATCAAGGGTAATCAATTCACTCATCCTCCGTTTGGTGTTGAAGTCAAGGTTAGAGGCAGAATCACGCATTACGCTAAATTTGTGGTTCATCTGCTAAAATGTCCGTGTAATTTGTTTTGCATTTGGAAAAAAAGAGTAAAAAACAGGGTCTGTGAACATAAGTACTCTGTTCATTATTATGATGATAAATCTTCAGAACCACAGCTTGAGTGAACTTCATTATATGGGCACTGAGACACTGAAAATGTCATGGCAGGGTGGTGATAAAGACAGAATTGTTCTCTGAAGGGAGGCATATTGGATACATTTCCTTGATACCCTCATCCTCAGTGGGATGATTTCGGAGATTTCATTTCATTTGTTTTTTATGAAGGGAATATATTAGCGTTTTTTCATGTTTCAGTGCTCAAGTCCACAAGATTCTGTGCCATGAAAAGTTGTGGCTCCTGTTGCCGGGATGTACTTGTGTATTGAGCGTGATCACCTTTACCCACCTGTGTACATTGTTTGTGACATTGAATACCTGCTGATGAAGGGCATCTTGCCTGAAACGTCCATCCGTATTAAAAATGCAAATTGCAGTGCTGTCCTGATCTTTACTTTAAATACTTTTTTGGGGGCTTTTTTGCCTTTATGTGATAGGACAGATATAGCATAAAAGGGGAGAGAGAGGGGGAACCCAGGGCCGCTGCGGCAAGGACACAGCTTTTGTACATGGGACACTGGCTCTACCAAGAGAGCTAGTTGGCACCTGTGACATTTCCTTCATTACCAAATTCAAATGCCAATAAATGCCAGTTTGTATATTTCAGTGTGAACCGTAGTGTTGGATAGTAAGAGGGTGTCATTTGAGTGCAAACAAGTTACTAGTTTTAGGTGAGATATACTGACAAACGTTAAAGAGGAGCAGATCCAGGATGGACTCGTGGAATCGCATAGTCAGTTGACCCTCTGTGATACTAACAATTAGTGCAGCCTTGATAAGCACAGTGGAATCAACTGTGGAGGATGAACAACACCAACAGCAATCATAAACTGAAGCTTTAATGTAAATATTGATGTAGTGTTTTTATTATTTCCCTGCAGCATCAAGGTGTGCCTCCTCATCCCATGATGCCCCTGAGTGGATGTCTGGTAACATGATGATGCTGAACAAGTTCACGCCAGCGTTGCACCACGCCCTAGTCAAGGCTCGCGCCAACCCTCCTCCTGAGCTGTCTGTCGGTGTGGAGCGCCATGCACGGGAATACCTCACCGGCCTGAATAGTGGCAATGTACGACCAACCTCTCCTTAAATTATATGCTCTATTTTGGAAATTGTAGGGGTGTCCACATACTTTGGGCATATAATTACTCTATATGTATTGTGTTCTGTATCTGTTTCTACTAATCATTCCTCATCACATTAAAGCACAAATTTCTGTCTTTGCTCTCCAGGTCCGACAGTACCCGATGGGCGAGTATGAATCCAAGCTGGATGAGGAAGGAAAGCCGTTTCCTGCTCCTAAACACCACCGGTTGAACATGGACAGCTATCTGCACTCCTACCTGTACAGCCCCGCCCTCTATCTGCTGTCAATGGCCCGGGCCAAGCAGATGGTTGATGAGCACTCTGGTCCTGAGGATCCACGGCAGGCGAGACTCAGGAAGAACTGTGGAGACCAGAGAGAGGCGACAGGAAAGGAGGCGACCAGCAAAGCTGGAGATGGACAGGCAAACAATCAAAAGGTGAAAACTGGCACTTGGCAGCTATAAGTACTAAAACAACAGAGTGGAAAAGATTTTTTTACATACATGGTGTCAGTGTGGT